>CAWUFW010011966.1:0-576637 GCA_963921515.1 Calotriton arnoldi | reverse complement strand
GTATGCTTCCGTTCAGTTACGTATTGCTCCTGTGCCTCATGGGAACAGTCCAGCCCGAACTGCCAAGCCAGGTCCTCCCTGGACTGGAAACAAGCATCCTAGGACCGGTTTCGGGGTATCACCCCTCTTCAGCCAGGATAGCTTGATTCCAGTGGCATGGAGAGCACGGGACCCACGTCTGGGCATACCCGTCCCACTCGGGGTGACAAATGCAAAAACAACAGTTGATGGACAGAATGCAGAACAATGTCATACATTCACCCCAGTACAGAGATCTGGGCCTAAATCCATCGTTTTTTGCTCACCATGCCATTCCAGTTTGAACCCAGCCATATGCAAATCAGTCTTGACCCTGTGCCTCATGGGAACAGTCCAGCCCGAACTGCCAAGCCAGGTCCTCCCTGGACTGGAAACAAGCATCCTAGGACCGGTTTCGGGGTTTCACCCCTCTTCAGCCAGGATAGCTTGATTCCAGTGGCATGGAGAGCACGGGACCCACGTCTGGGCATACCCGTCCCACTCGGGGTGACAAATGCAAAAACAACAGTTGATGGACAGATTGCAGAACAATGTCATACATTCACCCCAGTACAGAGATCTGGGCCTAAATCCATCGTTTTTTTGCTCACCATGCCATTCCAGTTTGAACCCAGCCATATGCAAATCAGTCTTGACCCTGTGCCTCATGGGAACAGTCCAGCCCGAACTGCCAAGCCAGGTCCTCCCTGGACTGGAAACAAGCATCCTAGGACCAGTTTTGGGGTGTCACCCCTCTTCAGCCAGGATAGCTTGATTCCAGTGGCATGGAGAGCACGGGACCCACGTCTGGGCATACCTGTCCCACTCGGGGTGACAAATGCAAAAACAACAGTTGATGGACAGAATGCAGAACAATGTCATACATTCACCCTAGTACAGAGATCTGGGCCTAAATCCATCGTTTTTTTGCTCACCATGCCATCCCAGTTTGAACCCAGCCATATGCAAATCAGTCTTGACCCTGTGCCTCATGGGAACAGTCCAGCCCGAACTGCCAAGCCAGGTCCTCCCTGGACTGGAAACAAGCATCCTAGGACCAGTTTCGGTGTTTCACCCCTCTTCAGCCAGGATAGCTTGATTCCAGTGGCATGGAAAGCATGGGACCCACGTCTGGGCATACCCGTCCCACTCGGGGTGACAAATGCAAAAACAACAGTTGATGGACAGAATGCAGAACAATGTCATACATTCACCCCAGTACAGAGATCTGGACCTAAATCCATCGTTTTTTGCTCACCATGCCATTCCAGTTTGAACCCGGCCATATGCAAATCAGTCTTGACCCTGTGCCTCATGGGAACAGTCCAGCCCGAACTGCCAAGCCAGGTCCTCCCTGGACTGGAAACAAGCATCCTAGGACCGATTTCGGGGTTTCACCCCTCTTCAGCCAGGATAGCTTGATTCCAGTGGCATGGAGAGCACGGGACCCACATCTGGGCATACCCGTCCCACTCGGGGTGACAAATGCAAAAACAACAGTTGATGGACAGAATGCAGAACAATGTCATACATTCACCCCAGTACAGAGATCTGGGCCTAAATCCATCGTTTTTTGCTCACCATGCCATTCCAGTTTGAACCCAGCCATATGCAAATCAGTCTTGACCCTGTGCCTCATGGGAACAGTCCAGCCCAAACTGCCAAGCCAGGTCCTCACTGGACTGGAAACAAGCATCCTAGGACCGGTTTCAGGGTTTCACCCCTCTTCAGCCAGGATAGCTTGATTCCAGTGGCATGGAGAGCACGGGACCCACGTCTGGGCATACCCGTCCCACTCGGGGTGACAAATGCAAAAACAACAGTTGATGGACAGAATGCAGAACAATGTCATACATTCACCCCAGTACAGAGATCTGGGCCTAAATCCATCGTTTTTTTGCTCACCATGCCATTCCAGTTTGAACACAGCCATATGCAAATCAGTCTTGACCCTGTGCCTCATGGGAACAGTCCAGCCCGAACTGCCAAGCCAGGTCCTCCCTGGACTGGAAACAAGCATCCTAGGACCGGTTTCGGGGTTTCACCCTTCTTCAGCCAGGATAGCTTGATTCCAGTGGCATGGAAGCACGGGACCCACGTCTGGGCATACCCGTCCCACTCGGGGTGACAAATGCAAAAACAACAGTTGATGGACAGAATGCAGAACAATGTCATACATTCACCCCAGTACAGAGATCTGGGCCTAAATCCATTGTTTTTTGCTCACCATGCCATTCCAGTTTGAACCCAGCCATATGCAAATCAGTCTTGACCCTGTGCCTCATGGGAACAGTCCAGCCCGAACTGCCAAGCCAGGTCCTCCCTGGACTGGAAACAAGCATCCTAGGACCGGTTTCGGGGTTTCACCCCTCTTCAGCCAGGATAGCTTGATTCCAGTGGCATTGAGAGCACGGGACTCACGTCTGGGCATACCCGTCCCACTCGGGGTGACAAATGCAAAAACAACAGTTGATGGACAGAATGCAGAACAATGTCATACATTCACCCCAGTACAGAGATCTGGGCCTAAATCCATCGTTTTTGCTCACCATGCCATTCCAGTTTGAACCCAGCCATATGCAAATCAGTCTTGACCCTGTGCCTCATGGGCACAGTCCAGCCCGAATTGCCAAGCCAGGTCCTCCCCGGACTGGAAACAAGCATCCTAGGACCGGTTTCGGGGTTTCACCACTCTTCAGCCAGGATAGCTTGATTCCAGTGGCATGGAGAGCACGGGACCCACGTCTGGGCATACCCGTCCCACTCGGGGTGACAAATGCAAAAACAACAGTTGATGGACAGAATGCAGAACAATGTCATACATTCACCCCAGTACAGAGATCTGGGCCTAAATCCATCGTTTTTTGCTCACCATGCCATTCCAGTTTGAACCCAGCCATATGCAAATCAGTCTTGACCCTGTGCCTCATGGGAACAGTCCAGCCCGAATTGCCAAGCCCTCCCTGGACTGGAAACAAGCATCCTAGGACCGGTTTCGGGGTTTCACCCCTCTTCAGCCAGGATAGCTTGATTCCAGTGGCATGGAGAGCACGGGACCCACGTCTGGGCATACCCGTCCCACTCGGGGTGACAAATGCAAAAACAACAGTTGATGGACAGAATGCAGAACAATGTCATACATTCACCCTAGTACAGAGATCTGGGCCTAAATCCATCGTTTTTTTGCTCACCATATGCCATTCCAGTTTGAACCCAGCCATATGCAAATCAGTCTTGACCCTGTGCCTCATGGGAACAGTCCAGCCCGAACTGCCAAGCCAGGTCCTCCCTGGACTGGAAACAAGCATTCTAGGACCGGTTTCGGGGTTTCACCCCTCTTCAGCCAGGATAGCTTGATTCCAGTGGCATGGAGAGCACGGGACCCACGTCTGGGCATACCCGTCCCACTCGGGGTGACAAATGCAAAAATAACAGTTGATGGACAGAATGCAGAACAATGTCGTACATTCACCCCAGTACAGAGATCTGGGCCTAAATCCATCGTTTTTTTGCTCACCATGCCATTCCAGTTTGAACCCAGCCATATGCAAATCAGTCTTGACCCTGTGTCTCATGGGAACAGTCCAGCCCGAACTGCCAAGCCAGGTCCTCCCTGGACTGGAAACAAGCATCCTAGGACCGGTTTCGGGGTTTCACCCCTCTTCAGCCAGGATAGCTTGATTCCAGTGGCATGGAGAGCACGGGACCCACGTTTGGGCATACCCGTCCCACTCGGGGTGACAAATGCAAAAACAACAGTTGATGGACAGAATGCAGAACAATGTCATACATTCACCCTAGTACAGAGATCTGGGCCTAAATCCATCGTTTTTTGCTCACCATGCCATTCCAGTTTGAACCCAGCCATATGCAAATCAGTCTTGACCCTGTGCCTCATGGGAACAGTCCAGCCCGAACTGCCAAGCCAGGTCCTCCCTGGACTGGAAACAAGCATCCTAGTACCGGTTTCGGGGTTTCACCCCTCTTCAGCCAGGATAGCTTGATTCCAGTGGCATGGAGAGCACGGGACCCACGTTTGGGCATACCCGTCCCACTCGGGGTGACAAATGCAAAAACAACAGTTGATGGACAGAATGCAGAACAATGTCATACATTCACCCTAGTACAGAGATCTGGGCCTAAATCCATCGTTTTTTGCTCACCATGCCATTCCAGTTTGAACCCAGCCATATGCAAATCAGTCTTGACCCTGTGCCTCATGGGAACAGTCCAGCCCGAACTGCCAAGCCAGGTCCTCCCTGGACTGGAAACAAGCATCCTAGGACCGGTTTCGGGGTTTCACTCCTCTTCAGCCAGGATAGCTTGATTCCAGTGGCATAGTGAGCACGGGACCCACGTCTGGGCATACCCGTCCCACTCGGGGTGACAAATGCAAAAATAACAGTTGATGGACAGAATGCAGAACAATGTCATACATTCACCCCAGTACAGAGATCTGGGCCTAAATCCATCGTTTTTTTGCTCACCATGCCATTCCAGTTTGAACCCAGCCATATGCAAATCAGTCTTGACCCTGTGTCTCATGGGAACAGTCCAGCCCGAACTGCCAAGCCAGGTCCTCCCTGGACTGGAAACAAGCATCCTAGGACCGGTTTCGGGGTTTCACCCCTCTTCAGCCAGGATAGCTTGATTCCAGTGGCATGGAGAGCACGGGACCCACGTTTGGGCATACCCGTCCCACTCGGGGTGACAAATGCAAAAACAACAGTTGATGGACAGAATGCAGAACAATGTCATACATTCACCCTAGTACAGAGATCTGGGCCTAAATCCATCGTTTTTTTGCTCACCATGCCATTCCAGTTTGAACCCAGCCATATGCAAATCAGTCTTGACCCTGTGCCTCATGGGAACAGTCCAGCCCGAACTGTCAAGCCAGGTCCTCCCTGGACTGGAAACAAGCATCCTAGGACCGGTTTCGGGGTTTCACTCCTCTTCAGCCAGGATAGCTTGGTTCCAGTGGCATGGTGAGCACGGGACCCACGTCTGGGCATACCCGTCCCACTCGGGGTGACAAATGCAAAAACAACAGTTGATGGACAGAATGCAGAACAATGTCATACATTCACCCCAGTACAGAGATCTGGGCCTAAATCCATTGTTTTTTGCTCACCATGCCATTCCAGTTTGAACCCAGCCATATGCAAATCAGTCTTGACCCTGTTCCTCATGGGAACAGTCCAGCCCGAACTGCCAAGCCAGGTCCTCCCTGGACTGGAAACAAGCATCCTAGGACCGGTTCCGGGGCTTCACCCCTCTTCAGCCAGGATAGCTTGATTCCAGTGGCATTGAGAGCACGTGACCCACGTCTGGGCATACCCGTCCCACTCGGGGTGACAAATGCAAAAACAACAGTTGATGGACAGAATGCAGAACAATGTCATACATTCACCCCAGTACAGAGATCTGGGCCTAAATCCATCGTTTTTTTGCTCACCATGCCATTCCAGTTTGAACCCAGCCATATGCAAATCAGTCTTGACCCTGTGCCTCATGGGAACAGTCCAGCCCGAACTGCCAAGCCAGGTCCTCCCTGGACTGGAAATAAGCATCCTAGGACCGGTTTCAGGGTTTCACCCCTCTTCAGCCAGGATAGCTTGATTCCAGTGGCATGGAGAGCACGGGACTCACGTCTGGGCATACCCGTCCCACTCGGGGTGACAAATGCAAAAACAACAGTTGATAGACAGAATGCAGAACAATGTCATACATTCACCCCAGTACAGAGATCTGGGCCTAAATCCATCGTTTTTTGCTCACCATGCCATTCCAGTTTGAACCCAGCCATATGCAAATCAGTCTTGACCCTGTGCCTCATGGGAACAGTACAGCCCGAACTGCCAAGCCAGGTCCTCCCTGGACTGGAAACAAGCATCCTAGGACCGGTTTCGGGGTTTCACCCCTCTTCAGCCAGGATAGCGTGATTCCAGTGGCATGGAGAGCACGGGACCCACGTCTGGGCATACCCGTCCCACTCGGGGTGACAAATGCAAAAACAACAGTTGATGGACAGAATGCAGAACAATGTCATACATTCACCCCAGTACAGAGATCAGGGCCTAAATCCATCGTTTTTTGCTCACCATGCCATTCCAGTTTGAACCCAGCCATATGCAAATCAGTCTTGACCCTGTGCCTCACGGGAACAGTCCAGCCCGAACTGCCAAGCCAGGTCCTCCCTGGACTGGAAACAAGCATCCTAGGACCGGTTTCGGGGTTTCACCCCTCTTCAGCCAGGATAGCTTGATTCCAGTAGCAACATGTGAATGACACTTGAACAAACTAATAGATGAATAGGGCTATATACAGCGAACTTGTTAGAAAACATGAGGATGGAGAGACAACGCGTGGCCTTGGATGGCTTGACAAATCCAGAGTAACGCATCGCAGTGCAAATTGCTGTGTTGCGTTACTCTGCCCAAGGGAGGCGTTTCAGGGGTGGAGCGTGGGTGTTCCCATCCATCCACCCATGGATTTTGGTGCATTTCCAGATTTCCCATTACTGGTAGACCTGGGATTGCGTCAAAATGATACGCCTCCGCAGGTGAGGCATAATGAGGAGAAATATCTTTATTTCTCCTCGTTACTTCCTCTTTCTATGTGTGTTAAATTCTTCAGCACACATAAAAAGATGAAAAGGCCTCAGGGGATCGTCTTTGTGGAGGAAGGTTTTCCTTCCTGCACAAAAAAACGTTCCTGCTTACAACACAAGGGTGCCTGCGTTAATGTTAGGCAGCACACTGTGCGCCAGCGCTGGAAAATGATGGGAATGCACCATATGATGCATTTCTGCCCTTTCCCTATATCACAGCGCTGCGCATCGCAGCATGGTGACTTGCTGCGCTGCATGATCATTTGTTAAATATGCCCCGTACTGTGTGTCAGAAGTGATCACACTCAAACTCAGGCGCATATTTGTTTAAAAATCACACAGCGCAGTGCAGCAAGCCACCTTGCTTCACTACGTGATTGGGAAAGGGCAGGAATACTTAACACCAATGCTCCATCCATGGAACGTCTCCCTGGGAAAGAACAATGCAACGCAGCGATTTGCGCTGTGTTGCGTTACTCTAGATTTATCAAGCCACGAAGGGTCATGAAAGATGGCCTTGCATGGCTTGGTAAATTTAACCTCAAAGTTGTGTTGCTCTTGCGCCTCGTTGAGTGGCGCACCGGTGAAGCAACTCTTTTACAAATATGCCCCTCAGTGTCCAGTTGAGATATATCATTCAAAAACAACAGTGGCTTGATTTAAAGATGGGGGTATCACATAATCATGTGAGAAAAAGGAGTAGTGTTATTCCCTTCGTAAATCTAATTTCCTCCAGAAAACCTTCTACCAAGAAAAATGGAGGATTGTAGCGTACTGCTCGCAAAAATGAGAGATGCTGATGTCAAGTTATCTATATTTATGTGCACATTGGGCCTACCGACAAGCTCTCTCTCCTTTTCTTTGACCTTTCTTAGCAGCTCTTTGATGAATGGCTTAAATAGCTCCACAGATGCACCAGCCATATATTTTCTTTCATGACATCTTCAATTGAAGCCCCTGAATTCTTATTATTGACGTAAATAGCAACATCGAAAGAGGTGATTTTTTTCCTATCACACACTCCCAAAGTCTCAATCATGTCCCTTTCACCTATCAGAGTCTCATTCTTCTTCCAAGACTGAGATTGAGTATCAGTCTCAGTGATTTCACGCTGGATTATTCTCTTCCACATAGTATGAACAGCCTCTACTCCCTGCATAAACATAACCCACTGTCAGCCAGTATCCTACCTTCTCTTGAGATTTTCCTAAGCCATGAGCCCCTATCTGGTGGTAGTCTCTTTCAGTATTGTAATTTAACTTTTTTATGACACCTCTCCATCCTCCAAGTAATTTACAGAATGCCCAATTATAGTCACTTGAGCTGGTGCTGCCACCTTCTTCATCATCACTCAGCAGGCCCATCGTTACCCCATCCGGAGTAGGACTTGTCATGCTCTTGTGTAGGGAAACTTGCTCCTGGTCCTCTAATTTCTGCCAGCTAGTGGGAACAGAGCTGCCACCACCTTTATGAGTCTTCCACCATTCCACCTCCCTTTCTTACATTCTTAGTTCTGCTAAGGACCAGCTATGTTATCACCTTCGCTCAGGACCCATCATCTTTTCTAATTCACCTCTAAACAGTCCTACCAGGGGCTCCATACACTCCCCTTCTACGGATGCTTTTTCTCCAACAATGTATGTAGCCCCATGTCTGTTCCAGGGATTGGCAACAGCCTCTTCTTTATTCGTCTCCCTTAGTATGCGACAAGCGGCTCTTGCCCTGTCTGCCCTGTCTGTTGGCTTTGGTGAATCCCCTTGCAGCTTCAAAGGGGCACTTTCAAGTAATTCCAGACTATTCTCCTGGCCCTCAAACCATTTCAGATCTTCTCCTCGCTCTAACATAACAGACTCTTCACACTGAGCTTTTACTACTGCTTTTCTCCACTCTTAACACTTTGTTCCTGACAAGTGTCCATTCAGCCCTATCTTTCTTGGGTTATACCAGCCTGCTAACATTGCTTAAGCAATCTGTATGTTGTGGCTCTCCGCTCTAGGTGGCCCCATTCTGTCTCTGACACTTCAACTAGAGCACCGGAGCCATGGTCAATAGATAAACCTTTCATCCGTCTAACATATCCCAGAAGTACTGCCACTGAAACTTCAATGCACTCCAACAAGTCAAACCCCACCTCTCCACCACCCTTCCTCTTTTGCCCTATCCAGCTCCTTAGGCTGTCACCCAACCTATTATAGTGCACTTGCTCTTATGACATGCACCAGGCAAATTGGCCAAAAGGACAAATCGATTATCGCCCGTATGCCCCTTTATAGATAAGGCTTTTATTTAGTGTGACCTTTTCATGGCTTGTAGACCTCTCCCCTCTGCATTTCCACCATCTCAAACCTACCAATCTGCCAAGTGATAGCTGGTGCCATGGCCAGACAAGCCTTTCATTCGATTGAGCATTTCCCCGGTGGGCTGGAGCCTTTGGAGGCCGGTTTTGACAGCCCAGGGCTGCTCTTGGAACCTTTGTCAGTTTCCGCAGCTCCCTGAGGTTACTTACAGCAGCCACAGGGAGGCAGAATGAGTGGGAGGGAGGTGAAAGGTAGAGACAAAGTGAATCACGAAATCACCAACAAAATAAAAAAGAGTTTGTGTTGAATCCAGCGATAAAAGGGTCTTCAAATTAAAAACATAGCAGCATATCAGTACAGTACAAAGTTCGTGCCATTAGTGCATACGTTTACGAGATAAATAACATAAACTAGTATATATATATACCATGAAATACCATCACAGGATAAAAAGTAAAATCACCCACACAAAACAAGGTTAGCTGCTACTCCCTATTTATCTAGCGTACCTTAATATAAATTTAAAAACACGTAAAAAAGTTAAAAATTCTATGACAGAGCATTTCGTTAGAGGGTCATAAAGAGATTCCATTACTGTTGAGGCCGAAAGAATAGATAGCTGTAGACATATTGGCCTCATCCATTTTTATCGGCACAATAACAAAGCTGGGCAAATAAATAATACATGATTAACATCTTGAAGGCCGTTATCACACAGATTTTCAGATCAGTGATGAACCATACCATTTCGCCAGTAAAGTATTTAAAGGGAGCATACCCTGCCTCAATAGTAACCAAAGCGAGAGAGGTAGAAGAGAGAGAGAGGAGGGTATAAGGAAGAATGGCTTTCAATGAAAGAGGGGGATTGTGCAAGAATACGAAGGAAGCAGGGCTGATTTCTAGGTTGAAGCCTACAAGACAGGGCAGCTGTCTGGCTGCTAAAGACTTCCTGGAGACATCCTTAAAGCTGACCTATGAATGCATTCGGCCCATTGCTTACCATTGGCTTTGTGTTATGTAACTCACATTTGTTTGCTTTCTATTTGCCTGGCTTTATTTGTTTTAGGCTGTACAGCATGTCTTGCCCTCCCATGGAGCATAGCCTGTTTACTGTATTCTTCCATGAGTGCTCGCTTTCTGTATACAGGCCTTTAAATTTTGTTCTTATCTTGTCAGATTTGCTGTGCATTCAAAGACAGATGTCCAATGTCAAGCTCTGTCTTCTGAAGGAGCTTGGGGTTTACTTTTCTTTCTCTGACTTCAAAGTGAGAGAATTTATCTGATAATCTGGGGGTGTGAAAGGAAAGGTTTTTTCTAGCAATCAACAAAATATAAATATTTGTAAATGAACTGTGCAAATATTTCAGACTAAATCAGAATTAGGAAAGTACAAATGAACTGCATTTTTTGTAATTCTAAAGTGTACTGTAAACAAATATTTGAATACGAGCAAAACAAATCAATACACTAGTTGAAGCTATTTGCACACATTATCGTTGTGCACTGTATAGTTCTATCAGTAAAACTGTATGTCTGTGCAAATGTAATGATCATTTCAATTGAAAATGTGTTGTCTGTAATGGCAGTGCACGACCACACCATGCATATTCCACTCTGCACCACTCTACAGCCATCCATCCTTTCACTTACTCATCCATCCATCCATTCACTCATCCGTCCATCCATCTACACTCTCACTCATCCATCCATCCTTTCTTTCATCCTTCCACCCTCACTTTCACTCATCCATCCATTCATTCACTCATTCACCCTTACACCCATCTTTTCATTCAATCAATCAATCACTCTATGCTAATCTATGCCCCTCCTCTCTACAACACTCTATATCACTCCACTCTATGCCACTCTACGCCACTCTATGCCACTTTTATCCACTCTACTCTACTCTGCTCCATTCTATACTGCTGTACTCTACTCTATATTTACTTTCCACAGGGAGACCGAGAGACAATCCACCTAATTACATTTTCCCGAATTTATATCTACACACACCAAGATAACTAGGCATTTTAGAAAGAAAGCAAAAGGAATGAGACAAGGGAAACACTTAGAGACCCTACTGGGAAATCCAAAGATTTTGGATTAGATGCCTCACCCACTAAATAGTGGCATGCTTCATCATTGGCGCCTACCCACACCCTGATAGGGTAATACCATCATGGTGGACTCAACCATGAATAGGAGCAGGGATCTAGTTAAAGAAGAGAAAAAGAGTTTAAAATAACCTCAAGGTATACCCTTTCAGAACTACCTTTATTAGTAGGGTACGGTGGGTTAATTGAAAAACTAGTACAGGGTTCTGATTGAGTGTTAATCTCTCACTCACCCCTGATTTATTGACGACATGTTTCGCCCCTCACAAAGAGCCCTATTGGGTTTGGGGCATTCCTCAGGGCTAAGTATACACATCCCTGCCTGTTTTAGCATGTGTTCCATGCAATTTTAATGAGACATAAGGCTCTCACCTGATGAGCAAGTGTCCTTTTGTATTTCAGGGGTACCCTGTTTTGTCCTATTTCAGGGATCATGCATGTCTGGCAGCGGAGACTGTCCTATTGTCACACATACTCCAAGGACCTGGTCCCGCAAATTCACCAAGAAGGCTGCCAAGACCACCGCCGACCAGACCACTCTACGACACTCCACTCTATGCCACTCCACTCTTTGCCACTCTTCTCTTTGCCACTTTACTCTCTGCCACTCTAGTCCTCCCTACTCTACTCCACTTTACGCCACTCTACTCCATTCTATGCCACACTATGTCACTACACGCCACCCTACTCCACTCTGCACCACTCTTCGCCACTCTACGCTACTCAACTTTATACCACTCTACTCCACTCTAAGCCCCTCTGCATCACTCTACCCCACTCTACTCCACTCTATGACACTCCATGCCACTCTATGGCCCTCCACTCTACAACCCACTACTTTATGATCCTCCATTCTATGAGCCGACACTCCACTCTACGACACTGTATAACTGTCTACTATACGACACACCACTCTGCAACAATCCACTCCACATCACTCTATGCCACTCCACTCCATGCCGATCTACTCAACTCTACACCACTCTACTCTACTCTATGCCACTCCACTACACTCTATGACACTCCACAACCCTCCACTCCACTCTACAACACTTCATTCTACGACACTCCACTCTATGACACTACAGTGCATAGGTACAAGGAAGTGATGGAGCCTGGCGTTCGCCTTCTTGGCTTAACGCCGCGCTCCGCCACTTCTGAAACGCAGAGCTGCACCATATTGACAACAATACGATGCAGCCCTGCGTTTCACCCTGCGCTGGTGCTACATTTAGCTGCCTCGCGCCAACGCAGGCACCCTTACACCATGGTTTGTAGTTTCTATGTGTACTGCTTTGTGCAGCATACATAGAAGTTGCAACTCGTTATTTTTAAAATGATTGTTTATGTGCAGGAAGGGACACCTTCCTGCACATAAACAATAATTCATGGCATTTTGCTGTTTCTATGTGTGCTGCACAATGCAGCACACATAAAAACAAGGAGAAATAATGCATTTCTCCTCGTTATGCCTTGTTAAGACCAGATTTTCCCTGGTCTTAATTTTGGCGCTGCCCCATATATACACCACCCTTGTAAATATGGGGCAGCGTTAAAATGGGTGGAAATGGGCGGAACGCCCACTGCAACACCCATTGTTCACCCCTTTCATGCTAAGTATAGATTGAAAGGGGGCTTTATTTAAAAGGCAGCGTTAAGCTACGTTAAGTGGCTTAACGCTGCCTTGTAAATAATAGGAAGCCTGTATCGCCACCACAATGTCAAAAAAAGTGACGTTATGGTGGCAATAGGGGCTTGTAAATATAACCCTACATCCTAATCACTCTCTTCTATGCCACTAAGTTCCAGCCATGCTGAACTGTATCCACTCTAGTGTACAACATGCAGGGCTGGACTGGGAACAGAAACCGGCCCTGGCAAACTGCTCGGCCGCCCCCCCCTGGGAGTAGGGAGGGTGCAGCCGAGCTGTTTGCGAGGGCTGGTTTCGGCCGATTTTGTTACAGGGGGCCGATATTGCCGACCCCCGGTAACAAAAACGGCTCCCAGGGGCCCAAACTGGCCCCCACCCTAGCGGCCCACCGGGGAAATGCCCGGTGCCCGCTAGGGCCAGTTCGGCCCTGACAACATGGCTAAAACACATTGGTAAAGCCAATAGCTCTTGCAAAGCCAATTGCTCTTGGATAGGGCTGTTGACTTTGCCAATGCTTGTTATATTTTTGCTAGGGATCCTCTTGGCTCCCCAGTCCGCCTTACCTAATGCTCGTCTTTATTTTCTTTATGTGTGTGACATATCCTACGATTAGCTGGCAAACCACAAAGCAGTGTGGCAAACTCATCAGGGCACGCAGAACTTCTTATCAGTTGCAAAGGATTTAACGGGAGACTGCTGTCCTTGCAGGGCCACTTTTTAAAGTTACGTTATTTAACCTATGTTACTACACATCTTTTAATTGTAAACATGCACAGCAGCTGCTAATTGTGTGTGCATACCTTCTGACTTTGTTCATGAACCAATCGTATGTCATGTTATGACGCTCATCTACACGGCCGGTCCTAGGATTTTTGTGACCCTGGGTGAAAGGAAAGATGTGAGGCCCCTCTAATTTGCAAGTGACATCACAAGAAGTGACATCACAGGACTTTCTGATCTTCTTTGGTATCGCCATGGGACAGTGTGTGTGCATATCAGTCACATGGATAAAAAGATAAATACCCAAATGAAAGGTCAGTCTATTTTAAAGCTGCATTGAGTGGATAAAATTTGTCATAATGAATGGAAAAGCAAGGTACAGGTCTCACAAAGATGGACTTCCTTACTCAATATTAACTGATTGTTTCCAGATTAGTGCATGGTAAAAGGCCCAGAGCACTGTACAACATTATTTGAATGGCATCACTGGTAAAAATAATGCAACCGGATAAAATGAAATAAAGTTGAGTTCAAATACATGTACCTTTTTAATTTTATTTGAAAGCTTTATAAACCATCGGTCAGAACTAAAAAGGCAGCAGAGTTCCGTGGAAACAAAGCAAAGCATGTATTGTAGACAAGTGCCATGCCTCCATGTGAGGCTGCATCAAAGAAGGGCTCAAATCACCCCTGGACTGAAAAGGCTGTTTAAAATGTGAGGTTTTACAGTTCCTAAATTTATATGTCATTTGGTTCATTCCTTTCATTTGGATCTTATACTGCTTCATTTATGATGGAAAAATGAACATTAAGTTTCAGAATGGAAGAAAATAACAGCAGAACTACTTACACGTGGTTTAAAGAAGCAACTTGAGGCTTCCTCTGGTGGAGTCTGTGCTAGTGAGAGTTACAGTTTTCATATAAATCCCTTGCACTGTGACTAGAAAAAAGCTTGATGATGCACTTATTTTGGAACCATTAGTGAAGCCAGTTGTGAGGATAAAGCTGTGGACAGCTTTGGTGTGACTGTGTTCACGCTATTGTCTGTGTTTGTTGCAGCAGTATACAGTACTGTTTATTCCCGCTGCTTCTATGAGAGGAGAGTTTAGGCCTTTGTATCATCTGGACAGAGAAACAATACCAGCAATTAGGTTTTGCCTCACGATCACTGCGGAACAGCTCCGTTTCTTAGCTAGAAACTGGATGCTGACACCTTACTCTTCCCCAGAGAATTGGTCTTATATACTCTATGAGACATTAAGAAGTTCTTGCATTGCACTGCAGAGGGGATGTTACTAAAGAGCTCTTGCTGAGGTGGTGAACTAAGAGGACTGCTGTGGAGGACCCACTACAGGGGGTGCATTATAAGTGTATCAGCAAGTGGGCCTTAAAATAGAGAGCTGCAATAAGTTTGCCATACCGGGAGGCTAGCATTGGCTGGCAGGGGTCACAAAGGTGCTTTTCTCTGCAGCACTCTTGAAGAAGGCACAGAGAAAACAATATTACGCATTTTATTTTGGACACCTTGCCTATTGCTACAAGCACAGTATACACCTCAAAGCACAGCTCGTGGCACTATAAGGCCCTCCTTAGAATCTTACAATTAAAACAAAACATGCTACAATTTACAATTACTTGTGTAACATTCAAGTAGCAGTTGGGTGGCACTCAAAATGTATCCCATAAGGAAACACAGGGCAAATACAGAAATGTCACACATAGGCAAGGGATAGTCAGAAAATTAAAATAACCTCCACTTTCAGCCAAAGCTTTTATGGCACCAAGCAGGTCCTAGCAGCCCTTTCCAGAAGAGCTCTCTTGTCTCTTCCATCTAAGCATCTATCCATTCATCCTTTCGTCCTCCCATCTACCTGCTTATATCCGCTTTTTCCGCTTTACATTCTGCCATCCATTCATTCTTTCATCCATCATTCAGGGAGGAGAGGTGTGGCGCAGTGGCCAGAAAGGCTGACTCAGGAGCGCCTGGCTTACGGTTCGATCGCCAGCGGCAGCTCAGCATCATGCGACTCTGGGCAATTGCTCACTTAATCTCCCAGACGACCCCCAGCTGCTTGAGACCCTTTGGGGTTATTAGTTTGCACTTTACAAGTACCGGATTATTATTATTATAGTCTTTCACCATTTTGTATGTCCAACCATCCGTGTTTCCATCCATATCCAAACCTATCTATCCATCATTTCACTAATCCATCCTTTTTATTATCCATCCATCCTATCACTCAACCATTCAGCCACATTTTCACTCCATCCTTTCCCTCGTCCATTTACCCTTTCATCCAACCATCCATCCTTTCACTTACTCATCCATCCATCCATTCACTCATCCGTCCATCCATCTACACTCTCACTCATCCATCCATCCTTTCTTTCATCCTTCCACCCTCACTTTCACTCATCCATCCATTCATTCACTCATTCACCCTTACACCCATCTTTTCATTCAATCAATCAATCAATCAGAGCATTTATAAAGCGCACTACTCACCCGTGAGGGTCTCAAGGCGCTGGGGGGGGGGGAGGGGATAGGGTGCTGCTACTGCTCGAACAGCCAGGTCTTGAGTAGCCTCCTGAAGTAGGTCCTGGGTCTGCCTCAGGTGGATGGGGAGGGTGTTCCAGGTCTTCGCGGCGAGGTGGGAGAACGATCTGCCGCCGGTGGTCGCTCTTCGGATGCGGGGGATGGTTGCGAGTGCGAGGTCGGCGGAGCGGAGTTGGCGGTTCGGGGTGTAGAAGGTGAGTCGTCTGTTGAGGTATGCCGGTCCGGTGTTGTGGAGTGCCTTGTGTGCGTGGGTGAGGAGCTTGAAGGTGATCCTCTTGTTGACGGGCAGCCAGTGCAGGTTTCTTAGGTGGGGTGTGATGTGGCTGTGGCGAGGGATATCGAGGATCAGGCGTGCAGAGGCGTTCTGTATGCATTGTAGTCGTTTCAGTAGTTTAGCTGAGGTTCCTGCGTAGAGCGCGTTTCCGTAGTCCAGTCTGCTGCTGACGAGGGCCTGGGTAACCATTCTTCTTGTTTCGATGGGGATCCATCTGTAGATCTTGCGGAGCATGCGGAGGGTGTTGAAACAGGAGGATGAGACAGCGTTGACTTGCTTGGTCATGGAGAGTGTGGAGTCGAGGATGAACCCCAGGTTGCGTGCGTGGTCGGTGGGTGTCGGTGCTGCTCCCAGAGAAGTCGGCCACCAGGAGTCGTCCCAGGCTGAGGGGGTGGAGCCAAGGATGAGGACCTCCGTCTTGTCTGAGTTCAGCTTAAGTCGGCTGTTCTTCATCCACTCGGCGACGGCCTTCATTCCTTCGTGGAGGTTGGTTTTGGTGGTGACGGGGTCCTTGGTGAGGGAGAGGATCAGCTGGGTGTCGTCGGCGTAGGAGATGATGTTGAAGTTGTGCAGTCGGACTACGTGGGCGAGAGGTGCCATGTAGACGTTGAACAGTGTCGGGCTGAGGGAGGATCCTAGGGGTCGCCGCAGATGATCTCGGAGGCTTTGGATCGGAAAGGCGGGAGGCGGACACTCTGGGTTCTGTCGGAGAGGAAGGAGGTGGTCCATTCCAGAGCCTTGTTTCAGATCCCTGCATTGTGGAGGCGGGTGCATAGGGTGCGGTGGCAGAGTGTTGAAGGCGGCTGAGAGGTCCAGGAGGATGAGGGCCGCGGTTTCACCGTTGTCCAGCAGGGCCCTGATGTCGTCAGTGGCGGCGATGAGGGCGGTTTCGGTACTGTGGTTGCTGCGGAACCCGGACTGGGATGGTTCCAAGATGTTGTTCTCCTCGAGGTGGCGGGTCAGTTGTCCGTTGACGATCTTCTCGATGACCTTCACCGGGAACGGGAGCAGGGAGATGGGCCGGAAGTTCTTGAGGTCTCTCAGATCCGCCTTGGGTTTCTTGAGTAGGGCGTTGATCTCGGCGTGCTTCCAGCTCTCTGGGAAGGTTGCGGTCTCGAAGGAGGTGTTGATGACCTTGCGGAGATGGGGTGCGATGGTGGCGCTGGCTTTGTTGAAGATGTGGTGCGGGCAAGGGTCTGACGGGGAGCCGGAGTGGATGGTGCTCATGATTTTGATGGTGTCGTCGTCGTTCACATTGGCCCAGGTGAGCAGGGGGTCGATTTTGGCTGGAGGGTCTGAGGTGTCGGTGGCTGTCAGGGCGGTCTCGTTGTTGAAGCTGTCATGGATGTCTGCGATCTTGCGGTGGAAGAAGGTGGCTAGGGAGTTGCACAGGTCTTGCGATGGTGGGATGTCGTTGGTGTTGGAGCTGGGGTTGGAGAGTTCTTTCACGATGTTGAAGAGCTCTTTGCTGTTGTGTGCGTTGTTGTTGAGGCGGTCTTTGAAGGAGGCTCTTTTGGCGGATCGGATGAGGTGATGGTGTCTGCGGATGGCGTTCTTGTGGGCTGCATAGCTGTCCGGTGTTTGTTCGCGGTGCCATTCCTTCTCGAGTTTTCGGCAGTTTTGCTTGGAGGCCTGGAGGTCCGCAGTGAACCAGCTGGCTTTCTTGTCAATGCGTCTGTTGGTGGGTTTCTTGATCGGGGCGAGAGTGTTGGCGCAGTCGTCGATCCCTCGCCTGAGGTTGCGGGCAGCGGTGTCGGTGTCGGTGGGGTCGGCGGGCGGTCTTCGGGCGAGGGTGGTGTTAAGCTGGTCTTCGGTGACTTTGCTCCAGCTGCGGCGGGGATCTGTTGAGTGCGGTGGAGCGTGGTGGGTTTCCGAAAGGTGAATTGGATGCAGCGATGGTCGGTCCAGTGGAGTTCAGTGGTGTGGCTGAAGGTGACGTGGGAGCTTGCGGAGAAGATGGGGTCGAGCGTGTGGCCGGCGGAGTGGGTGGGCGTTGTGACGAGCTGTCTGAGTCCGAGGTTGGCGAGGTTGTCGATCAGGGTGGTGGAGTTGCTGTTGTTGTTGTTCTCGAGGTGGAAGTTCAGGTCTCTGAGTAGAATGTAGTCTGTGGAGGCGAGGGCGTGCGTGCTGATGAAGTCGGCGATGGAGTCGCTGAACTGTGGCCGGGGTCCGGGGGTCTGTAGACGAGCGTCCCTCTGAGGGTGGTGTTGGGGTCAGTGTGGATCTGGAAGTGCAGGTGTTCGGCGGTGCTGAGGGTGTCGGCGGTGCTGGTCGAGACCCTGAGGGTGTTCCTGTGGACGATGGCGATTCCTCCTCCTACTCATCTATCCATCTCTTCACACATTTACCTATCCTTTTGCTCATCCGTCATCCACCTTTCACTCCATCCATCTACCCTTTCACTCCATTATCCATCCTTTCACTCATCCATCCTTACATCCACCTTTTTACACATCCATATATCTGCTCATCCATCCATCCAATCTTTCACTCCATCCACCCTTTCACTCCATCCATCTATCATCCCTTTCACTTTTCCATCCATCCACCCACCTTTCCATCCATCCATTCAGCAAGAGGCTCACAACTAATTCATGATGCACGGTGCCAGGATTTGGGGTGGCTGTGACATGGCGTTGTGGTTCCTTTTTTTGCCTTTTATATAGCACAAACTCAGCCCAAGGTCTTTGGAGTGCTTTAGAAAAGTACCAATCCCAATACAAAAGTCTGAGTTTTTTTAGACATGGGGAGGTTTAATGATTTGCCCTGAATCACAGAATTTAGAGCTCACACCAGGACCTGTACTTCGTGCCACACTTCCATTAAATTATCCTATGTGCTGCAAGGCCCAGGTGAGGGAGTTTTATCCCCTGGGCTTCACAGCACTGAGGTCACGGAGAGAGGGGACCCCCCTGCCCTAGGCCACACAGCACTGGATAATGGCAGCAAGGCCCAGGGAAAGTAGCCCCATACCTGGGCCTTACAGCCTGATGCAGTGCTTCAAGGCCCAGGTGACTGAGCATTGCTAAACCCTGCTCTGCCATGCCAGTCTTTTCTGGCTGCTACCTCTTCTACCAACCCACCTCTCCTCAGCTGATAATGTCCGGCTGGTCCTTGGAATAAAGGGTCCCTTTTGTTGCCTGACAATGCAAAACAGAAAAGGCAGGCAAGGCTTCAGGGCAGGTTTTTAAGTGAGGTGCTGCACCGCTCCTGAAGTTGTGAGCCAACACAATTGTTAGCTTTACTGCTGCCCACTTCCCCACCCACTGTTCTCCTTTCCCCACCGTGGCACCCCCAGGAATGCCACCAAGCCTTTTGAGGAGGTAGGTTAAGACACCTCCCTTGAAAAACACATTTGTGATGTGATCGGATTGGGGAGAGGGTACTGAAGGAGCAGGTGGGCTGACTGATAGTGTGGCATTTCACACAGAAGCAGGGCCCCATGATTTCAACCTGAGCTCAGGGCCCTGGGCAGCTGCCACATTGCCCATTCTTAGTGCTGTCCCTGCCCAGACTCTTCCCTTCTCTCACTGATTCAGCCCATCCCATACACTACTCCTCTTCCTCTTTCTGCCTCTTGCTCTTTGTTGCCGTTCTACCCCCATTACGTTCATATATCACCTCTCCGCTGTACTTTTACTCTATCATCTCTCCCCAATCTCTTATCTTAGTTCTTACCTTTGTTGTAACCCCTTTATATGCACTGCACCGCCATACTCTGTGCTTCTTTGCCCCTCTACCTTTAACCTAGGTGAACAGTGTTGCCTCCTGGCCGGTAGATCATGTCCTGGTCGGAAGAAAAAAGAAGCAAAATTTCCTAAAGCCGGTATTTTTAACCCTTACCTGTGCATTCTTGAAACAGCAGGTATAAATAGAAAGTACTTTTAAATTGGAGCTATAGATGCATTAACAATACCTGACTAATAGTTAAAGTAAAGAAAGGCAGAAAAGTCATATTACAAATGAATACATACTATTATTTAAAAGCCCTATTAAGCATAAAGTCTGGGCCTTTGCAGACTCTTAAAAAAAAACAAATGGACGGCATTTTTCTCTTGGAAAGGTGGCAACCCTAAGGTGAGCACTGTTCATTGCGATGCAATTCGTTTCAGTGTTTTAGCAGGTTACCCTGCTTTTCATTCATGCAGGGGCAGGGCACACTACACACCTAAGGGCACTTTAAATACCCATCTAAATTGCTGTTCTCATGCAGATGCCGCAATTAGACTACTGGAGTCCTCTCGGCCAATGGCTGCGAGGCCCAGGGGAGGGGGCTCCTTCCCTTGGGCTTCACAGCACTGCACCACCATCATAACAGACTGTCTAAAAAGGCACTGGTGCGAGGCCCCTCTTGCATGTTAACAGGTGCGGGCCCTGGGCAGCTGCCCACACTGACCATGCCTAGCGCTGGCGCTGTTCATTCTATATTTTAAATCTCGACAGTAGCTGCTGATAAAAAAGAAATCTGTTAAAGCTCTTCTGTTGGTTCCTCAAGCTTTCTATAACTTAGGACCCAAGTATCTATCGGATCATTTCCATCATTACATTACTATTAGGAATTTACGATCTTTTGATGCTGTCCTGGCATTAATTTTATCCTTTAGAAGCTCCAGGAAGGGAGGACTTTCTTTCTCTGTTTTGGCTACGAAAGCTTGGAACCTTCTTCCGGTGGGCCTACGTAGCACACGCAACGAGGTGCTTTCTAGAAAATTCTTGAAGACTCTGGGGCATATTCACAAGGAGCTATCGCCGAATTAACATCACTTTGTCGCAGCCAAAGTCGTGATAAATTTACCCCCTCCATTCACAAGCCAGTGTAAACAGCCCACAGCACCAGTTTACCCGCGATAGCAGCCGCAAAAAACACCACCACAGAGGACCCCCGCAAATATCGCTAATGAGATGCAGAGTAGGCGTTCCCGTGACAAAAGCCGAGACAACATCACACCTCAACATTCACAACGACCAGCCACAACGGCGATACGTACACAAAACAAGCGATAAGGCGCGTTAGCACCAGGAAATTTACACCTGCTCTGACCTGGTGTAAAGTCGGACGGCAGCCAGCACCACAAAAGAGAGCACAGCCCAGGGCCACATCCGAAGGGCAACAGATGCCATGGAGCCACCCGTCATGCGGCCCGGACACCCAAGAGGGCCACAACACCCACCTCCACCACCCAAGGACCCCAACCCGCACCCGGAACACCCCCCGGACCACCACAGACGCAGCGCAGACAAAGACAGCTGAACCCCAGGAAACGTACCAGCCGCACAGACCCAACATCTGACAATGTCACCGTCCACTACAGGCTGAAAGGGACAACCAACCTACGCATCCTGACCATCATCGCCTAACAGGCCTACGGCACCAACACAGCGGACAACCAACATCCCACCCCACACGAAGCTGATGGCGTGGCTGCACCTGTAGGCCCCTGGGACCCCCCAACCAACACCCGCCAGAGTCGGAGGAGTCTCACAGCCAGCCACATCCAAGTCCCCCACACCTGTCCTGGACATCACCATCACCCTGGTACCCCAGTCCCCATACGTACAACACAATGCGCAGGATCCGCTGGAGACCAAGCAAGGACCATACGCCCAAGCAGGATGCACGCACGTGTTGGGGGCAATACACAGCACACATGTACTACCTGTGCCCCCTGGTGACACAGCACACAATCACCGCAACAGGAAGCACACGTCTCACACCAATGTGCAGGCAACAACAGAACACCGTGGAACCCCCAACGATGTCGCCTTCAAATACACAGCCAGTGTGCATGATACCTTCATCCTCCAACAGTCCATCATCAACCAGCGTTCCCAGGATGGAAACAAGGGAAATGCACAGCCCCTTGGCAATATACAAATGAACACCCCACACACCTCAACTCCACAACCATGCAACTCACAACGCTGGCAATGCACACGTTACAAAATCACATACAACAGGCACAACAATATTCCCACCCACCAGACACGACAGAACAACTTACAATGTCCACATGGGCAAGCCCTGAACATGAGCCAGCAACGGCATGGCACCTCAGCCACATAATAGCCGAATGTGGGGAGAGGTGGCAACCAGGCATGTGTGAAGGATGCAGTAGAACCATGATTGGGAAAGTACACAATGCCAAGAGTGGCGGAGATGTGCTGGACACCTCGCAGTATGTAGAACACACCCATATCCATGGCGACATACACCGCTTGTGAATGGAGTGTAGTGGACAGTGGACGCCACCATGTCACCCCAGCCAGTGGGGGACCTCGCGGAAATGTTCCCTGTTACGCCCCCCCTATGCATCAGCGGAGTGGGATGGCCCGGCGTACGCCACGCCAGCATAGGGGTGTGAATAAAAAGCACGTAGGCCTGGGCGTGGTCCTCTTCTGGAAAGACCCACGTCTCTGCCAGGGCGGCGCCTCCCAACTCGCCACGAGGCCGACGCCATCCTCGTGAGCGGAGTTGCCTGCGATGCCGTGCGCCTGCCGGACCCCGGCACGCTGGACCACAAACCCGTCAGGCCAGCCCCTGCACAGCCAGGCCACACTGATCACCTTCCGACACCAGCGTGTGTCAAGGAGGGCCCACCACGTGCTGGCGCAAGCCCCAAGCCCCAAGCCCGAGGCCCGAGACCTTGGCAGCCACCTCAGACCATCACGGCCTCCACAACACAGGCCCGCTTTATTCCTTTTTCGTTGACGTACTCCACTGCCACCCCCGGCCTACTCTTCGGACCAGTAGGTCCCATATGTGAAACTGTGTCCTGAGTCATGAATGGCAGTGACCCCAAATCCGGGCCAGCGGCCACAGCACCAGACCCCCCCCGATCAGTGAGGCATAGTTCCATATGGGAATCTTGCGACACGTGGTGCCACTAGCCCTGTTCAACGTCAGCCGGCTACACGTGGTGCCACTAACCCTGTTCAACGCCAGCCTGCTACACGTGGTGCCACTAACCCTGTTCAACGCCAGCCGGATACACGTGGATGAGGGACCAGGACTACCCTGCTGACCAGTAGGTCACACATCCAGCACCTAGTCGCAAAGCACGAATGGCGGAGTCCACACCAGTGGTCGCACGGAGAGGTGTAAGAGGAAGATGCGGCTCAGTCCGGACGAATGCCGGGTCACATACACGGAGGTGACCGAACACGTGGTGCCACTGAACCTTAACTACGCAGGCCGGTGGGGCCATCCAACCTATGCCGGAGACACTCGGTGAATGGGCCGTGCTGACCGCTGCCTCAGGCCTACACCACGGTCAGGTAGGTCACACATTTGGAACTGAGTCTTGATTACACCATGGCAGTGAACATTATTTAAGGCAGAGAACAATTCACAATACACCCTCCGATGTGGTGGCAACAAGTCTGTGCATGGCATCACAACCACACGTGTCTGTGGGCCTACGCGGACCACTGCCCTCGGCCTACGCTGCGCACGAGTGGGATCACAGATTTGGAACTGAACATCGGTAATTCAAAAGGCAGAATACATTTCTTCGCACGCACGGAGGGGCGTAAGAGGATGACATGTTGCAGTCCGGAGGGAACAGGATCAGCATCACGGAGGTGATTGAACACTACCGACAACTGCTACTGTGTCACTAACTCTGTGCCTCGCGAGCCAACGACCCGTGGCTGTGGGCCACTGCTGAACGCTGCCTCCGGCATACACTGCGGTCCAGTAGGTCACAGAGCCTTGATTTGGTATTCTTAGAGTTCACATATGTGTACCGGCATCATCGCAGACTGCATCCCCTCACAGCACCTGTGCCACTAAGTTTGTTCCCCGACATTCATGGACACTCACTAGTCGTACATTGGTGGCGTTTGAGTCTATGGACTAGGGGCTAGTTTTCATCCTCATATAGCTGATCCCGAATTGTTGGTGCAAACGAGGGTTGCGCTTTCCACTCCTCCATTTGCTGCTTCCAGATAACATCAGACCTTCCGCATCATGCCCTGGAGGACACCTTCCACTGTCCCCCAAAACCCTCCGCAACAGACACCTCGGACATTGATGGGGACCCGCTCAGGTCGCATGGCCCATCTGACTGCACAGCAAGTCACCGTCCCGTGGCTGGGTGCCTGTGCCGGCCGCAGTGCATCCAGGGCCACTAACTCTGTGCTGCTCAGGCCTGGGACCCCTTCTTCTGAGACATTGAATGGCCTCTGTAGCGATGGTCTTGGGGTCATCAACGCCATGTGTCTGTGGCCCTGCGCTGTCCGTCTCCTCCGGCCCCAACTGCGGGCCACCAGGGCCCACACATGGCATCGAGTCTTGACCGGCCCGGACGTCGCATCACTGCAGGAGGCACACGCCACCACCTCAAGGACCACCTCCAACCGCCATCTGCCAGAGTCGAAACGGTGGTCCTGACAGACCTACGGAGTTGCACAGACCTGTCGTGGATGCCATCATCGGCCTGATACCCTGCTCAGCACTCCAGGTGCCAGTGGCTCAGTGCACTGCAAGCCATTGTCCGTTACTGATTGAGTTTTGTGCTGTTGTGAGGTTGCGCAGCAATGTCACCTCATGCAGTGGGGAAGACCTGGGACCATGAGGAGGAGGATGTGTCAAGTGTGCGGACGGGAGAAGGCACAGACAATGGGAGGGCAGGTGGCAACAGCCCCAAGGCAGGAATGCAGACTGGTGGCGGTAGTCAAGCTACACACCGGGATCTAATACTGGGTATTGCGCTGTGGACTGCGGACGC
This sequence comes from Calotriton arnoldi, assembly GCA_963921515.1. Lineage (NCBI taxonomy): Eukaryota > Metazoa > Chordata > Amphibia > Caudata > Salamandridae > Calotriton > Calotriton arnoldi. The sequence goes on along the minus strand of CAWUFW010011966.1, from coordinate 551,664 downwards.
AACTGTCACCTCAGGCAGTGTGGGAGACCTGGGACGTTGATGAGGAATTGATGCAGGTGTAACACACCCCACTGCATCTGCATCAGGACTAACCCGAAGGGACACAATCCTAGCAATTTCTTCACATGAGCGCGCTCTTCTCTAGTGCCCCTACCTCAGTGCACTGCAACTCACGGAACCTCCAGACTGAATATTGGGTGACCTCTGTCCTTACTCCGGATCCCTCCATGTTGCTCTGCATTTGACTCTGTTATGCTGGTGTTTTCTGTTTCCATTACACTGGTGTCCACTGTTCAGGTTGTTGGCAGCACCAAGCACTCCGTGCGGGCTGGCTTATACTCACCCCACACACATCCAGCACAGGCGTCACTGTACATGTGGCCCTGCCAATAAAGGGGCCGGGCGCACATGCCCGTAGCCAGTTCAACATGATATGTGCATGTGTCTCTGTGGAGGTGTGGGTCTCCTTTGTGGGGTGTAGGTGGTCCCTGAAGGGTATTGGTATTGTGTTCTAGTTCGCATTCCATGGATTCGGCAACACCCTCACCTGTTGGGCCACCTCCTTTTGGCGTTCTGCCACCTGGCATTGGGGTGCCATGTGTGGGTGGGTGAAGTGTTGTGAGGCAGCCGTGATTGCGGGTGCTTCATGCTGTGTGGTCTGTTGCAGGGGCTGGGTTCTCCTCTGAGTAGCTTGTCTGCCCTGGTCCTGGTGGTGGGTTGTGTGGGATGTCCATGGGCTGTTGTAGGGCGTCGGTGTCGGGGGTGTGGTGTTCGTCTCGGGCATCACTGATGGGTTGTCTGTTCTGACCTGCTGGAGATGTTGTTTGTCCCTCTGCATTGTGAAGGGGAGGTGCATGTTGGCATTGTGTTGGCGCCTTGTTCTTGTCGACATGCAGACTGTGTGACAATGTACATTGTGACTGTTTGGGCGGTGGTGGCTATTTGAGTTGGGACAGTGTACATTTGGCCTACATGGCTGATGTGGGGTTGTAGGGGTAGATGTGCATCTCACAGTTCCCTGCTCTGTCCAATGTGATTGTTCTGTTTCTGCGCCTGGGTGGACCCAGTTGTGTCCCTTGTTCTGCAGTGTGGGTGTTGCACTTTGTGCCACATTGTCATGGTATGTGCTGTGATTGCTAGGTGTGTGTGCTGCAGTGTGCCACGGGGATGGGGGACATGTTCCTGGGTAATTGTGGGTGTGCAGTGTGTTACACCTCATTGTGCATGTGTGGCATTGTGCCCATCACCCCCCGTCCCCCCAGTCCCTGTTGGATACTCACCCTGTTGTTGTTGTGTCAGGTCCTCTCGAGCTGTGTCCGTACTCCCTACTCCTTGCACCCTCTCCACACTGATGACTGTGGCCTGGGTTTCCTCCAGCTCCTCCTGTGGCGCTGGACTGCCACCTCCTGTCGCCGTTGCTGCCTTCCTGTTGGCAGCGGGTTTGTACCTGGTTTAGGTTGTCACGTCCTGCCTGCGCCTCTTGGCCTCCTGGATTGGCCTCCTGGGCACTCTGACTGCATTCCAGGTGGTCTGCTTGTGGGTCAGTTGCTGGTAGTGTTCTGTCGCCTCCGTGGCCTTGGTCTTGTTTTCCTGTGGTCTGCACCCCGTCTTCCTCTCCCTTTTCTCCTTCTCCCGAGCCAGTTGTTCCTTGCTGGTGGTCTGTGGGGGTTGTGGGGTTCGTGTTGACCTCTGCGCTGGGTCAGGGTGCATCCATGTTGCTACGTGCTTTGGCTTGTTTCTGGTGTGTTGTTTCTGTGGTTTTTATGGTGCAATTTCCCGCCAGACGCGTGGGATTTGCAGGCCTGAGGCTACTTTTCGCTACTTTTTGTACCGTGATTGGCCTCATCGCATGATTTCTCGCGTTTTGCATTTTTTTGGCGTGGCGTTGATTTTCACGCTGACATTTGACACGTTATCTGATGACTATCGCATGGTACCGCCTTGTTGTGAATTCCACGTTGACACGGGGTTATTTTCCCGTGATAGGCTGCGATATTGAAAGTTGCGTTACGCTACTCTTGCGGTAGTTATCACACGTTCTTGTGAATATACCCCTCTGAGGTTCTGTTTGTGTTGTGCACCAGGACGTTCCTTCGGAGTAGCTGATGTACTTTAAAAGCAATCAGGAGCGGCCCGTGCAGGTAAGAACGGTGGGGCGGGGTGGGTGTAAACTCGATAGACGATGACGAGGGAAAATTAACTAAATTATTCATTTTTCCTTCGTCATCATCTGCCGTGTTCCCCCCGACCCCACTTCACCACCCCACTGCTCTTACCTGCACGGGCCGCTGCTGAAAGAAATTAATTAATTAGCTCATTCATTTATTCCTTGGTATTCTCTATAGGTGATCTATCTTGACTTCTGCTACAAGTGTCTCTCAAGAGCCTGCCTCATTGGTTTTGGTGGAGGCCCAAATGTATTCGGGCTGCCTGTAAACAATTGCACGCCTGTACGTGACTTCAATAATGTTCATGAGTAGTCTCTAAAGAGCACTTACTATGGCTGTAGCTCTCCTGTGTCATCATTGTGGTTACGCCTGGATGTTACCGAATTCAGCTTGAGCGCATCCAACATAGTTGAGCTTGTACAGCCCAGGTCTGTGGGTTGCTACCCTCTTGTTCCCATAGGACTGCATAGACGTATTCCATTACTACATGTATCCAGTGCATTAATATAGATAAAGTGCTCTTAAAGGTTTTTTTTTCTTTTTAAATGTTTAGAATATTTTTTTAACACTAAACACAATAAGAAGGAAGGTGATAAACATCCAACCTTACACAATAAATAAAGATTTAAACAACCAAATGGTATGCATATGAAGAGTGGATGCTCACTGAATCAGAAAATATGGAGACTGGTGTGCAATAGTTGTTACGCACAAAAAGAGAATATAATATGTTCTTTCAATATATACAAACATGGCGTACATATAAGAGCTTCACCACGCATGTACAGCAAAAAATAATAATATCCTCTTGGACTCATGCATAAGAACATAAATATGCTACTCTGCACTAATTTCACATTTTGTCCATAGATACTCAGAATAGCTAGTTGATGCATTGGCAAACCTTGGCCTGTTGAGCAAGATAAAGTAGAATGTGTTCACGTTTCGGTTTCAGATATATTGAATAAGAAAGACCATCATCAGGACAGAATGCTTTGGAAAAGGCAACATGGCCAACTCCAAAATCTTAACAAAATATAATTAGTGCAATTGAACTCCAGAACAGAAAATAAATAAATAACATTAAATTGAGCAAGTAATTATTATCATTATTAAATAAAGATCAACAACCATGCAGAACATTAGCACAGAGTGGTGAGCTGCAACTGCTTACCAGTCAATGAAAGGAAGGACCGAATTCAAGTCACCCATTATTTCGGCAATGAATCATTGAGGAATCAAGTGCCCGGCTGCATAAAATGGGACAGAGACCACAGAGGGTGTGGCGACTGGAGAATCAAAAGGGGGAAAACACTCCTGTCATTTAAAATAGAGTAACCAATCCAAAAATGAGCATTGTAAGAAATTGGGTTGCTGGTTGAGGGGGTGATTCAGTACTCAAGTAGTGAGCACAATCCTTGTCAGGGTGAAGTCACAAGCAAACCCCAAATTAACCTGTGCTCAATCCTCTGTAGCTTGGTACAGAGTAGTCAGGCTTAACTTAGAGGCAATGGGTAAGGTGTTTATGCACCACTTCAAACAGTAATAAAGTGAAAACACAACACAAGAAAAATCCCACACCAATTTAGAACAAGCATTGGCAAAGCAAAAGGTCTCGCCTCTGCAAGAGCTATTGGTTTTTCCCAATATGTTTTAGCATTGCTGTACACTAGAGTAGCAGCTGTTCAGCATGGTTAAATGTTAATAGGGTAAAGGAGAGTGGCGTGGAGGGGTGTCAATCAATCAAGCAACTCAAATTTGTGGAGCATGGCTAATCACCGTCGAGGGTAGCCAGGCGCTAGGTTCTTGATGGGATCGGTCGAAGATAGCAAAACCAAAGGGGATGATGGACGGAGTGTTGAACATTGCAAGCACTCACCCCCAGTCAACTGATCTGGGTTTAATCCATCATCATTCTTTAGCTCACTCTGCCACCCCAGTTCAGACATGGCCATATGCAAATCAGTCTGACCCTGTGCCTCATGGGAACAGTCCAGCCCGAACTGCCAAGCCATGTCTTCCCTGGACCGGAAACAAGCATCCTGGGACCGGTTTCTGGCTTACAGCTGTCATCAGCCAGGCTATCTTGAATCCAGTGGCAAAGTGAGCAAGGGACTTGGCAGTTCGGGCTGGACTGTTCCCATGAGGCACAGGGTCAGACTGATTTGCATATGGCCATGTCTGAACTGGGGTGGCGGAGTGAGCTAAAGAATGATGATGGATTAAACCCAGATCAGTTGACTGGGGGTGAGTGCTTGCAATGTTCAACACTCCGTCTATCATCCCCTTTGGTTTTGCTTTGTTCGCCCTAAGTTGGCAGGGTATGCTCAGACGTGGGTCCCTTGCTCACTTTGCCACTGGATTCAAGATAGCCTGGCTGATGAGGGCTGTGAGCCCGGAACCGGTCCCAGGATGCTTGTTTCCGGTCCAGGGAAGACATGGCTTGGCAGTTCGGGCTGGACTGTTCACATGAGGCACAGGGTCAGACTGATTTGCATATGGCCATGTCTGAACTGGAGTGGCGGCGTGAGCTAAAGAATGATGATGGATTAAACCCAGATCAGTTGACTGGGGGTGAGTGCTTGCAATGTTCAACACTCCGTCCATCATCCCCTTTGGTTTTGCTTTGTTCGCCCTAAGTTGGCAGGGTATGCCCAGACGTGGGTCCCTTGCTCACTTTGCCACTGGATTCAAGATAGCCTGGCTGATGAGGGCTGTGAGCCCGAAACCAGTCCCAGGATGCTTGTTTCCGGTCCAGGGAAGACATGGCTTGGCAGTTCGGGCTGGACTGTTCCCATGAGGCACAGGGTCAGACTGATTTGCATATGGCCATGTCTGAACTGGGAGTGGCGGAGTGAGCTAAAGAATGATGATGGATTAAACCCAGATCAGTTGACTGGGGGTGAGTGCTTGCAATTTCAACACTCCGTCCATCATCCCCTTTGGTTTTGCTTTGTTCGCCCTAAGTTGGCAGGGTATGCCCAGACGTGGGTCCCTTGCTCACTTTGCCACTGGATTCAAGATAGCCTGGCTGATCAGGGCTGTGAGCCCGAAGCCGGTCCCAGGATGCTTGTTTCCGGTCCAGGAAGATATGGCTTGGCAGTTCGGGCTGGACTGTTCCCATGAGGCACAGGGTCAGACTGATTTGCATATGGCCATGTCTGAACTGGGGTGTGCGAGTGAGCTAAAGAATGATGATGGATTAAACCCAGATCAGTTGACTGGGGGGAGTGCTTGCAATGTTCAACACTCTGTCCATCATCCCCTTTGGTTTTGCTGGGATCGGTCGAAGAGCCAGGTCTTGAGTCCCTTTCTGAATTCCGGTAGGGAGGGTGATGTACGGAGGTGAAAAGGAAGGTTGTTCCAGTACTTGCTGGCGAGGTAGGAGAAGGATCATCCTCCACTGTAGCTATGGCATATGCGGGGAGTGTGTGTTCGGGCGGGGGAAGGCGAAGCGCAGGTGTCTGGAGGGTTGGTGGAAGTTCAGTCAATGGTTGAAGTATGCTGGTCTTTGGTCGTGGAGGTCTTTGTAAGCAGGGAGCCAGTGGAGGTTCCTGAGGTGGGGCATGATATGGGTCCATTTGGGGAGGTCGAGGATGAGTCTAGCAGCTGAGTTCTGTATCGTCTTGGTGATGATTCCTACGTAGAGCGTGTTTCTGTAGTCCAGCCGGCTGCTGACTAGGGCTTGAGTGACGGTTTTCCTGGTGCTTATGGGGAGCCAGCTGAAGATCTTTCGGAATATGCAGAGGGTGTGGAAGCAGGCGAAGAAGACTGCATTGATCTGGCGTTTCATGGTCAGAGTCGTAAAGTGGAGTAGTGCAGTGTTATGGAGTGGCATAGAGTGATGCAGAGTGGCGTACAGTAGAGTTGAGTGGAGTGGAGAGGAGGGAGTGAAGTGAAGTGAAGTGTCATGGAGTAGCGAACAGTGTCGTGGAGTGTTGTGGAGGGAGTAGAGTGTCGTGGAGTGGAAGTGCGTAGAGTTGCGTGGTGTAGAGTGGAGCACAGTGTTAGAGTTGAGTAGCATGGAGTATAGTGGAGTGGTGTAGAGCCGAGTGGAGTGGCGTACAGGCTGTTGCGTAGAGTGCAGTAGAGTGTTGTAGAGTAGAGTGGCGTGCAACAGAGAAGATTGTCGTAGAGTGGAGTGGCATAGAGTGGAGTGGAGTAGTGTGCCATTGAACAGAGTGGAGTAAAGTGTTACGGAGTGGCATAGAGGGAGTTGCGTAGAATGTCTTATAGTGGAGTAATTCTGTAGAATGGCACAGAGTGGAGTAGAGTACTTTAGAGTGGAGTGACGTAGAGTGGGGTAGAGTGTCAGTGGAGCAGAGTTTAATGGAGTAGAGAATCATAGAGTGGAGTGGGAAGTCTTGTGCCTACTGACCTTCCACATGTTTGTAAGTGTTAGGAACAGTGTCCTTTCTCGTGTTTGTAAGTGTTAGGAACAGAGTCCTTCCTCGTGTTTGTAAGTGTTAGGAACAGTGTCCTTCCTCGTGTTTGTAAGTTTTAGGAACAGTGTCCTTCCTCGTGTTTGCAAGTGTTAGGAACAGTGTCCTTCCACTTGTTTGTAAATGTTAGGAACAGAGTCCTTCCTCGTGTTTGTAAGTGTTAGTAACAGTGTCCTTCCTCGTGTTTGTAAGTGTTGGAAACAATGTCCTTTCCACGTGTTTGTAAGTGTTAGGAACAGTGTCCTTCCTCGTGTTTGTAAGTGTTGGGAACAGTGTCCTTCCTCGTGTTTGCAAGTGTTAGGAACAGTGTCCTTCCTCATGTTTGCAAGTGTTAGGAACAGTGTCCTTCCTCATGTTTGCAAGTGTTAGGAACAGTGTCTTTCCTCGTGTTTGCAAGTGTTAGGAACAGTGTCCTTCCTCGTGTTTGTAAGTGTTGTGCGCACTGACCAGCCCCATGCTAAGTGTTGTGCCTACGGACCGTCCTCGTGTTTGCATGTGTTGTGACATAAACCTTCCTGGTGTTTGTAAGTGCTGTGCGCACTGACCTGCCCCATGTTTATTAGTGTTGTGAGCACTGACCTTCCTCGTGTTTGTAAGTGGTGTGAAGTGAACTTCCTCGTGTTTGTAAGTGTTGTGTGCACTGACCTTCCTCGTGTTTGTAAGTGTTGTGCGCACTGACCTTCCTCTTGTTTGTAAGTGTTGTGAGCACTGACCTTCCTCGTGTTTGTAAGTATTGTGCGCACTGACCTTCCTCTTCTTTGTTAGTGTTGTGAGCACTGACCTTCCTCGTGTTTGAAAGTGGTGTGAAGTGTACTTCCTTGTGTTTGTAAGTGTTGTGTGCACTGACCGTCCTCGTGTTTGTGTTGTGCGCACTGACCTTCCTCTTGTTTGTAAGTGTTGGGTGCACTGACCTTCCTCGTGTTTGTAAGTGTTGTGAGCACTGACCTTCCTCGTGTTTGTAAGTATTGTGCGCACTGACCTTCCTCGTGTTTGTAAGTGTTGTGCGCACTGACCTTCCTCTTGTATGTAAGTGTTGGGAGAAGTGACCTGCCCCATGTTTTAAGTGTTCTGAGCACTGACCTTCCTCGTGTTTGTAAGTATTGTGCGCACTAACCTTCCTCGAGTTTGTAAGTGTTGTGTGCACTGACCTTCCTCCTGTTTGGAAGTGTTGTGAGCACTGACCTTCCTCGTATTTGTAAGTGTTGTGCGCATTGACCTTCCTCTTGTTTGTAAGTGTTGTGATCACTGACCTTCCTCGTGTTTGTAAGTGTTGGGGGCACTGACCTTCCTCGTGTTTGTAAGTGTTGTGAGCACTGACCTTCCTCTTGTTTGTAAGTGTTGGGAGCAGTGACCTGCCCCATGTTTTTAAGTGTTCTGAGCACTGACCTTCCTCGTGTTTGTAAGTGTTGTGAGCACTGACCTTCCTCGTGTTTGGAAGTGTTGTGAGCACTGACCTTCCTCGTATTTGTAAGTGTTGTGCGCATTGACCTTCCTCTTGTTTGTAAGTGTTGTGATCACTGACCTTCCTCGTGTTTGTAAGTGTTGGGGGCACTGACCTTCCTCGTGTTTGTAAGTGTTGTGAGCACTGACCTTCCTCTTGTTTGTAAGTGTTGGGAGCAGTGACCTGCCCCATGTTTTTAAGTGTTCTGAGCACTGACCTTCCTCGTGTTTGTAAGTGTTGTGAGCACTGACCTTCCTCGTGTTTGGAAGTGTTGTGAGCACTGACCTTCCTCATGTTTGGAAGTGTTGTGCGCACTGACCTTCCTCGTGTTTTTAAGTGTTGTGTGCACTGAGCTTCCTCGTATTTGTAAGTGTTGTGCACATTGACCTTCCTCTTGTTTGTAAGTGTTGTGAGCACTGACCTTCCTCGTCTTTGTTAGTGTTGTGTGCACTGACCTTCCTCGTGTTTGTAAGTGTTGTGTGCACTGACCTTCCTCTTGTTTGTGAGTGCTGGGAGCAGTGACCTGCCCCGTGTTTTTAAGTGTTCTGAGCACTGACCTTCCTCGTATTTGTAAGTGTTGTGAGCACTGACCTCCCTCGTGTTAGTAAATGTTGTGCGCACTGACCTTCCTCGTGTTTGTAAGTGTTGTGCGCACTGACCTTCCTCTTGTATGTAAGTGTTGGGAGCAGTGACCTGCCCCATGTTTTTAAGTGTTCTGAGCACTGACCTTCCTCGTGTTTGTAAGTATTGTGCACACTGACCTTCCTCGAGTTTGTAAGTGTTGTGTGCACTGACCTTCCTCTTGTTTGGAAGTGTTGTGAGCACTGACCTTCCTCGTGTTTGGAAGTGTTGTGTGCACTGACCTTTCTCGTATTTGTAAGTGTTGTGCGCATTGACCTTCCTCTTGTTTGTAAGTGTTGTGAGCACTGACCTTCCTCTTGTTTGTAAGTGTTGTGAGCACTGACCTTCCTCGTGCTTGTAAGTATTGTGCGCACTGACCTTCCTCGTGTTTGTAAGTGTTGTGAGCACTGACCTTCCTCGTGTTTGGAAGTATTGTGAGCACTGACCTTCCTCGTGTTTGTAAGTATTGTGCGCACTGACCTTCCTCGTGTTTGTAAGTGTTGTGTGCACTGACCTTCCTCATGTTTGGAAGTGTTGTGAGCACTGACCTTCCTCGTGTTTTTAAGTGTTGTGTGCACTGAGCTTCCTCGTATTTGTAAGTGTTGTGCGCATTGACCTTCCTCTTGTTTGTAAGTGTTGTGAGCACTGACCTTCCTCGTGTTTGTTAGTGTTGTGTGCACTGACCTTCCTCGTGTTTGTAAGTGTTGTGAGCACTGACCTTCCTCTTGTTTGTGAGTGCTGGGAGCAGTGACCTGCCCCATGTTTTTAAGTGTTCTGAGCACTGACCTTCCTCGTATTTGTAAGTGTTGTGAGCACTGACCTCCCTCGTGTTAGTAAATGTTGTGTGCACTGACCTTCCTCGTGTTTGTAAGTGTTGTGAGCACTGACCTTCCTCGTGTTTGTAAGTGTTGTGTGCACTGACCTTCGTGTTTGTAAGTGTTGTGAGCACTGACCTTCCTCTTGTTTGTGAGTGCTGGGAGCAGTGACCTGCCTCTTGTTTTTAAGTGTTCTGAGCACTGACCTTCCTCGTGTTTGTTAGTGTTGTGTGCACTGACCTTCCTCGTGTTTGTAAGTGTTGTGAGCACTGACCTTCCTCTTGTTTGTGAGTGTTGGGAGCAGTGACCTGCCCCGTGTTTTTAAGTGTTCTGAGCACTGACCTTCCTCGTGTTTGTTAGTGTTGTGTGCACTGACCTTCCTCGTGTTTGTAAGTGTTGTGAGCACTGACCTTCCTCTTGTTTGTGAGTGCTGGGAGCAGTGACCTGCCCCATGTTTTTAAGTGTTCTGAGCACTGACCTTCCTCGTATTTGTAAGTGTTGTGAGCACTGACCTCCCTCGTGTTAGTAAATGTTGTGCGCACTGACCTTCACAGACATTGATTTAAATAAAAGCCTCGGCTCGCGCTGCCCTTGGATTACGCAGACCATCTGAATGCGGGCCTCGTTTTTCAAGCTCTCAAAGGGTGCGTAAACTTCGGAGAATAGGGCCCTTGTGCGGCGGCCAAGTCTTTCAGGAGCCCCAGCCAAGGCTGAATTCCTCGGGAAATAAACCCATGCTCTCACTGAATGTTGTTGTTGGTTTAGGCTGCTTTATCTGTGGGTGTGTGATGGAATTAGAAATATGGCATCAATGTGGGTGTACCACGGCTCCCCTGCACTGTCTTCTTAACAATGGATGCGATATGTCTCGTTTCTCACTGGAAATCCTCAAGAACAGAACCAAGCCTCTGACGACAGCAGAGGCCCCTCTTCTGAACACCACACACTTCGATTTGCTATTAGGAGGCGATGACATAAGACCCATAACTCATATTTTTAAAAACTGTAATCTGGTGTGAATTTTTGAAAAATTTAACTAATTCAACATCATGGAAAAATATCCTAAATTGGGATGAACTAACTATAAAATGTGTTTTTCCAATGCGCTTTAATTCTGCACTTCTGCAGTTTCTAAACTCTGTAATTGACAATAAACCCAATGTAATGACATCCTTTAGATAACCTTTAAGGCCCGGATGCTGAGTTGGTGTTGATGTGATTCAAACACGTGGCACAATAAGCATTTGGTTATTCAGCAGCACCCCAGAAACCTTAGGGGTGCCGGTTTCTATAAAGCAATCTGTAGTCAGTGTAACATCTCTTATAACTAAGGATGGCCATATCTATGTACAAGGGCCAGGCCATCGACGGGAATAGACTGACAGCATGAATCTACATGTAAGACTCATTGCACTGGTTAACACCACTACATACATTAAGCTACCGAGGTCAAAATATCGCGAATAAGTTTAGATTTACTACTCTTAATCCATATATACATATTTCACATATATTCACTGTTAAAGTAATGTTATAATTAGGTGAAAATGTCCCTTAATGTAAATCATTTGAAACTTAACATATCCACTGGAATTCACTATAGTTATCTCAAGTAACTATAACCAGTGCACTCAAAACAGTGCTTAATTTATAAAAAAATACAAGTGCCAGGGCCCTCATCAGGAGGCCACTGCAGCGTGCACCACCCAGCCAATGACAGTACCAACACAATTACTAATCATCACACTCTTACAAGTGTGACAATTCAGCCTACCCTAGGCCCCCAAATCTATAAGATTGGCTTGGGCGGCAGCCAATAGTCATTTTTAGCAGCGCCACCATGTGGCAGAGTGGTACAAGCCCCGGTGTTGACAATTAAGTGCCGGTGCTGAGCACCAGAAACCACCCACTCAAATTAAGCACAGTAGAACTCGCACCCTCGCCACGCACAGTATTGTCAACAATGATGGCATCTGAGATGTGATTAGGGATGTTATAAATGTAGTCAATGAATATCTTATGAGTGATTTAATATGTGAGGACAATAGCTGGGCATGGTAAGAGCATGAGTTATAGTTAATTTAGTGCAGTACAGGTTATAGTCACTTAATAATACTTTATATAAAATCCTTAAAATCTTGCATAAGCATTGTAAACAACAGAGAATACAGATAATAAGTACAGAGAACTTGGTAAATTTCAATGCAAAATCCAGCATGGATTCGCCTTTCAAAGTGGGTAATAGGTGTTTTCCTGGTTACAGAGAAAAGTATGTCTTTTTATACAACTGTAGACATTGTATTTCATGCATTTCTAAGCCTGTGCATGGTTCTCAGCATATACACCAATAGGGAACAAGCAAGAAGAAATGTTTTACTACAGAGTACGTAGTTCATGGATTCTCTCAAAATACTATTGAATTGAGCTCTCACAGTTTATTCAAACATTATAATCAACACATTGTATGAATGATAGTCTGGGACACTTTGAATGTCCTTGGTTAGGTACAGCACAGTGAGAAGCTCCTGGGAACGCTCAGCGTCTTCTAGTGTGAAGCTTGAAATCTTAAGTAAGAGCCCATAAATAACAACAACAATGATCACGTGATATGGTGCTGCACCATTTCAAAATGGACGACAGAACATCTTCGGTTAAGTTAGCACAAGTTGGATTTTAAGCCATTTTGGAAGCATAAAAGAGGGAACAGCATTCACATCAGAACTCCGGTTGCTCATTAGAACACTGGAGAAAAGCTGCTGATCAGCAGAGTTAACTGGCAGTTTGCTGCTGGTGTTAAAAGTGCATGTTTCAGTCTGCATCATACATGCCAATCACCTACAGCTAAAAGGACTCAGCCTCTCCTGAGTGCCTGCCCCACCTACCCCACCAGATTACTCAGATGGCATGGAGATTGCCCCATGGTTTGCAGCTAAAAAAAGCTACACAAGCCCGCTAAGTTTTTTTGGGAACATTCAGATACCGCCAAGAAAAAGCCACCTCCCAGAACTTTCCTGTAGTGTAGGGACCTTAGCTGCCCTCACACTAGAGGGCGTGACAACTCACACTTATTCTAGAAAAACACATAGGGGCTCATTACAATGCCGGTCAGACGAGCATCCGACCGACATCACAGTGAGAGTGGAACCGCCCTACTAGTAGTTGGCTGCTCCACCCCCGTATTCCAATGTGACCGACAGCATGGCGGTTGGAAATATGCCTTTTCCAATTGTAGCTTGTGCTATGGCCTGGAAAAGGGCCGCAGCACATGCAATTGAAACAAGCATTGGCATAGCCAATAGGTCTCGCCTTTAGGACCTTATAAGTGTTTAGCCATGCAACAGTTCCACTGCAAATAACTAATGGAACGCCAGTTTGTCACAGCTCTTGATACTGATGCAGAAATATTAGTATGCTCAACACCGGAGGATTTCAATGCTCTTTACTTGTATTCCCTCTGCACAGCAGTTGATGATCCCTAAAAAACAGCTTTGCATTTTTATCTACAGACAATAAAAGCATCAAAACAGCCAACACAACTGTCCGTGCTTTTCGCTACTATGTTTTCTATGTGGACGCATGGAAAAGTTGAACTTTTTTACGTTCGTTTTAAATACTAAACTATGTTCTCACTGTTGAAAATGCACAACGTTGAAAAATCTGTACACATGGGTGGAAATGATCCCAAAATCAGAGTTTGGGGGACTGTAAGTATCCTCCTACGTTTCCTGTGCTGCACTGTTTACTTAAAGTAGAAACAAAATCGATGCACTTTGAGTATGTTTCCCTTATCCTAAGAATTCCCATGAGGTGAGGAAGTGCCTACAATTTGCCATCAACATCATCCACATTTAAGCGACATCTAAAAGATTATAGTTGCTTATGTGTGGCAGGAAGACAGACAGAGAAACACCCTGCCCCGATGTGCTCCTCTGCGTGCTCTACTGCTAACAAAACCAAAACGTAGGCATGGCAACCAGTCTCTGGCATCCCCAGAGAGGGACAGCAGTGCACAGTGGGGTGGGTATTCGGCGTGTAAATGGAATCACTTCCAAGTACGAGACGTGGTACTTTTGAAGATACATGCACTTTAAAGACAGTTAATTGTTCGTGTAGGTGCACATTAATGTACTGTGACAGCATCTTTAGTGTAAACAGTTTAAATGTGTCATTTTCTCACAAACCTACGTGCCTCACAGAAACACGTTGAAAGTTTATGCTTCATAAAACCAAGAGAGATGGGGCCATGGCACAACTTGAGTCACAGCATGTGATCATCCTTACACCAAGGAATTATTAGATCCTCCTCACACCTAACCAGCTTGCACACCACTAAACCTAGATAAACTATTTAATATCACCCTTTGATTCATGTACACTGGACTTCTTCCAACACACCCGCAAGTACGGTTTAAGAATACTATTTCGAAAGCATGTTTGCTCGGATACCTTTATTGCAGTGCCAAAAAGATTACACAGATGTTACAGCGTTCCACCTTTCAGTGTAGCTGACCCCTCGTTCACGTGTCATGATTTGCATTAAGGGCAAGAGAGACATTTACCTACCGGTCCTACAGCATCCCCTTAACTAACACTTACTGTACGAGTTTGTGTACACCTTGTAATTATATAAAAAAAAAGACTCATAGAAGCACGAAAGATGGAACGGAGAAAATAAATACCTTAAATCTACGGCTAGCAAAGTAACACCGTGCTAGCAAATGAAAACAGCCCAAAGCATTTCACCAGAAGAAAATCAGTCTCAGCCGCAAATGCCTCCATATCAAGCCAGCGAGTGGTGGACGCGCGCGCGCCACAGCGAGACATGTGGTTTCAGTTATCGCGTCCGTGTCTGGGCACGATAATTGGAAACAGATGCCGGCCGTGCGGGTAACCGCACAGAAAAGGCCATGACGCACGAGCGTCTGGTCAGCTTTCTGAAGCCCCTACAATAAGTCTCGTGCTGCGCAAGCAGGGTTGCGCACTGCAACGCTAGGCGCGAGACCTAAAAAGCATATTTTTAAACATTCATGCACCGTGTGCCAGGCACCATGGTGAATGGATGTTTGGGGGGCACCACAGCTGCCCCTCAGGCCCCATAGTGGAGGCCCAGAGGGAATAGGGACCCTGCTTTGTCCCTTTCCGTCTGCCTTTTCATGGTGGTTGGATCGCCATGAAAAGGCAGAGGGAAACAGGCATCATAATCCCCATGGCAGTGCCTGAGCAGGCACTGCCACTATTGTAGGGATTATGGTCCCACCGCTGCCCCAACGGACTCCTTGAGCACGTCGGAAAAGTAGTGGTCGGTCCCTCTGCCCGATGCCTCCAACCACTTCAGTGGCCTGTAGGTGGCGGGCCCACCGACATCAGAATGAGGGCCATAGTTCTGCTCTAATAGAAACATGCGCTACATAGCATGCATCTTGGCTAAAGATTTCACCCTAGGAGGAATGGGACTTTGATCTCTGTTCCTTAGATGCTCGAAGCAATGTCAATACCTCCCTTACTTCATCTCACGCTCAATCTCTGAATACAGACTACATGGCCCCAGTTTGCCACGTGGATCTCATCTCCTGTACATTGTGGCATTCAGCAACACTTGCATGGCGCCCCATTGAAGAGCAATACAAACAATTCTTTTCATTTGCTCAAAATGATTGCCTTTGTCTCTTCCCATCCCAGACAAGTTATTCTTGGGATACCTTTTTAGACGTCCATGCATTGGATTAGGGCACGGTTGTCCAACATAGGTCCAAGAGGGCCAGTTCCATGCCACAAATTTAGTAGAACCACTAACCATGTAAACAATTTCCATATCAATTATTAATTACGTCTTTTTTCTCCTTCGTCTATCCTGAAAATCTGGCATGGATACCATTCTCTAGGACTAGGCTTGAAACTCCGGGTTTAGTGGTATATATTAGGATTTCTGTTCCCATAGTACCTCCTGATGCATGTGTGTACCTGCCATTTACTGAAACACTGATGAATGAATGAATGAATATTAGCCTTATAAAGCGCAAACTTTGCCCAGAAGCGTCGAGGCGCTGCAGAAAGGGCCATCATACGAGATTATGTAAAAAAGGCTCACAGTGTTAAGTTGGTAAAGAGCCAAGTCTTCAGGGCCTTACGGAAGAGAGAGTGAGACTGATGGATGTATCTGAGTTTTCCCTCCTATCTTGACACAGGTAGAAGGGGATCACTGACACGATATCGAAAACAACAATATCATGATACAAAAATATTGTGTAAAAAAAATCGACCTAAGAAATATTGTTTCCCTATACTTATAATGGTAAGTTCAAAATGATTGAAATATTGTTTCACACTAATATCATTAAAATATATAACATCAATATAATGTAATTTAAATACAATTAAATAATATTTACTACTATATATGAATACATAATTCTATAAAAATATATATATGTGGGTCAATATATATATATATATAAATATATATCACCCAACATTGCTCCTTCCGGACAGCGGACACCCGTGGAAGGTGGCGCACACGCCAGCGGAGCGCACTGGCAGTAGAATCCACACAAGAAAGTCAAAATACGTGCGCTCTCAGGATCAAGAATCCACAATCCAAATTAGCTTGCAACCAGGTTTATTCCACCACAAAGCGTTTCAACTGCATCCGCAGCCTTGATCACGTGTACTACGTGCACAAAAGTAAAACGTCTTTTAACACCAGACGTGAAATCAGCAACATAAACAAAGGACATCGTATTATGTCTTTGGCGGCCAAGTTAGAGTGGTAAAAAGCAAGCCACAATAATAATGATACATCACTTAACACAAATACATGAATACAAGGGAAAATCCACACTATCAATTGGTAAAGCTGATGTATAGCAAATACATAATAAAACAAGTGCATGGATAAAGGAGCGCTCGGCTTGTGCATAAATTATGACTCTAACGAACCGAAATACAACACTAAATGTGTGGCTGGTCTGTGAAAAGATACAAGGGTGAGCGCTGCAAAGTGTCTGGAAATCCTATCATGCCTAGCAACGCCTATTCCCATAGGTGGTCGCGTACTCCTCAGACGTACTGTGATATTATGTCCAATGGTACAAAGACTTGACCTCCGGCAGCCTATGCGCGCAAGTTACTCAGGTAAGAGACATAGTTCGCATGGTGCGCGTTACTATGCTGTGGGCAACATGATGCTTATTAACATACATAGTGCTTGGCTAGGGTAAGGGACAAAATTTGCAATGTGCTCTCAATAGTCGGGACGCAAAATGCATGTGTGACTCAGTGTAGCTTGTCACACGATGGGCGCTGCATTGGATCCAAGAAAGTCGGTGCCAGAATACGACGCACGGTGCGTGTAACACTGCTGGACGCATCACAGTATAAATTCAGCCTGTAGAAGGTGACTAATAAAACACACAGACCAGTCATACTGCAATTCTGCCATGTTGCGATCTCCAATCTCTGGAGAAGAACGAAATGTACGTCCTGTGACTTTTTTAGACGAGTACAGGACATTGCGGAAGGGACGACAAACGACGAGGGACACTCCAACACCGAGAACGAGAGGACAGAGAGGACGGGGCCGAGGCAGAGGACGAGAAGACGGAGGAACAGACAACAACGAATCCGACAACAGTGGCAAAAGAGGCAGAGGAAGGGGCCGCATGGGAAGCAACAAGACGCGTTCCAAAAAAATATACTAATGGATCCTGCCATGGTTAATAGAACTATTATTAATCTTTCTAAGAGACAGCTCAGTGACATTGAGAAACATACACTTTGCCTTGGACTATCTTTCTGTCCCTCATCCTCTTTTAATTATGTTGAGACTAGGATCGACCTTTTTAAGTATGTGAGGAAATTAAAACTGAAAAAATGGCATATGTTGAGGCGACAAAGACCAAGGGCTAGTATAGGCACTAGTGGACAAGATAGCCAAACCATCAGCTTGAATATAGGAGATATTGACACTTTGACTACTATGTTCGAGCTGCATCAAGACACGGATATCAGTGTCCCTATGCTGAACGAACAACAGATTCTAGATGAACTGGGCATCACGGGTGACTCAGCAGCCTCCACCAGTTTTAGACCATGCTCTACCTTTCTACCATCGCTTCCTTATGCCAGCATAGATACCTTTCATGAGAGTGTTATTAGGGCCCTGACCGATTTCAGACAAAAATCTTTTAACAAAGACAAACGCAATAACAATCTGACTTACAAACAAAGACAAGTTCTGAGATCTCTGGCCGAAGACAGGGAAATTGTTATTCGTCCTGCTGACAAGGGTGGCAATGTTGTCATCCTTGACAGGGACCAATACATTAAAGAGGCCTTACGCCAACTGGGAGACAAAACATACTACACTGTGATCACCAGGGACATGTACAACACCAGCATCACCACCATATGGGACAAACTGACCATGTGGAAAGACAAGGGGTTCTTGAGTGGGAGGAGTTCAGCTATCTTAAAAGAGACTATCCCAAGATGCCAGTTCTTTACCTACTATCCAAGGTGCATAAAGACCCAGTCACACCACCTGGTCGCCCCATTGTTTCTTCCAGAGGGAGCGTAGCCGAGCACATATCCAAATATGTTGATCACTTCCTCAGGGACTTTGTCATCAAGCTTCCTAGTTACATCAGGGATACTAAGGATTTTCTGGGCAGACTGGATAGCATCAAATGGCAGAGCGATTTCCTTCTGATAACATTAGATGTACACTCACTTTATACCATCATTGACCACCAGCAAGGACTAGCTGCCTGTTCTCATTTTTTTTAAAACAGGCACATCAAGTACTGGGAGCATAGTCGCATGATCTCTGAAATGACAGAATACTGTCTAACTAACAAAATTTTTCTGTTTGATGGTACTCTGTATAGACAAATCACAGGAACAGCGATGGGATCTTGCTTTGCTCCCAGTTTCGCCAACCTTTTCATGGGCCTCTGGGAAGAGGAGATCTTCTCAGGTAACATTGTCATCAATAACCTGAGCAAGGTAGAACTGTGGCTCAGGTATATTGATGATCTGTTCATCATATGGAAGGGCACTCACACTGAAGCTAATGAGTTTATAGAAGAACTCAACAGGAATGATCGTAACATACAACTTACAGGTAACGTTAGCGACAGCAGTGTGGAATACCTTGATGTCAGAGTGGAGATCAGACAGAACAGTATACACACTTCCTTATTCCGCAAAAGCACGGCGGGCAACAGTATCCTTCATGCCCTCAGCAGTCACCCTGAATCACTCAAGTGGAGTATTCCTTACGGTGAACTGCTGAGGGCAAGAAGAAACTGTAGCAGCATTGAGGCATATAGAACAGAGAGTACCAACATGATTGAAAGATTCAAGGCCAGGGGTTATCCCACATGGGTACTTAAGAAAGCCGTAGATAGAGCAGAGGGCGTAAGCAGAACCGACACACTTGCAGATAAGGCACCCATTGAGGATGAATCATTGGAAACTAGCACCAGGGTTATTATGACCTATAACTCTGACTCAGACAACATTAGACGCATCCTAGCACGCAACTGGGAAACCCTGAAAAACGATAACAGCATAGGTCACACCATCTCTGAGAGACCTAACATCACCTTCAGACGGGGTAGGAACATAAGAGATATGTTGGTACACAGTGACATCACCCCGAAGCAGGATGTGGGAGTACATGATCTTAAAGGGTTCTTTCCTTGCGGACATTGTAAGGCCTGTCTGACAAGCAGTTTCCGCAAATAATTTACTCATGGAACCGGTAAAAAGACCATAACTCAGTTTTTGACCTGTAGCACCACATTCGTGGTTTATGTGATTGAGTGTCCCTGTAAGCTCCATTATATAGGGAGCACCACGCTGATGGCGAAAAAGAGAATCTTAGAGCATAAACGCGCCATCACCAATAGAGATCCTAAATATCCAGTGGCACGCCACTATCAGGACAAGCATTTCTCGAACTCCTCACTGATGAAGTACTTTATACTTGAACAGATCCGGCTGGATCACAGAGGAGGAAACAGAGTTCTCAGACTTAGGCAGAGAGAGTCGAAATACATAGTGGACTTACAGACCAGGGCGCCATGGGGTCTGAACCAGGATGAGGAACTAGCCATACACCTTAGAAAAGAATAGATTATCTCTCTATTATTACAGATGTATTCAGTACTACCATATGTCTTTTAAAGGTTTCTTTTGCATATTTTACATGTCTTCCTCACTTGTGTCACTCACGATTGTCACTTTGACTTTTCTATGTGACACTGTCATTTAGGTATCTCTGCTATGTTTCATTTCAACAATTTTTCTTTTCCCAAGTAACTTAGATGTCCTACCATGTACCTTCCCCCCACCCCCTTTTTTAGAACTGTGCATGAGAAACTCTTGTGTTACGGAGTGACATGTTGCGCTGTAATTTAAATTTTGTTTTGTTTTGTTTCTTTTGCAGGAGGGAAGGAAGGGACCTATTCACTTACACGGGTCACCTAACCTTTTCTTCGAAATCACTTTTGGGATTACACCTTTTGGACACGTCAGCACCAGATTGGAGATCGCAACAAGGCAGAATTGCAGTATGACTGGTCTGTGTGTTTTTTTAGTCACCTTCTACAGGCTGAATTTATACTGTGATGCGTCCAGCAGTGTTACACGCACCGTGCGTCGTATTCTGGCACCGACTTTCTTGGATCCAATGCAGCGCCTATCGTATGACAAGCTACACTGAGTCACACATGCATTTTGCGTCCCGACTATTGAGAGCACATTGCGAATTTTGTCCCTTACCCTAGCCAAGCACTATGTATGTTAATAAGCATCATGTTGCCCACAGCATAGTAACGCGCACCATGCGAACTATGTCTCTTACCTGAGTAACTTGCGCGCATAGGCTGCCGGAGATCAAGTCTTTGTACCATTGGACATAATATCACAGTACGTCTGAGGAGTACGCGACCACCTATGGGAATAGGCGTTGCTAGGCATGATGGGATTTCCAGACACTTTGCAGCGCTCACCCTTGTATCTTTTCACAGACCAGCCACACATTTAGTGTTGTATTTCGGTTCGTTAGAGTCATAATTTATGCACAAGCCGAGCGCTCCTTTATCCATGCACTTGTTTTTATTATGTATTTGCTATACATCAACTTTACCAATTGATAGTGTGGATTTTCCCATGTATTCATGTATTTGTGTTAAGTGATGTATCATTATTATTGTGGCTTGCTTTTTACCACTCTAACATGGCCGCCAAAGACATAATACGATGTCCTTTGTTTATGTTGCTGATTTCACGTCTGGTGTTAAAAGACGTTTTACTTTTGTGCACTTAGTACACGTGATCAAGGCTGCGGATGCAGTTGAAACGCGTTGTGGTGGAATAAACCTGGTTGCAAGCTAATTTGGATTGTGGATTCTTGATCCTGAGAGCGCACGTATTTTGACTTTCTTGTGTGGATATATATATATATATATATATATATATATATATATATTCACTGAAAAAACCATAGGTTTTAGGGAAAGTTATAGTTAGTTGGACATTGCACTCATACAAAACCCGTGAAATTCCCCCGTTATTGTTAGTTCAGCTAACTATAACTCGCGCCCCCGCAATGCACTGCTGATGACGTCACATATTACATCACTCATGACATGGTCAGTGACATCACTGATGACATCACTGATGACATCATCCAGTCACTGTGTGTTTCTGTAAAGTTTAAATATGTTTTATATATATGCCAAGGTGTATTGCAGAATGAGTGGGTGTATAAGTGTCTGGATGGATGATTTACTAGGTGCGTGACTGACTGTATAAGTGAGTGATTAAATGTGTCTTACTGAATGCATGGGTTGGCGAGTAGCTACATGAGTGTGTATATCGGTTATTCATTGGTTGCTTGAGAATTTGTATGGGAGACTGAGTGTGTGTGTGGGTGGGTGTGAGGTGTGTGACTCTGTGCATAGATGTGTGAGTGGTTGATTCACTGGGTGCATGGGTTCAAGAGTGCATGTGAAAACAGCTGTATGGGCGGGTGAGTGTGTGTATGGGTGTGTTGGTGAGTGAATGGATGTCTCAGAGGTACATGTCCAAGTAACTACATAGGGAAAAGGCAGTGAATGTGAGAGTTGGAGTATAAATGACTATACGTGAGAGTCAGTGATTGTGAGAGTGGATGTATGGATGAGTGTGTACTTGTATCAGTGATTATATAAGAGAGTAAGTATGCGTTAGTATCTGTATAGGTGAGTAAATGGGAGTGTGATTGATTATTTGCATGACTGACTAGGTGTGTGAGTAACTCCATGGATGAGTGGCGGTGTGTGAGTGTCTGTATAGGTATATGAGTGCATATGATAGTGTTGTATTGATGAGTGATTGTATGGGTGAATGAGTGGATGTGTGTGTAGACCTAGGAATCAGTGAGTGCGCATGTAGTAACTGGTATTGGTGTGTCGATGGTTTCGAAAATGGTAGTCTGTATTTTACAGTGGGTGTATCAAAAGTTATAATAGAGTGTGAGGAGGTGCATCAGATTTTCACGTGGATGATGTCATCAGTGATGTCATCAGTGATGTCATTTGAGATGTCATCAGTGATGTCATCAGTGATGTCACTGACCATGTCATGAGTGATGTAATATGTGACGTCATCAGCAGTGCATTGCGGGGGCTCGAGTTATAGTTAGCTGAACTAACTATAACGGGGGAATTTCACGGGTTTTGTACGAGTGCAATGTCCAACTAACTATAACTTTCCCTAAAACCTATGGTTTTTTCAGTGAATTTCTAAGGTTTTTTAAATGCTAATTTCTAACTATAACGTGCCTGAAACCTATGGTTTTTCAGTGAATTTAAAAGGTTTTGTAAATGCTAATTTCTAACTATAACGTGCCTGAAACCTATGGTTTTTCAGTGAATTTCAAAGGTTTTTCAAATGCTTGTTTGTAACTATGTCTACAGAAGTAGGACATGTGAAGAAAGAAGAAAAACGCACAGAAAGAAGCAAAAGAAATGTCGAAAGAAACAGAAGTGCACAAAGACAAAGAAAAATCCAGGAAGAAGCAAGACATGTGCAGAAAGAACCAACAGAGGAGCAGAAAGAGGCCTTGTTGCAAAATAATCCTGTGCCCACACCTTTTCCAGACGTGTACTGGTGGTAACTGACTCTGACTAACCAGGCCTAGAGCCAGTGCTATGGTAAAAGACACTTAGAATTCAGTTAAAACACCTACATACACTAGGGAACACTATGCGTTGAGGTACCCCTGTGATTAGCATGACCTCCTCTGTAACTCCCTAGTACATAATAGGGCAGGGGGATTAAAACTACCTCTTAAAACGCGCCATGGGGCACGTTTGCACACTGGTGTAGGGAGGGGGGGGGCCTGAGGTTACATGTGTGCAAACACGCCCTCTGGCCGTTTTAAGTTGGGGGATAAAGTCCCCTTGAATCCTAAGGGTCCCTGGGGTCCAACTAGCCCACCAGGTACCTCCAGTAAGCGCCACAGAGCTGCGTTGCAAAGAGGTGTAAAAAGGGGCGTGGCCTGGACCACCTCTCTGCAACGCAACCCTGTGGCACGCACTGGAGGTACCTGGTGGGCTAGTTGGCCCCCAGGGTCCCTCAGGATTCAAGGGGAATTAATTCCCCAACTTAAAAAGCGCCACAGGGTGTGTTTGCACACATGTAACCTGTGGCCCCGCCCCCTCCCTACACCACTGTGCAAACGCGCCCTGTGGCGCGATTTAAGTTGGGGTATTAGGTCACCTTGAATCCTGAGGTTCCCTGGGGCCCAACTAGCCCACCAGGTACTTCCAGTAAGCGCCACAGGCCTGCGTTGCAGAGAGGTGATCAGAGGCCACGCCCCTTTCTACACCTCTCTGCAACGCAGCTCTGTGGCGCTTAATGGAGGTAGCTGGTGGGCTAGTTGCACCCAGGGACCCTCAGGATTCAAGGGAGTTAATCCCCCAACTTAAAACGCGCCACAGGGTGTGTTTGCACACATGTCACCTCAGGCCCCGCCCCCTCCCTTTACCACTGTGCAAACGCGCCCCGTGGCGCGTTTTAAGTTGGGGAATTAAGTCCCCTTGAATCCTGAGGGTCCCTGGGATGGAACTAGCCCACCAGCTACCTCCATTAAGCGCCACAGAGCTGCGTTGCAGAGAGGTGTAAAAAGGGGCATGGCCTCAGAACACCTCTCTGCAACGCAGCCCCTGGCGCATACTGGAGGTTTCTGGTGGGCTGAGTTGGCTCCCAGGGACCCCAGTATTCAAGGGGAATTGTTCCCCATCTGCAAACGCGCCAGGGGGTGCGTTTGCAGAGTGCTGCCAAGGAGGGGCGTGGCCTCCGGCGCTTGATGCTGGTGTTTTCTTTTTTTTTTTTTACGAAGGGGGCTGTGTGGCCCCCTTCTTTTTCTAATTTATTGGCCCTGGGGACCCCATCCCTGGGGCATGGCCTTCTTTTAAAAAAAAAATGTTTTGGAGGGGGGCTGCGTTGCCCCCCTCCTCAGGCCACTTATGGCCCCGGGGACCCCATCCCCCGGGGCCGGCCTTTTTTAATTTATTTTTTTAAATTTTAGCGGAAGGGGCCCCCCACACATTTTTATTAACCCCCGCATGCCCCCGGACTTGGCCCACCCGGGGCCAAATAACAACGAGCGCGGAGCCCGCGCTTGTTTTTTTACGGCGGGATCCGCGCACCCTGCATGCATCCCGCCGATTTAAAAAAAAATATATATATCTTTTTGGCCCTGGGGGTCCTTGTGGGACCCCCTAAGCAGGCCTAGGGGGTCAGGATGTTTCTACCCTGCCCCCTTTTTGCGTTTTGCGCACTTGTTTCTTGTGCCTCGGTTCTACCGAGGAACAAGATGGCTGCCAACACTTCCTGGTTTGGAGTGTTGACAGCCAATTAGCATACAGCTCGTGATCGGGAGGGTGCGCTCAGGGTGCACGGACCCTCCGCGGCCTTAGATATATATGTGATTTTACTTTTGATTTTCTCAGGGACTACTGAACGGATTTACACCATTTAACCAAAAGGCACGACTCTGAACCAAGGGCTACCTTTTTGCCAAATTTGGTGTAATTCCGTTCAGCAGTTCGAGCTGTAGCTGCGACTAAAGGTTCCTATGGAAAATTGCATGGGGAAAACACGTTTTGGGACCCCCTTTTTCTCGGCCCCCACTTGACGAATCACCCCGAGACTTTCAGGATAGGAGCGGACCGGAGCGCCCCACAAGTTTTGAAAAGTTCGTGAAGATTCGTCAACCGGCGCCAAAGTTATTGGGAATAGAATGTTGCGGATTTCCTATGGAAAATAGCTCCTAACTATAACTATCTACTGGCGACCGCCAGTAGATAATATATATATCAAGACCATGTAGATACTCCGTTTATCGGCACAGTCGCTTTCGGCAAACAGAGAACCACGAACCACCAGAGATGTAGGCAATTAATCTTTTATTATCCTCAAATAACGCGTTTCGGGCACCACTTGCCCTTGATTACATATTCAAGAGAGCCGTACGCCATCTTTTTAAATGCAGTGAATTCAAACCACGTGGTAAAACGAAAGTATAAACATAGAAAATACACTTGCACATTATTCTGCTGGTTATAGAGTCTGTTTTCATAACCTCTATCGTAGTGACTTCCCATAATCCAAAGCAGTTTTGTAAATGAAATACACATAATTAAGATGGAATAAACAGTCTAAGTTAATATATGCCGCAATTAGATGATATATACACAAGATAATAAATTAATTTAAAACACCACCATGTAAAATACATCATGATAAAATATATTTGTATAAATACAATAAATCGGGCGCATTAATCCATATAAAAGAAAAATCATACTGTTATTAATGACCCAAAATATTTGTGCAAACCATCGCGACTCGTATTGTAAACCATCACACTGTGTAAACAATAGACCAAATATATTATATCTTTTGATATATATTCCTGCTTAAAATGCTGATACACTAGAATGAATCCATATTAAGTCACCTCTTTTCCATATTCATGGGATAAATCCCAATAATAGGTACAAAAAAACCTTCAGAATTTATTCAAAAGGTGCTGAGTGCTTAAGTGCTACCCTGTGTGCATATAACAAACATTATTTAAAGTGCCAGTGCAAAATATATACCATCGTTAAAATCTATGTCACAAACAAACATGTATAAACAATGCGAACCTTAAATAATTAAATCCAATTAAAATTGAATTAAAAAAGCATTTAAATTCAATTAAAATTCAAGTCAATTAAAGAAAGGCCGCAGCGAAAACTGCAACTTATTTACAAAACCTAGTTGATAGTCAATACAGGAATCATGGGAAACCCTAATACCAAACATCCAGAAGAATTTAATCTGCTCAGTTATAGTTTGTTCCAACTCTTTTTTATAAAAAATGATGCAAGTCCTCCGTGTTGTTTAGGCCATATGGAAACTTGCTGTCAAGCTCAACGATCATTCTAGACTCCATCTGCCTGAGAACTCTTTCTCTGTCTCCCCCTCTACGAAGTTTTGGAACGGTCGCCACTACAAAATAACTCAAGCAGTTGAGGTCATTGTTATGTACCTGCTTGAAGTGGCGAGCCACCGGATAGGTTGAGTCATTGTTCACGATGGCCCGCAAATGCTGCAGGATTCTGACATGCACCTGCAACTTGGTGCTGCCCACATATCTTAGGCCGCAGGTGCATGTCAGAATGTATACCACAAATTCCGTCCTGCAATTGAGGGTGCCCCGAATTGCTATTTTGTCTGTGCTAAAAGGTGTGGAGTAGTGGGTAGTGTTTATCCCAAACTTACATGCTCTACAGGTAGAGCACTTGGTAAAACCTTGTTTGAGTTGCAACCACATTCTAGCAGCGGACAGCTCAGGACTAGATTTAGCAATTTGTGTGCGCATAGATGTACCCTTCCTGTAAGTGACGACCGGTTGTGTAGGTAATCTGGGAGACAGAACCCCATCTGTAAGGACAATTGGCCAATTGCGCCTGATGATGGACGGAATCTTTCTCTCTTGCTTACTGAAGGTAGTGATTAACCTAGGGGCATTGTTTGCGTCTTTGGACGTTTCTTTGTTCGTGCTGGTATATATATATATGCATTGACCCACATATATATATATGAATGAATCCTACAAAATATTAACAAATCAGCTGTAAAACATTAAATAAATGACCAAGGGCCAAAAGGGTTGGCGAACCCGTTTGCGCATGCATAAACAGCATGGGCCATGTAGAAAGCCTATTTAGAGAGTCGTAATTTATTTGCGACTCGCTAAATAGGTTTTGCGACTCGCAATTAGGAAGGGGCGTTCCCTTCCTAATAGCATGCGCAAGCCCATGTAAGAATGTTTTGCGGGTGCAAAACACTCGCAAAATACCACCCTCTTCAAGAGGGTGGTAATGGTGTCGCAAAAGGGAAGGGGTCCCCAGGGGACCCCTTCCCCTTTGCAAATGCAGGGGGAAATATTTTTTAAGGGCAGGCAGTGGTCCCAGGGACCACTGCCTGCCCTTAAAAAATGAAACGAAAACTTTTCATTTTTTTTCCCTAAATGCATCCCGTTTTTCTTTAAGGAAAAGGGGCTGCATTTTTAAAAAAAACTGCTTTATTTAAAAGCAGTCCCAGACATTGTGGTCTGCTGAGCCACCATACCTGGGAGGGCCTGCCATTCCCAATGGGGTCGCAAATTGCGAGAGGCTCATTATTATTCATGAGCCTCTCAATTTGCGACCCCATTGGAAATCGCTAACAGTGTGTTACACACTGTTGTACATCCAAAATAGCGCCTCGCAAATTGTGAGTCACAAAAAACTCGCAATTTGCAAGGCACTATTTTGGGCGTCGTACATCTGGCCCCAAATGTATTAAATATGAAAAACTATAAAATCCCAAAAAAGACATTTCCTAAAAATATTACACAAATTAGAAAAAGATATATAAATATATATATTCACTGAAAAAACCATAGGTTTCAGACACGTTATAGTTAGAAATTAGCATTTAAAAAACCTTTGAAATTCACTGAAAAAACCATAGGTTTTAGGGACAGTTATAGTTAGTTGGACATTTCACTCGTACAAAACCATAGAAATTCCCCTGTTATAGTTAGTTCAGCTAACTATAACTCGCGCCCGCAATGCACTGCTGATGACGTCACATATTACATCACTCATGACATGGTCAGTGACATCACTGATGACATCACTGATGACATCTCAAATGACATCACTGATGACATCATCCATGTGATAATTTCATGCATCTTCTCACACCCTAATATAACTTTTGATACACCCACTCTAAATTACAGACTGCCATTCTCAAAACCATAGACACTCCAACACCAAAAACTACATACCCACTCACTGATTCTTAGGTCTACACACACATCCACTCACTCACCCGTACAGTCACTCATACTTAGTCACTCAGTACAGGACTATCATATGCACTCATACACCTATATAAACACTCACACACCGCCACTCATCCATAGAGGTACTCACACACCTAGTCAGTCATGCAAAAAACTTAATCACACACCCATTTACTCACCTATACAGTTATACACACACCAGCTCACTTACTCATACAAATACTAGCACATTCTTACGCTCTTATACAATCACTGATACAAGTACACACTCATCCATACAGCCACTCTCACAATCACACACTCTCACTTATAGCCATTTATATACTCCAACACACATATATACTGCCTTTCACATATGTAGTTACTCACACTTGTACCACTGAGATATACATTCAATCACTAACACACCCATACACACACTCACCCACCCATACAGTCCATCACAGATGCACTCTTGAAACCATGCACCCAGTGAATCACCAACTCCCACATCTATGCACAGAGTCACACACACCCCACCCACACAAACACTCAGGCACCCATACAGATACTCAGACAATCAATCAATAACCCATGTAGACACTCATGTAGCTATTCAGAAAGCCATGCAGCCGCTTACAAACCAACAGACAGACGGATACAGACATTCACACAGTTTAGTCACTAACCCATGCATTCAGTAAGATACATTTAATCACTCACTTGTAGAGTCAGTCACTCTCGTACTAAATCATCCATTCAGACACTTATACACCCACTCATTCTTCAATACGCCTTTCCCTATATATATTAAACATATTTAAACTTTACAGAAACACACAGTCACTGGATGATGTCATCAGTGATGTCATCAGTGATGTCATTTGAGATGTCATCAGTGATGTCATCAGTGATGTCACTGACCATGTCATGAGTGATGTAATATGTGATGTCATCAGCAGTGCATTGCGGGCGCGAGTTATAGTTAGCTGAACTAACTATAACGAGGGAATTTCTATGGTTTTGTACGAGTGAAATGTCCAACTAACTATAACTGTCCCTAAAACCTATGGTTTTTCAGTGAATTTCAAAGGTTTTTAAATGCTAATTTCTAACTATAACGTGTCTGAAACCTATGGTTTTTCAGTGAATTTCAAAGGTTTTTAAATGCTAATTTCTAACTATAACGTGCCTGAAACCTATGATTTATTAAGTGAATTTCAAAGGTTTTTTAAATGCTAGTTTCTAACTATGCCTACAGAGGTAGGACATGTGAAGAAAGAAGAAAAACGCACAGAAAGAAGCAAAAGATGTGCAGAAAGAACCAACAGAGGAGCAGAAAGAGGCCTTGTTGCAAAATCATCCTGTGCCCACAACTTTTTCAGACGGGTACTGGTGGTAACTGACTCTGACTAACCAGAGCCAGTGCTATGCTAAAAGACACTTAGAATACAGTGAAAACACCTACATACACTAGGGAACACTATGCGTTGGGGTACCCCTGTGATTAGCATGACCTCCTCTGCAAGTCCCTAGTACATAATAGGGCAGGGTGATTAAAACTACCTCTTAAAATGCGCTACAGGCGCGTTTGCACAGTGGTGAAGGGAGGGGGCCTGAGGTGACATGTGTGCAAACGCACCCGTGGCGCGTTTTAAGTTGCGGGATTAAGTCCCCTTGAATTCTGAGGTCCCTGGGGCCCAACTAGCCCCCAGGTACCTACAGTTAGGACCACAGAGCTGAGTTGCAGAGAGGCGTACCGAGGCCACGCACCTTTTTCACCTCTCTGCAACGCAACTCTGTTGTGCTTACTGAAGGTACCTGGTGGGCTAGTTGGCCCCCAGGGTCCCTCAGGATTCAAAGGGAATTAATTCCCCAACTTAAAACGCACCACAGGGCGTGTTTGCGCACATGTCACCTGAGGCCCCGCCCCCTCCCTTCACCACTGTGCAAACGCGCCCCGTGGTGCGTTTTAAGATTGGGGGATTAGGTCACCTTGAATCCTGAATGTCCCTGGGGCCCAACTAGCCCACTAGGTACTTCCAGTAAGCACCACAGGCCTGCGTTGCAACGCCTGTAACAAATTGTGCAGTTGTGTTTAGGTAGTGAAGAGGGTCGTGCTGGGGGTAGTGTTTTAGGGTTTAGGGTAGTGCAGTGGTGTTTGTGTAGTGTAGGGGGTCATGCTGGTGGTAGATTTAGGGTTTAGGGTAGTGCAGTGGTGTTTGGGTAGTGTAGGGAGTCGTGCTGGGGGAGTGTTTTAGGGTTTAGGGTAGTGCAGTGGTGTTTGGGTAGTGTAGGGGGTCGTGCTGGGGGTAGTGTTTTAGGGTTTAGGGTAGTGCAGTGGTGTTTGGGTAGTGTAGGGGGTCGTGCTGGGGGTAGTGATTTAGGGTAGTGCAGTGGTGTTTGGGTAGTGTAGGGGGTACTGCTGGGGGTAGTGTTTTAGGGTTTAGGGTAGTGCAGTGGTGTTTGGGTAGTGTAGGGGTACTGCTGGGGTAGTTTTTAGGGTTTAGTGTAGTGCAGTGGTGTTTGGGTAGTGTAGTGGTACGTGCTGGGGTAGTTTTTAGGGTTTAGGGTAGTGCAGTGGTGTTTGTGTAGTGTAGGGGTTAGTGTTTTAGGGTTTAGGGTAGTGCAGTGGTGTTTGTGTAGTGTAGGAGGTCGTGTTTTAGGGTTTAGGGTAGTGCAGTGGTCTTTGGGTAGTGTAGGGAGTCGTGCAGGGGTAGTGTTTTAGGGTTTAGGGTAGTGTAGGGGGTCATGCGGGGGTAGTGTTTTAGGGATTAGGGTAGTGCATTGGTGTTTGGGTAGTGTAGGGGTCATGCGGGGGTAGTGTTTTAGGGTTTAGGGCAGTGCAGTGGTGTTTGGGTAGTGTAGGGGGTCGTGCTGGGGGAGTGTTTTAGGGTTTAGGGCAGTGCAGTGGTGTTCGGGTAGTGTAGGGGGTCGTGCTGGGGGAGTGTTTTAGGGTTCAGTGCAGTGGTGTTCGGGTAGTGTAGGGGGTAGTGCTGGGGGTAGTGTTCTAGGGTTTAGGGCAGTGCAGTGGTGTTTGGGCAGTGTAGGGGGTAATGCTGGGGGTGGTGTTTTAGGGTTTAGGGCAGTGCAGTGGTGTTCGGGCAGTGTAGGGGGTCGTGCTGGGGGTGGTGTTTCAGGGTTTAGGGCAGTGCAGTGGTGTTCGGGTAGTGTAGGGAGTCGTGCTGGGGGGAGTGTTTTAGGGTTTAGGGTAGTGCAGTGGTGTTTGGGTAGTGTAGGGGTCGTGCTGGGGGTAGTGTTTTAGGGTTTAGGGTAGTGCAGTGGTGTTTGGGTAGTGTAGGGGGTCGTGCTGGGGGTAGTGATTTAGGGTAGTGCAGTGGTGTTTGGGTAGTGTAGGGGGTACTGCTGGGGGTAGTGTTTTAGGGTTTAGGGTAGTGCAGTGGTGTTTGGGTAGTGTAGGGGTACTGCTGGGGTAGTTTTTAGGGTTTAGTGTAGTGCAGTGGTGTTTGGGTAGTGTAGTGGTACGTGCTGGGGTAGTTTTTAGGGTTTAGGGTAGTGCAGTGGTGTTTGTGTAGTGTAGGGGGTTAGTGTTTTAGGGTTTAGGGTAGTGCAGTGGTGTTTGTGTAGTGTAGGAGGTCGTGTTTTAGGGTTTAGGGTAGTGCAGTGGTCTTTGGGTAGTGTAAGGAGTCGTGCAGGGGTAGTGTTTTAGGGTTTAGGGTAGTGTAGGGGGTCATGGGGGTAGTGTTTTAGGGATTAGGGTAGTGCATTGGTGTTTGGGTAGTGTAGGGGGTCATGCGGGGGTAGTGTTTTAGGGTTTAGGGCAGTGCAGTGGTGTTTGGGTAGTGTAGAGGGTCGTGCTGGGGGAGTGTTTTAGGGTTTAGGGCAGTGCAGTGGTGTTCGGGTAGTGTAGGGGGTCGTGCTGGGGGAGTGTTTTAGGGTTTAGGGCAGTGCAGTGGTGTTCGGGTAGTGTAGGGGGTAGTGCTGGGGGAGTGTTTGAGGGTTTAGGGCAGTGCAGTCGTGTTCGGGTAGTGTAGGGGTTTGTGCTGGGGGTAGTATTTTAGGGTTTAGGGTAGTGCAGTGGTGTTCGGGTAGTGTAGGGGTCGTGCTGGGGGTAGTGTTCTAGGGTTTAGGGCAGTGCAGTGGTGTTTGGGCAGTGTAGGGGGTAATGCTGGGGGTGGTGTTTTAGGGTTTAGGGCAGTGCAGTGGTGTTCGGGCAGTGTAGGGGGTCGTGCTGGGGGTGGTGTTTCAGGGTTTAGGGTAGTGCAGTGGTGTTCGGGCAGTGTAGGGGGTGGTGTTTCAGGGTTTAGGGCAGTGCAGTGGTGTTCGGGCAGTGTAGGGGGTCGTGCTGGGGTGGTGTTTCAGGGTTTGGGGCAGTGCATTGGTGTTCGAGCAGTAAAGGGGGTCGTGCTGGGGGTGGTGTTTAAGGGTTTAGGGCAGTGCAGTGGTGTTCGGGCAGTGTAGGGGGCGGTGCAGGGGTGATGTTTCAGGGTTTAGGGCAGTGCAGTGGTGTTCGGGCAGTGTAGGGGGTGGTGCAGGGGGTGGTGTATCAGGGTTTAGGGCAGTGCAGTGGTGTTTGGGCAGTGTAGGGGTTATGCAGGGGTGGTGTTTCAGGGTTTAGGGCAGTGCAGCGGTGTTCGGGCAGTGTAGGGGGTCGTGCTGGGGCTGGTGTTTCAGGGTTTAGGGCAGTACAGTGGTGTTCGGGCAGTGTAGGGGGTCGTGCTGGGGCTGGTGTTTCAGGGTTTAGGGCAGTGCAGTGGTGTTCGGGCAGTGTAGGGGTCTTGCTGGGGCTGGTGTTTCAGGGTTTAGGGCAGTGCAGTGGTGTTCGGGCAGTGTAGGTGGTCGTGCTGGGGCTGGTGTTTCAGGGTTTAGGACAGTGCAGTGGTGTTCGGGCAGTGTAGGTGGTCGTGCTGGGGCTGGTGGTTCAGGGTTTAGGGCAGTGCAGTGGTGTTCCGGCAGTGTAGGAGGTCGTGCAGGGGTGGTGTTTCAGGGTTTAGGGCAGTGCAGTGGTGTTCGGGCAGTGTAGGGGTCGTGCTGGGGGTGGTGTTTCAGGGTTTAGGGCAGTGCAGTGGTGTTCGGGCAGTGTAGGGTGTCGTGCTGAGGGGTGGTGTTTCAGGGTTTAGGGCAGTGCAGTGGTGTTCGGGCAGTGTAGGGGGTCGTGCAGGGGTGGTGTTTCAGGGTTTAGGGCAGTGCAGTGGTGTTCGGGCAGTGTAGGGGGTCGTGCAGGGGTGGTGTTTCAGGGTTTAGGGCAGTGCAGTGGTGTTCGGCCAGTGTAGGTGGTCTTGCTGGGGGTGGTGTTTCAGACTTTAGTGCAGTGGTGTTCGGGCAGTGTAGGGGGTCTTGCTGGGGGTGGTGTTTCAGGGTTTAGGGCAGTGCAGTGGTGTTCGGGCAGTGTAGGGGGTCTTGCTGGGGCTGGTGTTTCAGGGTTTAGGGCAGTGCAGTGGTGTTCGGGCAGTGTAGGGGGTCGTGCTGGGGCTGGTGTTTGAGGGTTTAGGGTAGTGCAGTGGTGTTCGGGCAGTGTAGGGGTCGTGCTGGGGCTGGTGTTTCAGGGTTTAGGGTAGTGCAGTGGTTTTCGAGCAGTGTAGGCGGTCGTGCTGGGGCTGGTGTTTCAGGGTTTAGGGCAGTGCAGTGGTGTTCGGGCAGTGTACGGGGTTGTGCTGGGGCTGGTGTTTCAGGGTTTAGGGCAGTGCAGTGGTGTTCGGGCAGTGTAGGGGGTCGTGCTGGGGGTGGTGTTTCAGGGTTTAGGGCAGTGCAGTGGTGTTCGGGCAGTGTAGGGGGTCGTGCTGGGGCTGGTGTTTCATGGTTTAGGGCAGTGCAGTGGTGTTTGGGCAGTGTAGGGGGTCGTGCTGGGGGTGGTGTTTCAGGGTTTAGGGCAGTGCAGTGGTGTTCGGGCAGTGTAGGGGGTCGTGCTGGGGTGGTGTTTCAGGGTTTAGGGCAGTGCAGTGGTGTTCGGGCAGTGTAGGGGGTCATGCTGGGGGTGGTGTTTCAGGGTTTAGGGCAGTGCAGTGGTGTTCGGGCAGTGTAGGGGGTCTTGCTGGGGGTGGTGTTTTAGGGTTTAGGGCAGTGGTGTTCGGGCAGTGTAGGGGGTCTTGCTGGGGGTGTTGTTTCAGGGTTTAGGGTAGTGCAGTGGTGTTCGGGCAGTGTAGGGGGTCTTGCTGGGGGTAGTGTTTCGGAGTTTAGGGCAGTGCAGTGGTGTTCGTGCAGTGTAGGTGGTCGTGCTGGGGGTGGTGTTTCAGGGTTTAGGGCAGTGCAGTAGTGTTCGGGCAGTGTAGGGGATCGTGCAGGGGGTGGTGTTTCAGGGTTTAGGGCAGTGCAGTGGTGTTCGGGCAGTGTAGGGGGTCGTGCTGGGGGTCGTGTTTCAGGGTTTAGGGCAGTGCAGTGGTGTTCGGGCAGTGTAGGGAGTCGTGCAGGGGGTGGTGTTTCAGGGTTTAGGGCAGTGCAGTGGTGTTCGGGCAGTGTAGGGGTCGTGCTGGGGCTGGTGTTTCAGGGTTTAGGGCAGTGCAGTGGTGTTCGTGCAGTGTAGGGGTCTTGCTGGGGGTGGTGTTTCAGGGTTTAGGGCAGTGCAGTGGTGTTCAGGCAGTGTAGGGGGTCTTGCTGGGGGTAGTGTTTCAGGGTTTAGGGCAGTGCAGTGGTGTTCGTGCAGTGTAGGGGGTCGTGCTGGGGATGGTGTTTCAGGGTTTAGGGCAGTGCAGAAGTGTTCGGGCAGTGTAGGGGGTCGTGCAGGGGGTGGTGTTACAGGGTTTAGGGCAGTGCAGTGGTGTTCGGGCAGTGTAGGGGGCCGTGCTAGGGTTGGTGTTTCAGGGTTTAGGGCAGTGCAGTGGTGTTCGGGCAGTGTAGGGGGTCGTGCAGGGGCTGGTGTTTCAGGGTTTAGGGCAGTGCCGTGGTGTTCGGGCAGAGTAGGGGGTAGTGTTTTAGGGTTTAGGGTAGTGCAGTGGTGCTTGTGTAGTGTAGGGGGTCGTGCTGGGGGTAGTGTTTTAGGGTTTAGGGTAGTGCAGTGGTGTTTGTGTAGTGTAGGGGGTCATGTTTTAGGGTAGTGCAGTGGTGTTTGGGTAGTGTAGGGGGTCGTGCTGGGGGTAGTGTTTTAGGATTTAGGTTAGTGCAGTGGTGTTGGGGTAGTGTTTTAGGGTTTAGGGTAGTGCAGTGGTGTTTGTGTAGTGTAGGGGGTCATGCTGGGGGTAGTGTTTTAGGGTTTAGGATAGTGCAGTGGTGCTTGTGTAGTGTAGGGGGTCGTGCTGGGGGTAGTGTTTTAGGGTTTAGGGTAGTGCAGTGGTGTTTTTGTAGTGTAGGGGGTCATGTTTTAAGATGCAACGCTCCAATACCTGACCAGTCTGCACTACATAAAACTACAAAAAAAAACTAAAAATAAAAAGTGTTTTGCACACTTTTGTCATTGGGCTATATGTGGGCTACATCTGGGTAATATTTGTGCTACATTTGGGCTCTTTTTTCACTGGTGGCCATCTTGGAAGACTTCTTTGTTATGAAGTTTCCTAATTTCCTCATTTACTGCAGTCTCCTCAGTAGGAAATGCTTTCAGATGTGTCACACATTTGCCATAAATTCAGAATGTTAGCACTCTAGTTGTTCATTAGATCACTGTAGTAAAGCTACTGCTCACCAAGGAGTTAACTGGAAGTCTACTGCTGGTATTGAAAGTGATTGTTTCAGTCTGCATGTCAGAATTTTCTAATGAAATAGAAGAGGATTTGAGATCTCACTTAAAACATGCACTAAATTTTCTTTTTGCAGCACTAACCATAATTTCTATGGCAAAATGAACCCCCTCATTTTGTTCCTTTTTAAATTAAATGTTTTAAGTATTACCAGTTTATTCCAATCAAGATGGCTTCAGGTGTGCCATACTTTTGTCATAAGTAAGGCTGTTAGCACTCTAGTTGTTCTTTAGAACACTCTGGGAAGCTGCAGTAGAACACAAAGGCATCAACTGACAGGCTGCTCCTGTTGAAATATAACAGGAAGATATTTGAGATCTCACTTAAAACATGTCCTAATTTTTCTTTCTACAGCACTAACCATAATTTCTATGGCAAAATGAACCCCCTCATTTTGTTCCTTTTTAAATTAAATGTTTTAAGTGTTACCAGTTTATTCCAATCAAGATGGCTTCAGGTGTGCCATACTTTTGTCATAAGTAAGACTGTTAGCGCTCTAGTTGTTCTTTAGAACACTCTGGGAAGCTGCAGTAGAACACAAAGGCATCAACTGACAGGCTGCTCCTGTTGAAATATAACAGGAAGATATTTGAGATCACACTTGAAACATGTCCTAATTTTTCTTTCTACAGCACTAACCATAATTTCTATGACAAAATGAACCCCATCATTTTGTTCCTTTTAAATTAAATGTTTTAAGTGTTACCAGTTTATTCCAATCAAGATGGCTTCAGGTGTGCCATACTTTTGTCATAAGTAAGACTGTTAGCGCTCTAGTTGTTCTTTAGAACACTCTGGGAAGCTGCAGTAGAACACAAAGGAATCAACTGACAGTCTCTGCCCTTGTTGGATGTACAAGTTTTACTGAGAATGTCAGACTTCATTCTTACATGACTGAGAAAGATAATGTGAATTTACAGAAAATATTCTCTCATTTTAGCTTCTGGAGCACCTTCCAAAACTGTATGGGACAAGCATGTGAAAATAGTTGTCTCTCAAACATGATTCATGATATCCCAGCAGAAGGTTTTTCACAGGGTAAAATCACCTTAGAACACACCACAATTCCTGAAATTAGTATGGTACCATCAACAAATGAATTCTAATGTAACTAAAGTCTGTTATCACCCTTTATAGTTGTCCTTTTGGTAACCCTCAAAATCTTCGATTCACTACAATGCATTTCAATGGGGTACTATCATTTATATTGGTCCCAAGATGGCTGCCAGCAATTCCAGGATGAAGTGCTGACAGCCAATCAGATCTCACGATGACATGTGTGGTTAGGCTCCGCCCAGATATATATGTGTTTTTACTTTTGATTTTCTCAGCAACTACTGAACGGATTTACACCATTTAACAAAAGGGTTCTTTCTGAACCAAGAACTACCTCTTTGCCAAATTTGGTGTAATTCCGTTCAGCAGTTCAGGCTGTAGCCTTGCATAAAGTTTCCTATGGGAAATTGATTTTTTGACTCTTATTTTTTAATTTCTCCGCAACTACTGAACGGATTTACACCATTTAACAAAAAGGGTTCTTTCTGAACCAAGAACTACCTCTTTGCCAAATTTTGTGTAATTCCGTTCAGCAGTTCGGGCTGTAGCCGTGGCTAAAGTTTCCTATGGGAAAATGAATGGGGAAAACACGTTTTGGGACCCCCCTTTTTTCTCGGCCCCCGCCTGACGAATCACCTCGAAACTTTCAGGGTAGGAGCGGACCGGAGCGGGCCATAAAGTTTGAAAATTTCGCGAAGATTCGTCAACCGACGCAAGAGTTATTTCAAATAGAATGTTGCGGATTTCCTATGGAAAATAGGTCCTAACTATAACTATCTACTGGCGACCGCCAGTAGATAATATATATATATATATCATGGCAGAGGACTGGTAAAAATAAAAAGAATTTTGGCACTGAATGAGGTCTGCACTCGTTTTCCGGAGGATTGTGGCGAGGAGAGGAATATATATATATATATATATATATATATATATTCACTGAAAATTCGTTAAAACGCGCTCTCAGAAAGGAAGGACGCTGTGTCGATAAATCACCGCTGTTTATTCACAACGCGTTTCGCCTGATAACAGGCTTGATCACGTGAAATGAAAAGACCAATGTCGGCAACTAAATGGTGAAAGTAATAAACATAGAAGAGGCTCAATGCTATTCCAGTTTGGCAGACATCTTGTGCAAGTTAAAAGATGCCTCATAGTAAAGTGACTAAATACAAGCGCATCCGCATTTCAAATGTATAGCTGCCTTGTAGTTACATAAACATGTTTATAGATGCCACGAGTGTGTGCGTGCACATTAAATAAAAACAGCACAAATATCGGCATTGTACATCATCAAATGTAAAAATACATGTGTCCTTCCAACAACACTACTCTTGATAGGCATTACCAAATGCATGGCTGTCATGTGTGACCAATGTGCTAATCAAATCCCCACAACATGTAAACCAAACAGCAAAACACGTTGTCAAGTAAACATGGTAATTGATGTTTTGCCCTGTATGTGTCCGTGCCAATTTGAGTAAAACTGCACAAAAAACTGCATAAATATCTACATTGCACATTGCAGGCAGTAAAGGTACAGATGTCCATCCACTGATGTTCTTATTGATACTCCTGTTAGTTGGCAACAACATGACATGTGGCCATTAGGGAAGGGGACAGACAATTGTCAGACGGGAATTACTATGAACCTATTGACTTTGACGCATACTATACCAGTATCACCACTATCTGGGACCAACTTACGGAGTGGAAAGATAAGGGTATACTCACTTGGGAGGAGTTTGGTTATCTCAAACGTGATTACCCGATCCTCCCGGTGTTATACCTTCTCCCCAAAGTACACAAAGACTCAGAGAAACCTCCTGGCAGGCCCATAGTGTCTTCCAGAGGCAGTGTGGCTGAGCACATTTCAAAATACATTGATTTTTTTCTGAGAGAAAATGTGACCAACCTAGCAAGTTACATC
This sequence comes from Calotriton arnoldi, assembly GCA_963921515.1. Classification (NCBI taxonomy): domain Eukaryota; kingdom Metazoa; phylum Chordata; class Amphibia; order Caudata; family Salamandridae; genus Calotriton; species Calotriton arnoldi. Next base: position 513,181 of record CAWUFW010011966.1, on the reverse strand, counting down.
AGAGACACCAAGTATTTTCTCAGCAAAATCGAGAACCTTGCATGGGATACTGATTCCCTGCTCATCACTTTGGATGTACATAGCCTCTATACCATTAAAACTTTTTTAATGGATGTGATCCGTGGATGGTATTTGAAAATCCATACATGATCTGAATAGGATATACTCGCCTGTGGACCTAAGGATTTCAATATTTGCTGCTAGGACATTTATTTATTTGATAAATACTTTTGTGAAATTCCTTGTGACTAATAAGGGTGTGCTACGACTGTGCTTTTATAAATGTCAATGTGCATATTCTTGTAACTTGCCGATAGCACCGTTTGGTAGTAGGTGCTTTCAGTTATTTGAGCACCCCATGATTTTTTACAGTATTGAACAAAACTCACGCTTATACTAGTTACCTACTATATTGCTGTTCTTTTTTTGATGTGCGGTGTTTTCCCTTTAGGGAGTGCTACTACCAATCGTTTATTTATGAATTTATATATATATATATATATATAAATAAAATAAAAAACAAACAAATAATAATGATAGATATATGTAAATAATATTAAGAAAAGTATTGACCATTCCACTGAAACAGTGACTGTGGAAATACTGGACTCCCTACGTGAAAATGCAGCCAGAGGCAATCATCAGGCCCTGATATTGCTTGACCTCTCGGCTGCATTCGACACGGTCGACCATAACATACTAGTAGACCGTGTCAGAGAGGCAGGCTTTCAGGATCCAGCCCTTAGCTGTATTAACTCCTTTTTAGTAAACCGCACTCAGGCAGTCCGCATTGGCCAATTCACTGCCCCTAAATTAAAAACAACTTGTGGGGTCCCACAGGGCTCTTCGCTTTCACCACATCTGTTCAACCTCTACTTATGCCCATTGATAAGATCCTTGAAAGACAGGAAGGTGATCACCTTCAATTATGCAGATGACCTCCAACTCATGTTTTCAATCGATAACTCCCCCGAATCTATAACCAACTTTCAATCTACTATGATTTTCATCCAGCAATGGTGAACCTTAATCATTTAAAACTCAATCCCAGTAAAACTGAACTAATTTTGACAGGGGGAGCTTGCAATCCATGGGGTCCACAATATTGGCCTAATAATCTGGGACCTCCTCCCACCCCCTCTACTTCAGTAAAAAGTCTAGGGGTTACTATAGGCAACGACCTGTCTTTAAAAGCACATGTAGGCACAGTGGTCTCTGCCTGTTTCTTACAATTACGAAAAATTAGGAAAATAAGCAGGTTTTTGTCCCACGCTGCACTGGTCCAGGTGGTAATAGCTCTTGTGCTGTCTCGTCTGGACTACGCAAATGCCACCTACCTGGGACTTCCACTTGACCTCACCAAACGACTTCAGCTGGTACAGAACCAAGCGGCTCGACTGATACATAAACAGCCCAGGTGGCAGCACGCCTCTCCCCTCCTTAGGAAGCTGCACTGGCTCCCTATCCCGCAGCGTTGTGCCTTCAAAGTCGGATGTCTGGTGTTTAAATCCCTATACGGCCGTAGCCCAAAATTTATTGACAATCTTATCTCTCGTTATACCCCCACTCGGAATCTTCGTTCAGCCCAACTTCACCTTTTGACAATACCCACCTTCAAACTGAAACGCCAAGGGGGCTGCAGGTTTGCGACTCTAGCCCCACGCCTGTGGAATTCCATCCCCTGGAAATTAGACTCAGCACCAATCTGCTCCTATTCAGAAAATCTCTCAAAACTTGGTTATTCACACAGGCTTATGAATAAACTGTTCCGGATCGGCTCCCTAGTCCCCAGCGCCATGAAACCAATTGGTGAACGAGCGCTCTATAAGTCACCATTAAGATAAGATAAGATAAGAAGTCTGAGAATAATAGATATACTATTCCCACTACAGTTTATGCAACAGTGGGGAAAGCGTTGGACTTCAGAGGGTAAGATTTACTATTCCTACTCCCATCTGTACAACAGTAGCGAAAGCATTGAACTTCAGAGAGGTTATATTTACTATTCCCACTCCAGTCTGTGTAGCAGTAGGGAAAGCGTTGGACTTTGGATGGGTAAGATTTACTATTCTCAACCCAGTCTGTACAACAGTAGGGAAAACGTTGGACTTTGGAGGGGTAAGATTTACTATTCCCACTCCAGTCTGTGCAACAGTAGGGAAAGCGCTAGACTTTGGAAAGGTAAGATTTACTATTCCCACTCAAGTCTGTACAACAGTAGGGAGCATGTTAGACTTTGGAGGGATTAAATTTACTATTCCCATTCCAGTCTGTGCAAGAGTAGGGAAAGTGTTGGACTTCGGAGGGTTGAGAATTATTATTCCTACTCCAGTCTGTGCAACAGTACGGAAAGCGTTGAACTTCAGAGGGGTTAGATTTATCATTCACACTCACTTCAAACACATTACACATTTAAATAACTCTATTATTTTAGAACAAATTTAAAACTCTTAATATAAACATTATAAAATAACCCCAAAAATTATATATATAAAAAATAAACAATGTACATGATTATTGAACAATTTAATAATTATCAATTAAAAACACTATTAATTACTTAATTAACTTCCCACATTATACCCCCACAAACTTAGCAGTTAACTAAAATAATTAGCATAACACAATTTGCATAACTGATAATTAATTAACTAATTAATTAACAATTAATAATTATTTGTTAATTAATTATTATTTAATTAATGTCTCACTCTAAACCTCTATAAACCTAGCACCCCTAATATTTTAAAATATAACTAAAATAAATCAATATTACAAAATGTACATGATTAATTATCAATTAAATAATTCATAAGAAATAAATAATTGATAATTGATTATTACTTAATTAACTTTCCACCCTATATTCCTATAAACCCAACAGCCCTCACCTAAAGTATAACTAACATAGAAAGTTATTACACAGTTTTCGTAATTAATAATCAATTAATAATCCATTAATTATAAATTGTTAATTAATTATTACTTCATTAACTTCCCATAATCTACCCCTACAAACCCAGCAACCAGCATCTAATATATAACGAAACAATATAATCATTACGCAATTTGCATAATTAATAATCAATTTAATAATTATTAATAAATTCATAGTCCATTGTTAATTAATTACTTAATTAACTTCCCACCTTATTCCACTACAAACCCAGCAGGCAGCCCCTATTATATAACTAAATGAATATAATTATTACACAATTTACATAATTAATAATCAATTAATGAATTCATAATAAATTGATATTTAATTGTCAATTAATTATTACATAAATAACTTTCCCCCTATGCTCCTACAAACCTAGCAATTCTCTACAACACTATAATCATGCCTGCCAAGAATCACGCATCAGGTGTGACGCTCACGCATTTCAGTGTGGTGTTCCGCATCACCGCACTGAAATGCATTGTCACGCATTTAATGCCACTCGCCAGCGCGCGCCACTGGCGGCGCCTGTGCACCTGCGCGCCGGCTCTTCTGCTCCGAGACGTGCTGTCAGCAGCTGCTTACTGGGCTCAGTAAGTTCATAAATAGTTAAAGATTGTCTGTTCTCAGCTCCGAGAGTGCTACAATGTAACAATTAACCTGCCCAGCCTGTCGTGCCTGGCTCCAGGCTGCATATTAATTCCTGCGGCGCCGCGCTTTGACACACACTGCTGCCAATTACGGATGGGGGGGGGCGCTGCCCTCAGTTAGTGGTTGCTACTGGTTTCTGTGGCACACCATGGGGGCCCGGGATTATAATCCGGATCGTTAGTGCCGTCACGTCCGGAGGAAGAGGAAGTGGAAGTGGGGCAGAAGCGGCGGGGGACTCAATCTGAGTCGACGAGTCCTTGGGTGCACTGCTGACTGTCTGCGGTGCACAGCGCCGCAATAAAACCCCCGGCGTGCCGCGTTCAAGTTGCCAGACCGGCGGGGAGCCGAGACCCAGGCCAGAGTGAATAATTATTTGTCACTCGCCGACACTCTCACTGACTCATGGCCGCCCGCCTGCGCAAGAGGCATTGGTGATCGCGGGCGGCGGCGCAAACTAGTGCATAGCTGCCAAGGTTTCAGATTCTCACGGTGTGACGTTTTCATAATTTCAGTAAAATTATGAGTCAGTGAAATTATGAGTGACATTTTAACGACTATGGGGTCGATTCCGATTCGGGCCGGAAATTTCTCTGACCGAGCCGGACCCGGAGAGATTTCCGACCGAATCGGACCCGTGCAGTCCGACCGAACGAGTACGATGCGGCCGTATGTTATCGGACTCGAGTCGGTCGGACTCCCATTGAAGTCAATGGGAGCCGGTCGTACAAGGCGTGCGCGGGCTCCCATTGACTCAATGGGTGCGAGTCGGACAAGGCGCCCCCTACAGCGGGTACGCGGCGAAGCGATTCGCGCCGTACACGCACAGGTAGGGGGGACCCATGGGTCCCCCCTGTGTGCGACTCACGCGGCTACGCGTACAGGGGGGTCCGACACGGACCCCCAAAGTACGGCTCCAACAGCTCTTTCGAGCCGGAGTGCGCGGCTCGGTCGGACTGCTCGCGGCGCGCATCGTACTTACCCGGCCGGGAAACGTCTCCATTGCGCGGTGCGAGTCGAGTCCGTGCGAGTCGGTCGGAGCGGTCGGGACGCCCGGACGAGTCGGTCGGCGATTTCGCATCGTACTCGCTCGGCCGGACCCGCGTACGGTTCGGTCGGGAAACAGGGCTCCGAATCGGATCCGGTAAAGCCGAATCCGATTCGGAGCACTACCGGCCGAGATCGGAATCGGCCCCTGAGTGTAACTTTATTACGAGCAAAATCAAGCAACGAAGACGAGGGGATTAACGTACAGGGCACGGCAGGCATCTCAGAATGAAGCAAATGGTAAGTACCGTGCTGCTCATATTACTCGAAACAATGCGTGATGGAGTCAGGTGCTTGCATTTTGTTTGTGGTGGTGTACGCACCCAAATGTAAAACAAGTGCTACCAGAAAAATGAAAGTTTCCTGTGCTGTTAAAGGAGCACAAGTACGAGTTCATTTTTGTGCGAATCAATCTGCTGAACGTGCACCTCTTTTGGAAGCACTAACCTGTTCCTTTCAGTTTATTGCTAAACTTAAACAACTCTTCTCCCGAAATAACATGAATTGTGAGGTCTCGCTAAATTGTTTTTCAAGCCAAATGTACAAGTTATGCAAACTTTGTGTAGTTCCTTTTAATATGCCCACAGATGGAGTCTGTACTGAAAAAACACAATTTTATTCTATATGGTGTCAACATTACAGTTTGGGCCAGTGATATTTTCTCCCAGTTAGTAGCGTATTTTAGTATCTACATGCAAATCTGTTTTTATCGTTGGGACTCCTGATCCTTTAAACGTTCACTTTAACTACAAATATATTTAGTATTGAGGTGCATTCCCAGAGTCTTTGTGACCCCAATCCCCCATGAGTTGGTCCGCAGCAAGACTGTGGAGTATTAACAAAATGTGAGTGTGCAAGAAATGTTAATAAAGATCTTGGAATGAGTTCTGCAGTGGACCATAACTGAAGCTGTTTACTTTATGAAATATTGTTTTGCCCACAAAGCTTAGATTACTTTCAGATTAGTAAATTGAGTTGGTGTCAATAGTCTGTGCAGCTGGATTGCAAGGAGGAGTCTCCTGTTAGCGCCCTTCCATTTCTGGGCCTTTGCCGCAGTTTAAAGATCTCCTTAGAGTTTTTCATTGCTCATATGGGTGTAATTTCTGATATCTATATGTTTCCCTTGTCTTCATTGCTAGGTTTTGCTCGCAAGAAAATGTCACTCATAGTCATTGAAATGTCACTCATAATTACACTGAAATTATGAAAATGTCACACATAGCATTCTGAAACCTTGGCAGCTATGTATAATAAATAGCAGTAGCAATGAAATTAAAAATTATAAATCACTTAAAATTACAACCTATACTTAAAATTATTATTAAAAAGTATACAAACAATAATAACACATAAAATTAATATATGAACTAAAACACATTAACCCCTTGACCGCGATCGGAATTCCGCTCGTATGCGGACATTCCGATCGCGGGTGGAGTCGTGACGAGCTCAGCTCGTCATGCGCACAGCGCTACCGCGCAGCATGACGAGCTGAGCTCGTCATGAGCACGGAAGGGGTTAAACTAAGTATAAAACAATATTATTTACAACTATGTTATTGAAAATTATATTAACAACAACAATATTCTTGACAACGATATTACTTACCTGAAAAAAATCAGTATTCTTGACAACTATATTTCAGCATCACAATATTTTTTTCTGATATTTCTGTTCCCAATATTTATAACTTGATATTTTGTTCAAATATTTGTCAAAGGTGGGAACAGCAGTTTACTCAAAATCCTGAAAGATGGTGGTGTCTCACCACATGCATTCCAACCTCCCCTCTTCAGCCACACATGGTTGATGCTTAGTCTATAGTAGTAGCAGGGCATGATCAGAAAGTTGCTTATTTGGAACAACTTTATTATCATGTCCTGCTACGACTAGAGACTGAGCAGGCAGTTGCTGCTAAAGAAGAAAGGATGAAGGGATCAGCAATAGCACATATAGCAAGTACTACTATAAGCTCAATGAATACCCAAGTACCTCCTCTTTAGGCTTTGACTTTCAGTGGGGGGTGAAGTCAAACAGTTAGGGCCCAATTCACAAAAGTAAACTGAGACGAAAGTCTAACTTTACGACTTTTGGTATTCACAAAGGGTATCTACTGCTCGTAAATGCCCTTTGTGAATACCAAAGTTGAACTTACAACTTTCGGTATTCACAAAGGGCATTTATGAGTAGAGATCTCCTTCCTAAGATACATCTTATCGGTCCCGAGTAGTACCTCAGCTTGTATCTGTCACGCCGAGCTTGGTCTACCTTTTATTTCAGATCTAATCAGGCTTGAGCCTGTCCTGTTATGGCACAAAGTCTGGTCCAAAATTGAGGCCAAATTGAACAGGGACATCCTTATTGACATTTTGAAACTGGAAGGTGCAATGAGGATTCCATGGTTAAACTATGTTCAAATTTTTTTGAAGGATCTTGGCCATCTAGACTACTTTACTAATCCCACTACAATCGGGTCAATAACAAGGAAGGAATTAAAGCGCGAGGGTATTCTCCATCTGGACACCATCAGAATGTCATCTGAGATATTAAAACCCACAGTCCTGCGCAATCAGATGGTTTTAACTACTTTTAATATTCAACCCTACCTAACTTTTGTACCTAGTGCCTATGAAAGATTTCTTTTAACTCGTTTTAGGCTGGGGGGTTTTCACAGACTGGTTACTTTCCCTACAAGGAATGACTGGTCTCAAAACCTCCAACCATGCCCCTGCGATAATACTTCCCCACAATCCACGATACATGTTACTTTTTTTTGTAGGTTTTATTCTCCACTTAGGAGCTCATTTCTTGTTCCTATTTTGAAACACTGCGGACTACGTCAATGCCGTCCTGCTTTTTTGGCTCTCCAACAGTTGGAGAATGAGCACACTGTCTATAGATTAACAACTTTCCTGAAAATTGTTTTGAGTCTAAGGAAACAACAGTGTACTTAATTGCTTCTAATGAGTTATGGACTTTTATAAAAAAAAACTACTGAATGATGGCTTTGTAAATTTAATATCTTTTTAATTTTTATGAATGTAATTAATAATGAAATTATGTCTGTATGAATTGGAAGATTGTTTTTAACTTTGAGCTTTTATGATTGTTTGTTTATTCAATCGAATAAAGCCTTCTTTGATTTGATTTGAGTAGTAAATGCACTTTGTGAATACCAAAAGTCGTAAAGTTATACTTTTGTCATAATTTACCTTTGTGAATCGGGCCCTTAATGTTTATCAGCATATCAGTATTAACACTCACAATAAATTAACTGCCCAAGCAAAGGTATTCTTTTGAGTAAAAGATATATGACTGATACATTTTCTGAATTCTCTGGCACTAAAGAATGTTTCAGTATGACAACTACAGACAGAAAGCTAGTTGGACAGCAACAATACCACAACCTACTGAGCACAATGCAAATAAGATGCATTTTAGGTAACAATCCTATGAGACATCCCAGGGACAATTAGTGGCACTCAACCCCTCTTTCATAAAGGAAAGGCACACTCAAGAACATTAGAAAACATATGGTTATATTTCAAATGTGTATTTTAAAATAAAAATCCTATTCTAGTGCATACAGTGTGAATAGTTACTATTATACAAATCAACAAGATAGTGGCAACAAGATTTAGCAATAGAGTGAATAACAGATAATTTTGTAACAGATTGGTAAAATCTTAAGATTCTTTTATATTACAATCTCCAAACAATCCTCATCTCTTTGGCTAGCTGAACTAGACACAGTATCAAAGAAAAACCCTAACTTCGAGTCTTAAAGACAATTCATACCTTGTCTGAACTACTGAACCAATATTCAGTAAAATAGCAATGTCTGCTATTCTCATCTATGTCGGCAGGTAGGCTAATAATCCCCACCGACTGAAGGCTAAATGTGCCTCCCGGTGGCCTTCAGCAAAGGAAGGTAATATGAATCTGTATGGCCTCTGTCTTGAGATTATCACACAAAGTTCATCTCTATCATTTTACACTCTGTTCTTAGTTTATATAATGTGTCTGTTTATTGTTGAACCTTTCAGAATAAACAAGCAGCACACAAAGCCTTGGCACCCTTTCACTTATTTACATTCTGTGGAGCCATGTTTTTTGTTAAAAAACAATAAACTAGAATTGAAGTTATCAGCTTCCATGAAAACATGTATTGCAATGAATGATGACATGAATAAATGTACATTATATATTTCGACATCGACATCTCAATAATCCACATATACAATTTAAGAAGGGGAATAACTATAAAGAAAAAAAGGATGATAATTCTAACATTATTTTTATTAACATATAATGTGAACAACTAACTTTGATTATGCAGGTACTACGATATTTTAGTTCGCCCCCAATGCCATTGTTAAACCTGGCATCCTTGACGTGGCTTACCCCCTAACTTTTTGCCTTCAGCTCTCCTGTTTGCTGACTTCATTTTTGCTGGCTTTAAGACTCTTCACACTTTACCACTGCTAACCAGTGCTGAAGTGCTCTCGCCTTAAAACATGATAAGATTGGCTTATACCCAATTGGCATATTTAATTTACTTGTAAGTTCCTATAAGGTTGTACAACCTGTGCCCAGGACCGATAAATGAAATGCTACTAGTGGGCCTGCAGCACTGATTGGGCATCCCACTTAAGTAGCATTTCAAACATGTCTCAGCCCAGCAATTGCAGCTTGTGTGTATCCAGTTTTAAACTGCCATTTCGACCTAGCCAAATAAACCTTTTACCAGGGCCGAACCTTCCTTTTTTTATAACATGTAAGTCACCCCTTGGGTAGGCCCTGGACAGCCCAGAGGACAGGGTGCAATGTATTTAAAAAAGTAGGACATGTACTTTTAAGTTTTACTTGACTTAGTAGTGAAAAACGAATACATTTATTTTTTACTACTGCAAGGTCTACCTCACCCGTAGGATAACATTGGAGTTACCTTATTACATTAAATAAGCTGTAATTTCCAAATGGGAGCAGGTACCCAGTTCATTTTTTGTGTCTGTGGAATTGTAATGAAAAATCCTACCTTATGTTTAAGTCAGATTTTAAATTACAATTTTGAAAATGCTGTTTTTAGAAAGTTGGCGTTTTCTTGCTCTAGTCATTTGGTGCCTGCAGACTGTCTTTGGGTCACATGGCTGCTTGTAGTTGACAGTTGGGCTTTGTGTATTCTTCCTAGACAGCCTCACTTACACTTAAATAAGCTGTGTCCAGCCTCCACAAAAAAGGCTGCATACCCCCTGTAGTTAGTCTGGAGCCAGAGCAAGGAAGGCAGACCACTTGTGCACTTCAAAGGCCTGCCTCCTGAAGCTTCTCCCCACTTCAAAGGCACAACTTAGTATAAATACTGGACCTCAGACACCAACTCTTCAGTACACTTCTGGACCTGTGGATTCTCTGCCAGGATGCTGTTCTGCTGAAAGGACTGAGAGTCTTCTGGACCGCTGCTCTGAAAGACTGCTGCCCTGCTGTGCTGACCTGCTGCCCACATGACTGAGGGAGAAGGACTGGACCTGCATCTTTTGAACTCAGGACCACCAGAGTGAATCCAAGGGCTAGTTGGCTGGCCTCCTGATTTGACCCTCAGGGACAGAAGGCTCCAAGAACTGTGAACCTAGCACCTGTACTCTACCATCTGTGCGCCCACCCTGCCAAGTGGTGCCACCCCAGTTCTGGACCCTTGAAAGTGGGACTAAAGTGCTCTACCAGCATCTGTGAGCCCAGCGCATCTCCTTTGTTGTGCAGTTCAACCCAGAGCAGAATCGATGCATCACTGCTACTGCATGGATTAAACCTGTCGCAAAGACCTGCATAGCCTGCTCAGCCCACAGTCGCTTCAGAACCCCCGTTGTGCGATGCATCCTCTGCGCAGGCCCTCACATCCCTCGTCGATGGCAGCCTTGATGACGATACCGTACTCCACATCGCAGCTTCGTTGTTCCTCAGAACCGATGCAACTTCCTGACTGCGCTACGCATCCTCAATGTCGAACTTCACATTGCAAGCCCTTCTCAATGGAATCCTTGATGATGACGCAGGGCCTCTTATCGCAGCCTCGCCACATCTTGGAACCGACACATCGCTTTAGCTGTGCAACGCATCATAGTATCGGATCCTTGCAACGCTCCTCAAACCAGGATTAAGGTGCTTTGCCTTGTGCTGTGCCTAAATGGGTCCCTGTAGCTAGCCCCTGCTCCATTGCAGTTGGCCTGAATTTGTGACTTTGTCCCATTCCGCCGCAACCGCATATCCACAGTTGGTGCTTTGTGCTTTTTGGATGCAAATATTACTAAAATCTTTAAACTTGCATATCTCCGATTCTACTGATTGGATTTTTGTTGCTTTTGTCTTGTTTTATTTATTAAAAATAACTCTATTTTTCTAACTTGCTGTGGGATCCTTTATTCTGTGGTGTTTTTCACTTTATCACTGTTTGAAGTGTTGCACAAATACTTTACACATTGCCTCTTAGTTAAGCCTCACTGCTCTGTGCCAAGCTACCAGAGTGTTGAGCACAGGGTAATTTAGGATTGCCTTGTGCTGCCCCCTGACAAGGATTGTGGTCGCTGCTTGACCAGGGCTCGCACCAAATTCAACCAACACCCCAATTTCTCATAGTCATGATTACTAATCCTTTTATTTCTTTTAGTTCTTCTTGACTGGATTACTGCACTGTTATCTCAATGGGTCTAAATAAAACGACATTTATAAACTCCAGCTAGTGCAGAATTCTGCAGTCAGACAAAAGTCTGACTGCAGAATTCTCCGCCCTAAACACATGAGTCTGGCCTTGAAATCTTTGAATTGGCTTTTGATATATGAGCTTATCAAATTCAAGTCACTATGTCTGGTTCATAAAGCCTTGTACTCTTAGCTTGATGCCCCGATTACCAGTCAATTCACGTAGTATATACACCTGGGCATTCAATAAAATCTTCTGCACTGCACATTGGGTAAGATTAGAAACTAGTGTTTATACAGCATCCATTAATTTACTCTAGACAACTGTATCCCATCCCTTTTGGTAGAGCCCAGCATCATGAGACTCAGAAAAAACTTGAAAACCCGGCTCTTCCCTTAAAGTTTTTCACTACTTAGATCATTGCAGTCACTATTACTAATTTGACATGTTTTCCTTAACTGTCCCTAAAAGCCTGTGGGCGATTGTTACACTTTACAAACCTACAAAAATACAAATATAAGCACTCAACCTTCTGGTATCAAGGCAGTGTGGACCAAGGCGCATTCAGGCCTAGAAGCTCAAAAGTTGTCCTGGATCAAACTATCCACTCAAAGGTAGCCCCAAACCTAGACTGGAACCAATACTGACAAAGTAAATTTATTCTCCTTTATGGGGTGCTACATGTTCATGGAAACCAGCCAAAGGTGAGCGGTCAGACTCAGATGTCATTAGCGTCTAGACCATCTGCTGCTAGGGTCAACAGAACAGCGGACGTGGGACATGAACAGGTAGCGTATTGCCTAGTATAAGTTGTGCTGTTGTGGCCTTGGCTTTGGCCACATTCATTGTTTAAGTGTTGCTGCTATCAGGGCACAGGCTGACTGACTAACACTGGCTTACTCCAAGATGAGCGACCAACACAAGATCCTTTCTTTTTCTCTTTCTTGGAGTTGAATTAGAGAGAAGCAGTTGCACTTGGCTTTACAAATAATTATTTTGGGAGGGAAGGATGTATCTTTAGAGCAAAACCGGGGGAGGTGCTCCTGGAAATGTTATGTTAAAAGTATTTATAGAGCACACATACACCGAGCGGTTTCTTGGCGCTAGGGAGACACAAGCTCTGACTTCCACTAAACCTTAAGGGGCACTGTAGTACATAAGCAGCTAGACAAACCTAGGGTACCTCATGTCCTCAAGTACTTACATGTACACCACATACCACAAGGGAGAGGATGTAGCCTTATGGCTAGAGCGGTCGACCTTGAAACTGGGGAACCAGGTTCGAGTCTCGGCAGCAACGCTCAACATCCCGTGATTCTGGGCAAATCACTTAATCTCCCCATGCCTAACAAAAATGAATGTGTCCTTCTGTAACGAAACTGGTGCTCATGTAAAGTGCTCTGATACCCGATGTCTCGGGTCTAGTTCAGCGCTATATAAAACTCTATAAGAAAAAAAAGAAGAAGAAGAAGGAGATAAGGGGTCCAACCATGACATCCTATATAGATTTACTAGGGAGAGCCAAGAGGTAGTCTTCCCGATAGACTGCCGATTATAAGACCTATTCCACCCTCTTGAATTTAGTTGACAATAATCCTTATTAGTGTCATGACCTGGCTATGGGCACAGCACCCACCCAGTTAAAAGGAGTATCACTTTGCAGTCTACTCCTGTTAACCAACAGAATTTAGCACTTTGTCGGGGAGAAACTTGACAAGAGGCTTGTGACACGACTCCTACACAATAAAACAGTTCCGATCTGCCTGACTGATAAAATGAGGAGTAGGATGTCACACAGACACAGCAATAGGGACTGTTGACCTCACATCCTGTCAGCTGTATAAGACTATACTGTGAAAAAGACCAGAATAAATTCACAGATCGCATTGCACACACTTCAGTGGGAGATCTATCTATCTATTTATCTATCTATCTGGCTGTCTGTCTGTCTGTCTATCTGTCTATCTATCTTTATAAACAGGTTTTACTATTATTTGGTGTTATGGTGTTGACATTATTGGCCTTGTGCAAATAAAATACTGAGTTGTCCATGCTGGGATTTGAGCTTGTGACCTTCAAGCTGCACCAAATGTCAAGAAGGAACACTTAATTTGATTAGGGCTGGCCCAGGTTTATGGACCACATCGTCGGTTGCCTTCATGACTGAATTGAAACCTCTCTTCCAAAGACACTTTAGTCCTGCTCTGGTTAACTTTCTCCTGGACGTCTGCCCCGTACTTGGACTCTTGTTTTTACTCACTCCCATATCTTCTCTGGTCGTGCCATTCTAAGGATTTTGAGGTACCTGGGCAAAGAGTATTTGGGGCCCCTGTACCGATCAACTTCGATTTGCATTACTCATATCCAATTAATTCAAGGCCACATGATGCCAAGCAAAACTAAATTATATATCAATCTTTAACAAGGTCTCAAAAAACATTTGAGCTAAGTGTTGCCCAACACCCCAAAATACCTTAAGATGACACTGCATAAACAGACAGGGTGAGAGAAAGAGGTAGACAGAGAGGGAGAGAGGTTTAGATAGATAGATAGATAGATAGATAGATAGATAGATAGATAGATAGAATAGACAAAGGGCAAATAAAGAGAAGGTTTTCTTTTCCAGGGGCCCCCTTTGAAGGTGGGGGCCCTGGGCAATTGCCCACTTTGCCCATGCTATAACACGTCTCTGTTCTCTGGTTTTGCCTCTCTCTCTCTCTCCCCTCTCATGTACTTTAGTTAAATAGTTCCCTGCCTCCTTTTACACTACTTTCTTACCCCGCCTCCTCACCCCTGTGATGCCTTGACAATGTCAATTTCTCAAAGCCATCACCTTTCTATTATCTCTGATTACCAAGTATTTTCTGCATAGTTTATAGCTTTTACTGGATTTTTATAGCTATTTTTTTCTGAATAATGTGTTGCAAATGCATATTGTTATTTATTTTTTCCCCATCTTGAATCCTCCTCTTTATTTACTTTATAGCTTTTATTTGCAGTTCTCATTGTTATTACTGAGTAGACTTAGGTTCTCATGAAACTTTGTAATTTCTAATGTAAAGTGCTTTACCGCCCTTGGGCCATGTCCGCGCTATATAAAACTGCACAAACAAAATAATGCGCACATCTCCCCTTTAACCAAATGTAAGCGTGAGTAACGTCTGGGAAAAGCTTTGTGGATTGACCTCGGTGTCTGCAGGGTCTGCAAGGCTCAGGCAACACCCTAACCCAACCCTCTACCCCCTCACAACATGCACAGTAGGACGATGCTGCAAGAAAGAGAGCTAGGCAGGCTTGAGCTGTTCCACATGGTGACCCTAGAAAGTAATTCTCCCCTGCTCCTATGGGGGAATAGCTGTCCTTGAAGGCCCTAGTGAAGGAGAGGTCTGTTTGTTCTCTGAAGAACAGAATGAGTGTCTCAGTGAGCACCCTGGGGCAGATTTACAAGCCCCTTGCGCCACTTTTGCGCCGCCGTTGCGTCACTTTTGTGATGCAGCGGCGACGTAAACCATGCGCCACGTTGCGCCTTATTTACAACGTGACGCATCTAGGGAGATGCGTCACGTTGTAAAGCCCTGCGCCACATGAAACCTGCGTCAGGTCTCATGTGGGCGTTCCGTCGCAGGTTGGGCGTTCCGTCGCAGGAAAGCCTCGTAAAAGTGACGCCGTGAAATCTACAAGATTTCACTGAGTCACTTTTCCGACGCCGCTGCAACAAATTATTACGCCTGCTTCAAGCAGGCGTAAGGAGTGGCGCACCACGTTAGGGATGGGCGGCCCACGAGCATTGCTGGAGTTGTGTCGCACTTGCGACACGACTCCAGAAATACGCCACCCTTCCGACGGGAGATGCGACACGCATCTGTTTATCTTTGCGCCACGGTGCGCCGCATAGTAAATGCGGCGCACCTGTGGTGGCGCAAGGGTAAACTTGCGTGACGCATCTTTCCTGGCGCATCTCTGCTGATTTGCAGGGATGCGCCAGGCATTGTAAATCTGCCCCCATGAGTATAGGTTTAGAGTTTGGAGGCACTGATCAATTTGTGGCGATAACAGCAGGTGGTGGGCGCCAGCACTGATGTGAAGAGACCAGCCTTAATTCTCATCTTTAGACTTTGAGCCAGCACAAGAATGAGAAAGACAGAAAAGGAAGAAAGAAGAAGACAGAGAACATTAGGAAAACAGTGGCAAAGGAAGAAATCAGGGATAATAATGAACCTGCAATAGTGAGATAAGGTGATAGGAAGAATCAAAACTAGGCAGCCTTGGCATTCAGCAACCCAGGCAAGGACATTTAAGCCCCTGAGCTTATTTTTTTGTTTTCACAAATTAAGCACTGCAAGAAGGGCCTTCATTATAAATGGTATTAAATGTATGTTTGTTTATGGTTATGTTTGTTGTAAGCATTCATACACTCTCTAGGAGTTCTTGGCACTCCTTATGCACTTAAAAGCTTAGCTTAGCCCTCATAAACTTCATTTATGCCAAATGAAACTATCTGGCACCCTGACATTACTTACTGAATGAAGATCCTGGATTTGAGCCTCTTCCGAAATTTGCACAGTGAGTCCAAAGTAATGTCGCTGAAGCTGAAAGAACTATAAAAGTTGTACCTGACACTATTTGTTCCTCTACCTAGAGAACACAAATAGGGCTTTATTTTGAGACCGCAAAGAGTGAGAGAGGACTCGCTTTACTAATTGTTTATTGTTAAGTGCGGAGGGGACAACATTGTAGTGAATCTCACATGTCATACACGCAGATTTAAACCTATACTATCTGAATCGGGAACCCGTGGAGCTTCTGCAAAAAAGGCCCGAAACACAGTCAGATTTTTAAAGGATAAAAATCAGTTGCACCAGTGCATTCTGAATAGCGTGCACTTCGCATATATATTTCTTTGGAAGTCCCAAGTAAATAAACTTGCAAAACATCAGGCCCTGATTGTATGAAGACATTGGCAATGGTGACCTATTGGAAAAAGGGAAGGGAGGATCCGTTCGAGGCCCAAAGGCCAAAAAAAGCAAACTAACAGTCACAAGCGCTTTTACTAGAAATGCCAATTTGGTTGTCCACATCGCAGTCACTAAAATTGCCCCATGTAGCAAAGAAAATGAAAAAATGGAGAATAATTGCGACTTTGTCTAGAAAAAGAAATAATTACCGATGTGATGTTAGATGCTTACTCGAAGATGTGTAATATTTTGCAGCTAGTGAATGGACTCTGAAGGAAAGCTGGGTAGGGAGCCAGGTCGCTGTATGTCTATAGTTGTTCCCATTCTCTTTCAATGCAGCAATTACTCGGTGAAGATCATGTCTCCCCTCCTCCCCTTCACTCTACCTGGCAGCTCTGAAACCCCTCCAGGGAAAGCTCACCTTTCCTTATCAATTAAAAGAATGCCAGGAGGGCACATGTGGTTTCTGGGCCTGCATTAGGGTGGCTTTCCTTCCGAGGCTCCCTGCTTTTCTCACACATCTCATCTCTGCCCCCTGCACATTTTTAATTAGCAGTTCAGAAATCCTGCATTGTGTTCGTGAGGACCACACTCCATCGAAGGCGTGCCTCCTAATTCCACGGTCAGGGGTAATTCATGTAGAAATAACCAGCAGCCCCGACCCACTCACCAAATAAATGATGCTTTTCTATTTAAAACATTTGTTTTTGTAAACCTGTCATAAAATATAAAACAAAATCATAATATCAAAACACCCACCACTTTACTAACTCAAGTTTCTGCCATTTGACTCGCATGTTAGTGGACTGCAGTTCTCAAACTAACCAAGAAATAAGACTCAAATAGTTGAAAGTCCACAAAAAAGCTAAATCGAGGTTCGATGAATGTTTTTTGTGTGTGTTATGTTTCTATTCATGTAGTAATGCCAGGGATTGACTGCCATAGTCATGTTACAATATGTTATGTTAGATTATGTGCATTTATACAGTGCTTACTACCAATTTATTGTCTTGTAGCGCTTGCAGAAAGTCGGTGCCCTTTGCAGTTCCGGGATGCTTGTTGAAAGGAGTAATAGTAGCTAGATCACTCAGTCTTATTTGTTTTCTCCCTTTTATTGTGATTTACTCCGCTAACATGCTGATAATCAGGCGACAGAACTTGAAGTGCAAAAACACCGACTGGGCCCAGATTTACTGTGGGACTCATTTACAAGCCCCTTGTACTGCGGGTGCGTCACTTTTTTGAAGCACCGGCGGCGCAGTGTGTCTGTCCATATTTACAAGGCCACGTTAAGCCCCCTGCGTGATTTTCATGGCCTTGTAAATATGGCCCCCGTTCACACATTACTCTGTGTGAAAGGGATGTTCCATGGGTGGTGCTGAGGGTGTTCCCACGCAACATTCACTTGAAATTCCCATTATTACGAGGTTTTGTAAACCTGGGAATGCGTCAGATTCCTATGCCTCCCCAGGGCCGGCATAAGGAAGGCGCAATGAAGAGCAATACCTTTATTTCTCCTCGTTTTTCCTTTTTTATGTGTGCTGCATTTTGTAGCACACATTGAAAGAGGAAAACACCTCTCATGATTGTTTTTGTGCAGGAAGGTGTCCCTTCTTGCACAAAAACAATCACCCCTACAACGCAGACACCCTTGCACCATGGCGCCAGGGTGCCCGCATTGGCACATGGTAGCCCATTGTGCACCAGCAAGGGGAAAAGGACAAGATTGCACAAATCTTGTAGATACAGCGCATTCCTGCCCTCTTCTTTTGACACGCGGCAGCACAGCAGGAAGGTTTGCTGCGCTGCCGTGCGTCAAAAAATTGTAAATGAGGCCCTATGTGTTTTTGCGGGTGCTGACAGGGCTCAAACTGCAGCGTCCATCAACTTTTCCCATGCAAAATATATTTTTGTGTTGAGAGGTTGACTCGAAAGCAGCACCAACCCCCTTGTAATGTATGCATTGGGGGTTTAACAGGAGCCGTGCAAATACCCCTAAGATTCTAAGCAAAGGCGTGAATATCTCGTGATAGTCTCACGAAGGGGGACGCAAAACCGAAATGACATTTTTAAACCACGTGGCCAAGATTGGCTTGATAAATCTAGATTCTCTCATAAGATTTTATTGACGGATGGTGTGATTCCCAAAGTACACAATGTTCGGAGAGTACCTCTAGTGATGAGGGAGACTTTGAAGAAGGAGTTAGCGAAGTTGTATTGTTCCGGTATAATTGAAGATATTGAAGCGCCAGAATGGTTAGCCCCTGTGGTTTTAGCTAAGAAACCTAGTGGAGAGTTAAGGATGTGTGTCGACTTGAGAGCTGTTAGCCAGGCAACATGGGTTGACAAACATCCTTTACCGAATATTGGAGAAATGCTGGCGACAATCAAGGGTGCAAAAATATTCCCTACCCTGGATCTGTCGTCAGCTTATCATCAGATTGCGTTACATTCTGATTCTAGACATCTGCCGTCCTTTTTCAGTTTCAAGCATATGCCTTGGCCGTGTTTCAGAGGGCAATGCATCAATTATATAAGGGACTAAATAAGGTGACGTACTTCCAGGACGACATACTCATCTTTGCTGAAAACGTGACAAAACATGTTGAGGTGTTGTCGAAAATGTTAAGTATTTTGCAACGCAGTGGGTTGACCATCCAGCTAGAAATATGTCAATTCGGTGTCAACGGTGTGAAATATCTTGGTTATTGGCTGGATGAGAATGGTGTATCTCTCAAATTACAGCTGGTGAGAGCAATTGAAGATGTTCCATCACCTTTGGATAAAGATCAGTTGAGGTATTTCCTAGGGTTGGCTGAATACTATTCACAGGTCATTCCTAAGTTTGAGGACAAAACTGAGTGCATGTGAGGTCTGATGCTCAAGAATGCCAAGTTTGTGTGGAGTCCTGAGTGTGAACAAGAATTCAAGCAGGTTAAGGGGGAGATTGCCTCAGCGCCTGCTCTCAAGCCATTCGACACCCAGGACAAAAGCATAGTGTGCACTGGGATTGGGTGCTGTGCTCATACAGCAGAGACAAGGTCGAGAAGTGATGATTGCTTATGCGTCCAGACCATTAAAGGGTGCTGAGCGAATGTATTCTACTATTGAGAGGGAGGACCTAGCGTGTTGGTGGGGAGTGAACCACTTCAAAAAATTTGTGTGGGGAATGCAATTTGTGGTTAGCACAAATTATCGTCCCCTGGTGGAGGTGTTTACCAACAAAGGGACCAGTTCAACCTCACACAGGATAATTCATTGGGTTTTGAGGATGATGGAATTTTTATATTCAGTAGAGTACATGCCGGGTAAAAAGAATATTGTAGCAGATTGCTTATCTAGGTTGCCAGTAGAGGGTTCAGATGGTGGTGTGGCAGAGGATGATGGTGAAATGGTGATGGCTGTGTGTGCTATTTCAGGTGGCCGCATTGGGCATGAGGTGTGGCAGCAGGCGGTGAGGGAGGACAAAGTGTTGGAGGAGGTTATGAAGTTCATGTCCTGTGGGTGTCCTGCCAAGGTAAAAGTTTCTGAAAAGGTGGAGTCATTTCGCAACATAAGTACAGAGTTGTCATGTATGAGCGGGATCTTGTTGAGGGGAGAGTTGTTGGTGGTTCCTGAGGTGTCAAGGTCTCGCATTTTGGGGCTAGCACATGAGGGGCATGTGGGCATGAGTGCGTTTAAGCAAAGAGTAAGAGCGGAATATTAGTGTCCAGGTTTGGATAAAGATGTGGAGAGGGAGGTCGGGGAGTGTTTGGCATGTGCTTGGAGTGATAAGTCACAGAAAACTGTCACTTATCCTCCCTTGGATGTGGAAAAGACTGATGCCCCATGGTAGAAGGTTGGGATGGACATTTTAGGACCTTACAATGTGTTGGGTGCTTGTCTTGTGTATGCACTTGTCATGGTCGATTTTCATTCAAGATGGCCGGAAGTAGAGATTATGACTCATGTGACGACACAGGATGTGATCAAGATTTTGGAGAGACTGTGGGTAAGGGAAGGTGTTCCTGAGGCAGTCGTAACTGACAAATAGTGTACAAGTCACATCTCAGGCTATGAAGGCGTTTGTGCAGTTGCATAGGGTGGAGCACATCAGGTCATCTGTCTATTATCCACAAAGCAATGGCCTGGTGGAGAGATAGAACAGGATTCTATGGAATGTCGGACGTAGACGAGGCTCGAGAGACGGGGCATGGTTGGAGCGGTTTGACTGGCCGGCAGCTCCCTCCTGGCAGTGTTCTTGCAAGTATCAATAAATCAACTTTTTACCTGCTTTATGGTATCTTCATTTCAGTGACATCTTCAGAAGTGGCAGTCGGCCCTTCTCTAATCGTAGTGGCAGGCCAGGGGGCATAATTACAAGGGCATTGCACCACTAGAGCGTAATTTTTTCCAACGCTTTGGTGGCGCAATGCCCTGCTCCATATTTACAAGGCAGTGCTTAGCCACTTTACGTGGCTTAACGTCGCCTTGTAAATATGGGCCTTCTTGTCTGCGGCAAAGGGGCGTGCAATGGGTGTTACTGTGGGCATACCCACGCAACACCCATTGCTTTTTGACACTGCCCCTGATGTACGAGGATCTGTAAATCTAAGGCAGCGCCAAAAACTGACGCCTTTGAAAAGTACTTTTATTTCTCCTCGTTTTTTTGCTCGTTCTATGTGTGCTGAATTCTGCAGTCAGGATTGAATAAAACTGATAAATGGGAAGCATACTTAACTGCTGGATTTTTTCATTTCACTACATATTCTGCAGCACACTTAGGGGCATATTCACAAGAACATGCGATAATCATCGCCAAAATAGGTTAACGCAACTTCCCATATCGCCATCCATCGCGGGAAAATAACTCTGTGTTAACGTCCCATTCTCAACACGGCGGTAACATGCAATAGTGTCCCGATAACGCGTCAAATGTCCGCGATACAACCACCGTGACGGCGATAAAAAAGGAAACCCGAACGTGAAAAAAGTTGCGATGGGCCCAACCGCGATAGAAAAATCGGCGACAAGCAGAGCCAGGCTTGCAATTCCCACGTCAGGCGGGAAAAATCACCATAAAAGCAGCAATACATTTTTTTTTTTTTTAAAACATAACAACTGCGAAGCACAATGGAGGTAGCCGGAGCAAGTACAGGGGACAACCCGAACCCCACAAGCCCCACGGAGGACCAGCCTGGGACCTCGGGGTCAGGGAAGGGCAAGGAGAAGAAGAAGAGGAAGACGCGGTTCAGTCCGCAGGAAAACAGGATCCTGATGACGGAGGTGATAGAACACCATCAACACCTGTTCGTCACCTCCACTGTGTCATTGGCAACAAAAAATGGAATATGGCAGTCCATCCTGAACAAGGTGAATGCAGTCGGAGTGCTGAGGAGGACAATTGAAGAGCGCAAGAGGCGCTGGAATGATGTGAAGCGCAAAACCAAGCTGAAACTCTCAAACAACCGCAAAGCAGCAATGCAGACTGGGGGTGGGAGTCCTGTGCCACTGGAGGAGCTGGATGAGATGGAGGAAATGGTGTCCACAGTCATCAGTGTGGAGACGGTGGCAGGAGTCGGGGGACCGGACACTGCTCATCATGACCTGACACAACAGCAACAGGCGAGTAACCACCAGGGACTGGGGGGACGGGGGGAGATGGGCACAATGGCACACATGCACAGTTAAGTATAGCACACTGCACAACCACAATGACTCTGGATCATGTTTCTGATCTCCTTGCCACACTGCAGCACACTTAGAAACAGCAGGTAGGCCCCCATCCACAAGGTGCCCAGAGGGGGCCCTCCCCACACATCACCAATCTCACAACAAACCCACGCACATGTGCTGAACCCAGCAAAGCTGCGGATCCGTGAGCCCCACTGACAATGCAAGTGACACTTCATGACGATGAGCATGTCTGCAGGCCACTCATTATGACAAGTTGCACGCCACGACACCGAGGTGTCTGAGTGTGGTCCACATCCAGAAAGGAGCAGGACACACCGACACATCCACGTGAACAAACAACCCCTGACGGCAACAAAACATCTGCGGACAAACCATGCCCAAGAGTCCCAACTCCCACCAAGAGCCCAATTTACCCAAGTATGCAACATCTCAGCACTGCATGAGCACAGAAGTCAAAGGCACACCGCCTGAAAGGGAGAAGGCCAAGTAAAGTCTGAGCTGCAGGGGCGACTCTCCCACAATGCAGCACACACATAAGACACAGAGCACATCAACATTGACAACAATGTGGAACAAACTGCAACACATTCAAAACAGAACAGAGGACACAACTGCTGCCGCTTTGTGGTGTTCTTCTGTTCCTTGATGGAATCTGGAGCACGGAATGTGTGGTCCAGATTCCACGGGACGGACGGTTGGCTCAGGCTTATGGTAGCAGCATATTCATTGACCTCCACAATAAATTAATCTTACTATTACAATTCTACAAAATCCTGTTATTTCTTCGTGAGGATTTCACACTGGCGACGACTGGAAGACGGACCTCACAAACTGCTCAAGCCTGAAGCCCTGCTGCATGCAGATCGAGTGTCCGTTAACGATTGATGGTGCCTCGCTTCGTCCGGAATCTGTCCACAATTTAACCCAGCTGTTATTCAACACGACCCTGAAAATCCCGTTTTCTGCACTGCCTCCGGTGAGACTTTATGTAATTAAAAACATTTTGGCTAACGTTAGCGCATTAATGCCTCGCGCTTTTACACACAAGCTCTGACTCTTCCTCTTTGTGACGCAATACGCTTCATGCACGTGTCACCTGATTTACATGTTGCCAAGCGCCACCTGTTGCTATGCTCTAACCAAGTCAAGTCACCATCGGCGTTGCCCAGCAGCTGTGCTCCAATGCTATTTGCCTACAGCAGTGTATATTCTTCACCTTCAAAGCACCGCTGACACACACAGCTAAAATACTTCTATTCTCTCATTGTTTTGTGTGTCAAGAATCAATCGCTTCGCTGACACACACAGCCACGTATTAATATTTGCCGATTAATCAGCGTAAATGCTGCAACTTGATAGCACACACAAAGATTCAACACAGCTATTTCGTGTGTCAAGCAACAATCTTTTTCGCTGACACACACAGCTTTATATTAACATTTGCGGATTAACCAGCTAAAGGCTGCAACTGCTGTCACACACTGAAATTCAACTATTATAATTTCACTCTTTTATTGAATTTATGTGAATTCCATTTTTGGCTACTCCAGGTGAACCTCCTTTGGAGTGGAAACAGTGGAAAGAAGGCTTAGAAGCCTACATTGAGGCAATTGGGGGAGATGATTACACTGACAAACGCAAACTTGCAATATTAAAGCATTGTTTAGGTGCAGAAGGAAGATGAATTTTGAGCCATTTACCCTCTATACCGACCAATTCCAGTGATGGGGATGTTGATGTATTTGATAGCGCCATCAAACAACTTGATAAACTATACGTAAAAAAAAACTAATGAAGTTGTAGCGCGACATAAGTTTCTTAGCAGAGGGCAATTAACTAATAAACCCATTGATGTCTTTGTAAATGATTTAAGAATATTAGCCGCCAAATGTAACTATTCCACATTCCACGATCAAATGGTACGTGACCAAATGGTACATAAGGTAGCTGATACTAAACTGCAAGAAAATTACTTTCGGCAGATGTTTTAACTCTTTCTAAAGCTATTGACATTGCTCATCGCTTCGAAGATATGAAATTGGGGATGAAAGAACTTTCTGAAAGGGAAAATACAGCTGAAGTTAATTTCGTGAAAAAGAAAACCACTGATGAAAACGTCAGCAATAAATCTTTAAGCAAATCTATTCCTTTTAGCAATATATTGGAAAGAAAAGAGTATACCTGCTTCAAATGTGGAATTCCGGGACATGTGGCCACTGATAGAAGATGTCCTGCAATAGGTCAAGTATGCAGATATTGCAAGTCTAAGGGACATTATGCTAGGATGTGCAGAAACAAGAATAGGTTTAGAAATAAAGAGATAGATTTCAAGAATCCAAGATCAGATTATGTCAAGGAGGTTAATAGTGACATAGATGAAGCTGAATTTATGTTAACTGTATATGAAATTGATGCCGACAAGAAAGATGCCCCATTTTGTACAATACATAGGCAATAAGGAAGTTAAAGTCATGGCTGATTCAGGTGCAAGGCACACTCTGATTGGTGATGAATGGCTAAAGGAATTTCCAAATGTTTGCTTGTTACCCCCTGATATCAAATTGGTGGGTTATGGAAAAAAGCCAATTGAAGTTTTAGGGTTTTCTCTTCTGATCTTAGTTTTAAAGGTAAAACCATAAATGCTAAGATATATGTGGCCAAAGAGGGATCTTGTCTGTTAGGTTGGCCACAGCAAAGAGATTTAATGATCACTTTAGACCCCAATCATCCTGATCAAGTGTTGGGATACTCTGACTTGATTCATCAGGTGAGTAGTTGTTCTACAATCGAGTGGGAAAAAAGGTTTCCCAAAGTATTTTCTACACAGTTAGGATTGCTAAAAAATTGTATGCATAAAATCATTTTGAAACGCAATTCAATTCCTAGAGTCCATAAAGTTAGGAATATTCCTTTGATATTGAGAGTAGCTGTAAAGAAGGAATTAGAAAGATTATGCCAATTGAACGTCATAGAAGAGATCGAATCTTCTGAGTGTCCGCTTCCGGTTGATTGACTATCGGGACGCGTTGGTGTACTCGCCAATTAGCTCGTAATTGAGTTGGTGTAGACGGCGTATTTTCCGTCTATAGATGGTTTTAAGGCACTCGGACGAGGAGCGCCGTATTTAAGGGATATACGGGCTGTGCAAGGGCACTTTGGACATTATGCGACATACAGGATCCGAGGACTTGAACGAGTTGTTGTTATAAGGAAACAACTGTAAGACGACCCCGCCGGGTTGGAACTATCACCGGCCAAGAGGTCTGAATGGTTGGTCAGATCATAATTGAGCCCTGAAGAAGTCAAGGGTCATTACCAACTGACGAAACACGTGTTGGCTGGCTTGAAAAATACTCTGAACATTAAAATTAATTATAACGGCTGAAGAATTCATGGTTTTTTACCTTTGGGATAGTGATTATCATTACCCTGTATAAAGTTGTTTTTCGTGTGCATAGGATTGGTATCATAGTTGCTTTGGACCCTTGTCCTGGTTTGGGGGTTTATGGGATTATTCCCCCACCTATAGCACCGTTAGAATTGTCAATTAGGTTTGAACTTATCACGTTATTAGGTTTAGCGCCATCCTCTCTACCTGTGAGAATTAATAATCCCCTCCAGTTTTAGTTGTACACAAACCTAATGGTAAGGTTAGGTTGTGTGTAGACTTAAGAGATTTAAATGCAAATGTATGGGTGGACAGACATCCCCTACCTAATATTGGGGAGATGTTTGTCAAACTTAAAGAGGCCACAATATTTTCTACCCTAGATTTATCAAATGCATTTCATCAGATTGCTTTCCATGAAGATAGCAAACAGTTCACTTCTTTCATCACGACTGAAGGTGCCTTTAGATACAAAAGGATGCCATTTGGGCTAATTTCTGCATCTTCTGTATTTCAAAGGGTCATGCACAATTTGTTTAAAGATGTAAAAAATGTTTTGTATTTTCAAGACGATATCCTTGTCTTTGGTAAGAGTACTCAAGAACACACTGAGATCTTACACAAAGTGTTATCTATTCTTCAAGACAATGGTTTGACTTTAACCATCGAAAAATGCAAATTTGGGGTGGCCTCTGTTGATTATTTAGGTCATTCCATCAGTAAAAATGGCATTTCTCCGAAACAAAATTTAGTTAAAGCTATTGAAGAAGCACCTGTACCTCAAAACAAGGATCAGTTGAGATCTTTCCTGGGTCTGGCAGAATATTATGCCAAATGTATACCATCATTCGCAAACAAAACTGTGCACATGAGAAATCTAATGAAGAAGCACCAAATGTTCGAATGGGATCTCAACTGTACTGCTGAATCTTCTATTCTTAAAAAATGTATAGCTTGAGCACCTGCTTTAGCTTCTTTTGATACAGTATGTGAATCTGTAATTGTTTCTGATGCCAGCAATGTTGGCATTGGTGCTGTACTTATGCAAAATCAAAAGGGACATCTGGTCACCATTGCGTTTGCTTCTAGACCATTAAGAGGTGCTGAGAATAAGTATTCCACTCTTGAAAAGGAAACACTTGCTTGTTGGTGGGGTATTGAATATTTTCGCAAGTATGTGTATGGTACTACATTTAAAGTTAGGACTGACCACCGTCCTTTGGTGGAATTGTTTACAACAAAAGGCTGTGGAAAAGCAACGCCCAGAATTGCTAGATGGCAGTACAAACTACAAGATTTTCATTTCAAGGTAGAATATATTCCTGGTGTGAAGAACATGCTAGCTGATTGTTTGTTGAGATTACCCATAGAAGATGATGGTGTCATTGTGGATGATTGTGAGCTAGAAAAAGTAGTGTCTATCTGTGAAGTATCTAAGGGGTGCATAAAAGAAGATCAGTGGAAATTGGCTTGTGATAATGATCAAGATATCTGCAAGGTGATATGCTATGTGAAGTCATCTTGGCCCAAGAAAGCTGATTTATCTCAGAGTATCTTACCTTTTTTCCAAGTGGCACAAGAGTTATCCATTCAAGATGGTATTTTATTGAGGGGTTTACAATTGGTTGTGCCTAATGATCTTATACAAACCGTCTTAGATATGGCACATGAAGGGCATCCTGGGATGACCAGTATGAAGAGAAGGAGTAGGAGTGAGTTTTGGTGGCCTGCTGTCGACAGATGTATTGAAAGGAATGTCAGATCGTGTATTGAATGCACCATTAGTGACAAGTCACAGAAGACCCTTATTTATCATCACTCACCAGTTTCCAGGCCATCGTGTGTGTGGGAACGTGTATCTCTTGACATAGCTGGACCAATGAGTTTGGGACATAATCCCTTATATGCCATTGTTCTTATCGATCAATTCTCACAGTGGCCTGAAGTTAAATTAGTTTCGCAAATTACTTCTAAAATTGTTATACAATTTCTCAACGAAGTATTTGAGAGGGAGGGATTTCCTGAATCTATTCTTACAGACAACGGAGTGCAATTAACTTCTATTGAAATGAAAACTTTTCTTGAAGGACATGGTATTATACACAAACGTTCTTCTGTTTATTATCCCCAATCCAATGGAATTGTGGAAAGGTGGATAAGAGTGTTGAAAGAGAGTTTGCAGCTAGCCATCAGTAATAGAAAAAGTTGTCATGACGCCATCAAGGACTTGCTCTGGAGTTACAGAAACACTCCCAGAAGTGAAGGGGATGTGTCTCCTTTTGAAAAAATGAGAGGTAGGAAGAGTCTATGCAATTTGAGTGGGAAATGGATGAG
This sequence comes from Calotriton arnoldi, assembly GCA_963921515.1. NCBI lineage: Eukaryota > Metazoa > Chordata > Amphibia > Caudata > Salamandridae > Calotriton > Calotriton arnoldi. The sequence continues at coordinate 485,498 of CAWUFW010011966.1, read as the reverse complement.
GGATCTAATTTGTAAGGATGGAATAAAAACGGAATCTGAAAGAGATCAATCCAAAATGAGAGACAACATGGATCAATCCAATGTGAGAGACAACATTTCATCTCCCCTTTTGAAAGTTAATGATTGGGTGCGTGTGAAAAAAGGGAGAACAGTGAGGACAGGAGAGTCTAAGTTTTCTGTTCCCATGAAAGTTGTCAGGGTTGGAAGACAAGTTGTGGAATTGACAGATGGGAATGTCTGGAGTCTTTCCAAAGTTGTGAAAGTACCAAGATGGCTCTGTCCGGATAATTTTACCCCAGGATCCAAGTACTTGCATGATACTAAGTCATTGTATGGAAACAAGAATTGGCGAAAAAGGGTTCAACCTTGTCCTAATTTTGTGAAAAGAAATCATAATATGAGACATAGACAGGTTCCCATATGGTTCAAAGATTATCATATGAATATGTAAGATTTGTTGATCATTTGTGTGTGTTTCATATTACATACATTTATTAAATTTCAAGATTTGTTTATTATATATATATATATATTTATTTTTCAATCTTTATGACGAAGGGGGATGTGTGGTGTTCTTCTGTTCCTTGATGGAATCTGGAGCACGGAATGTGTGGTCCAGATTCCACGGGACGGACGGTTGGCTCAGGCTTATGGTGGCAGCATATTCATTGACCTCCACAATAAATTAATCTTACTATTACAATTCTACGAAATCCTGTTATTCCTTTGTGAGGATTTCACACGCTTGTGTGTAGAAACTGGCCAATCACATTTGGCATAGCAGGAAACTGTGACATGATAATGGACAAGTACAACCCCACATCCCTGATGGTGCACAAATGTCCACTGTCCCACTTCACATAGGCAGCTCCTCCTAAACAGTCACAATGTACATTGTCATGCAGTCTGTTTGGAAACTTGGCCAATGCGTGAACTTACATGGAACACACTGTTAAACTGCATCTCCCCTTTACATTGCAGAGGGAGAATCATCACCTCCTGCAGAGCAGACCGAACACCTCCTCACTGATGACGAGGAGGACCTCCCCACCTTCGACACCGATGCCCTTCCGCACCCCACCCCCAGGAGCAGGTCAGCCCAGCTGCATCGAGGAGAGCCCACCCCCTGCACAGACCACACAGCAGGAAGCACCCACCACCCCGGCTGTCTCCCAGGATCCCCACAACCAACACATGGCATTTCAACGCGTGGTGGTGGGCCAGAAGGAGATGGCTGAGCAGGTGCGGGTGGGGTTCGAACTCATGGCAGCCAACGTAGATGCCATCCATGGGTGTCTACGTCCCATCAGGGACCACATACAGTCCCTAACGGACACCCACAGTCCGCTCCATGGTCTCCAACGAGCCATGGCTGACATCGCTGGAGTCATGACTCGGAGACAAGAACACTTGTCTAGTCAGAGTGGCTCCAGCGATCTCAGCCGGGAGTTGGGACACATGTGGAGGCTCATGGAGGACATGGTGCGGATGGAGGTGGAAAGGATGGCTGCCACGGCTGCACACCAGCGAGATGTAGCTGGGATCTTCCATGCCCTGCAGATCCCCATCATGGCATTGCTGCCACAAGGCCTGGCGCAGATGAATGCTGCTGCTCCTACACCATCCACATCTCCGCCCCCTGATATGTCAGTGCCCCACAGTGCTGCAGCCGAAACATCACCACCCACAGGTGAGGCACATCACACATCAGAGGACGATGATATGGATGAGACTGCCGTTGTGGTAATGAGGAAGCGGTAGCATTCATCTCCGCCATATGGCCGGTTTCAGCTTGGTTCTGCCCTCTGCATCATGCCCTGGAATAACACCTTCCACTGTCCCCCGATACACTCAGCGACACTCACCTTGGACCACGACATGGACTGCCATATTTTGTTTGGTTACCAATGACACAGCAATCACACTGCGGACTGAAGTCTTACTCTTCCGATGAACTTGTCAATCCCTAAAGGACTCTGGCTGGCCCTCCATGGGCAACAACGTAAAGTGGGGTTTGCTTGGCCCTGTACTGCTCCAGCTACAACACTCCACTGAATGTGAATAAAACATTCTAATCCACACAGCAATCAAGTATGAAAGTATGGATGGATGTAGGGACAGTGATTCCACAAAAAGGTACTCCCTGGGTAATGCTATCAATGCGCATGTATGGCCGTGACCCAGATAGGCAGTGAGACACACATTGTCATTCAAATCAACACTCATCACAGTTGAATACAAGTGAAGGTGCGTAGACTTTATTAGCATATGCGTGTCAGTATGGGCAAGATAAGTGCCACAACATGCAGACCAATGCAGCAGTATGTCAGGATGAGGAACGTTGCCAGCGCCGCTGTCCACTCCGGGGAGTGCCTCAACTTTCACAGGTGTGTGTTAACCCGCGTTGTTGTCCGGTTATGCATTCGGAGTCCAGGCGAATGCAGCCATGTCCACTGTTGTCATAGGACATGTGACCAGATCTCCAAGATGCAACAAGGTGTTGGGACATGTGCAATGGGTTCCAATCTGTTGTGGCTGCAGGTAAGTAGTTACTCGTACATGAAAGCGATTGCAGCTCCGTAGGCTATCATTTCCAACATGAGCTCGTTGTCAACTTCATCAAACAGGACGGCGAGGCTATCCATTATCAGGTCCGGACAGATGTGCTGCATCCACCCCTTTTCACCAATTAGCACTAAAGCCCAATAAGGGAGCGGTTCAATGTGGTCACTGCACACGAGGAGTAGTGCAATCTCCCAGGTCCAGCTGCCAGCATGTATGCCAAGTATCAAGGCATCCCATAAACGGGTATCACGGTGACACTCCTGGTCGTGGGCCAACAGGGCGCACACACATGTCAAAATCCAGTTCAGCTACCGTCCTGTTGGATAGGCAGACATCCATGGACCACTCGAATATGCACGATCGACAATGCAACACAGGCTGAACGCAGGTGACGTTGGCAAGGCGGAAGCTTAGCCGGTAACTGATCCGCAGCACTGCCAATGGCAGTGCCCCCAGTAAACGCAGCATACGTGCAAGGTACAGTTCCACCTGACAGGGGTTGTGCATGTGTCCGTCATGTTCTGCCATTGCGTTAGTGGCTCTGGTTGAAGCGGCACTGTTCTGACCTGCGCCAGTTCTGTGGATGAAATGCCACAGCTCGGATCAATGAGTTGTTTTAGTGTGCAACGGGTGTACGTCTGGGATGGTGTGGGAGTAAGTGTGAAGGCCATTCCATGCAAGATAACTCCGAGCAAGGACTTCTGTGCATGGGGTGTGTATACGTTGGTCTTCCGTCGGGCTGTGCGTAGTGTGGGAGTCGTCATCAGCTGCTATAGTATCAATCAGGGGGTGCCGGGCACATGCAATTCCGAGGTCGGAGGTGCAGATGTGCTTCCGCCTGATAGTTCTGACAAAGTAGCTTTAATCCCTAAAGTTAGTTTCTCATCTGCTTGCATTCAGGAAATGTGAAGTGGCTTGTTGGGGGTGGGATGTGTGCGACTTTGGGATTCATGTTTGACATGTCTTGCATGTGGCAAATGAGCGGCATCACTGTGTGTTACCTTGCCTCACAGCTGCTCCTCCCTCCCCCCAAGCCTATTTACTTGTGTGCGCTGCGCGGTTGCATCACTTGCACTCCTACGGCACACCATTGTCATGCCTGTCTGTGCATGTCCACAAGCCTGACAACGACACTGTAATGTTGGCAGTTGAAGGTGGGCGGCCACGTGAGTGTAGGCCTGTGGGAAGGATAGGGCGGACACAGATGTAGAGTTCATGCCTGGCTGAACTCGCGCTGCGATTAAGGCTAGGCATTTGGCTCATATTGCGACAATACAGATACTCACAACCAATGTTCCCTCTAATTGTTTTCCTCTGTGTGCGGCAGTGGAGGGTCTCTGTGCGCTGCAACCATGGCTATGTGCGCCAGGAAGCAGACTGCGTGCGTGTGCAGCACCAAATGTCACTCCAAACGTTTACTTAAAAAAGTGAAAAGATGGTGCATTTTCACACAAACAGGGCCACGTTAAGGGTCTTAAGGCCTGTTTGCAAATTGGATAAACACACCATGACATGAATTGGTTACACAGGCAAGTACACTTCAGGTTTAGAAAAGCACAAGACTCCAACGGTGGTACCATCATAAGATTTTACTAAATATTCTTAACTGGAGCACTGTTCATTGGGTGGGGAAATGTTGAGAGCCTATACAATATCACATATACACAATAAGTTACAAAATTACATAACATATTTACAATTTGATGTGAAAGCTACTGAGTAATGTTGGGCTATCCCACCAGAGATAGTTTGTAAAACTCTGACATCCAGGCAAACATGGACTGTGGAAGAGGGCTGTTCAGACACGTCAAGTGGCATCACTAGATGGGTGGCAGGGTTGCTTCTCACGGCGATCCTTGCCATTTTTCCAGTGCTGATAAACTCTATCGAGGTCAACTTTCCCATTCAGGAGGTAGGCCTTTGTCCTCATCAGCATATCCAAATGCTTCTGCTCTAGTCTATTCCTCAATTTACTCTTGATAGTATTCATGAGGCTGAATCCTCGTTCACAATCTGCACTAGATGCTTGAAATGTTGCGCAGACATCAACAAGCTGAGACACCACACTATACTGAGCAGCATTGCGTACAGTGAAATTCACCATGTCTTGAAAGGTGGTAAATAACCCACCCTTTACATGTTCTGCCACCACATATTTATAGTCTCTGTATTGTTGAACAACATCTTCTGGTGTTTCACAATCACCCAGGACCAAGACATTTTTATACTTTTCAACAAGTCTTTGTATATTCTCAGTCCCAAAATCAAAATGTGATTGTGTTGCTATTGCCTGGATTTCAAAGCTTGCCCATTCTTTCAGTTCATCTTCAGGGAACCTTTTTTGCATGTGCTCACAAAGAAGGGACACAAAAGACAAAATAGGCCCACTGTCAAACTCTTGCCTTTCCTTGTACAACACCATCAGGTCTCTTACATTGATGCTCCAAAAGACAGTGTCACCCAAATACTGTTCCTTAATTTGGCCAATCTTTGCTCTTGCATACTGTACAGCTTCAACAGTAGTCAAAGAACTTTTTTGGAACAGTTTGCACAAAGATGCAAATTCACTCAGAATGTCATTAAGTACTGCAAGGGAAATATGGTAGTTTGAGTCAGATAGCTTTTTGTGACAATATTTAGCAACTGGATCATTCTCCTCAACTTTCTCATGCTCAAAGTACTTAAGAACAGCCTCGTAATTCCGAATTAGTGCACCAACTGCAAAATGCCTTGAAAGCCACCGGACTTCATTCAATGGTCGAAAAGAGACCACTTCACAATCAGTGACCAATGCCATTTCATCCAGCTTGGACTTCCTTGCAGGAGATCTGGAGAACACAGTGTAGACAGTCCTCAATAATGTCTCCATCTCTTTAATCATTGGAACCCTCTTCCAGGCATCATCAACTCCCAAATCTTCTCGATGAGCGACACAATGCTGCTCAACTAGATGGGGAATGGATTGTTTAAGGCGAGTAGCAACACCATTATTTTTACCCAGCATCACAGACGCACCATCGGATGTGAACATAACCATTTTCGTGAGGTCCAGTTCATTGGCAGTGTAGAATTCTTTCACAGCAGTAGTGATAGCCTCAGCATTACAACTAGTCAGCTTCACTATGCCCCCAAACAGTGTTTTGTGCTCTGTTGAGGTTACAGGCCGGAACTTGAAGTACAGGATGAGCATTTTTGTTACAGAAATATCTGTGCTCTCATCAATTATCAATGTGTGATACAAAGCGTTACGAAGTTCTGCCATACCTTCACAGTGTATCACGCTATTGATGGCCTCAAGGAACTCGAAGGCATAGTTCTTGCTCCTCCAGCTGTCTGGTATCTTCACATACAAAGCTAGGTGGTCATGGATGTCTTGCACAGATAACATTGAAGTATTCATCTTGACTGCCAGCAACACGTTGTTGATGAGAATCTTTATCTCCTCAGGCAGGGATCTTTGTCGTTCAACTACTTCCATTCTATTTGCTTTGTCAGTGGCAGTTTCTGTCAGCATTGCCCGCACTCCAAAACCAAACCTGGCAGCAGCACTTCTGTTTCTCAATATCACCATGGCAGACTCGTGAACTTTGCTAATTAGATGGCGTTTCAGGTAATCCAGTTTCCAGCCGTCACTCCATTTCTTCCCTGTAGAAAAGTCCCCAACAATCTTGGCTTCGGCACATGCTTTGCAAATCAAGCCCACGTCTGGACTGTATTGAAATAGTTCCCCAAGTTGCACGCGAACCTTGCTTCGTGATTTCTGTGTCTCAGCCTCCACAATTTCTTTCATCCACTCTTCCTTGAATACAAGGCAATATTTCTTCCTTTGTGGTGAAGCATCGCACTCTGCAGAAGGTACAGCTTTGCGCTTGAACATATTTGTGATAACTGGGTTTAGCCTGCTATGCCACAAAGCCTGCAAAATAAAGGAACATGGCTAAAGATGATGCGTATGCTCATGATTGCAATCTGTCACATAGTACTGAGGCATCGCCAGCAAAACGTAGAGTGTAATTACCTGGATTTTTCTGTTCACTGCCCTGCCCTTTCAAACTTAAATGTAGCACTGTCCGTAGAGCATACAATAGAAGTAAAGATTGTTACAGCACTTTGTGAATTTGTGATACAGCAATATACCATATGCACCATAAGGGAACTCTACCAAACAATTACCTGCTCTGCTTGTACTCACGTATGCCCGTTCAAATGTGTGGGTACTGTTCACGAAACCTGCAACAGAAGAAAACATAGGTAAGGTATGTTGTTATACTACAATGTACAAGATGCACCACAGTTTAACTCTACCAAACAATTACCTGTACTGCTTGAACTCACGTACACCCGTTCAAATGTGGGGGGCACTGTCTGCGAAACCTGCAACAGAAGAAAACATAGGTAAGGTATGTTGTTATACTACAATGTACAAGATGCACCAGTTTAACTCTACCAAACAATTACCTGTTCTGCTTGTACTCACGTATGCCCGTTCAAATGTGTGGGGTACTGTCTGCGAAACCTGCAACAGAAGAAAACATAGGTAAGGTATGTTGTTATACTACAATGTACAAGATGCACCACAGTTTAACTCTACCAAACAATTACCTGTTCTGCTTGTACTCACGTACACCCGTTCAAATGTGGGGGGCACTGTCTACGAAACCTGCAACAGAAGAAAACATAGGTAAGGTATGTTGTTATACTACAATGTACAAGATGCACCACAGTTTAACTCTACCAAACAATTACCTGTTCTGCTTGTACTCACGTATGCCCGTTCAAATGTGTGGGGTACTGTCTGCGAAACCTGCAACAGAAGAAAACATAGGTAGGGTATGTTGTTATACTACAATGTACAAGATGCACCACAGTTTAACTCTACCAAACAATTACCTGTTCTGCTTGTACTCACGTACACCCGTTCAAATGTGGGGGCACTGTCTGCGAAACCTGCAACAGAAGAAAACATAGGTAGGGTATGTTGTTATACTACAATGTACAAGATGCACCACAGTTTAACTCTACCAAACAATTACCTGTTCTGCTTGTACTCACGTACACCCGTTCAAATGTGGGGGCACTGTCTGCGAAACCTGCAACAGAAGAAAACATAGGTAGGGTATGTTGTTATACTACAATGTACAAGATGCACCACAGTTTAACTCTACCAAACAATTACCTGTTCTGCTTGTACTCACGTATGCCCGTTCAAATGTGTGGGGTACTGTTCACGAAACCTGCAACAGAAGAAAACATAGGTAAGGTATGTTGTTATACTACAATGTACAAGATGCACCACAGTTTAACTCTACCAAACAATTACCTGTTCTGCTTGAACTCACGTACACCCGTTCAAATTTGTGGGGTACTGTCTGCGAAACCTGCAACAGAAGAAAACATAGGTAAGGTATGTTGTTATACTACAATGTACAAGATGCACCATAATTTAACTCTACCAAACAATTACCTGTTCTGCTTGTACTCACGTACACCCGTTCAAATGTGTGAGGCACTGTCTGCGAAACCTGCAACAGAAGAAAACATAGGTAAGGTATGTTGTTATACTACAATGTACAAGATGCACCACAGTTTAACTCTACCAAACAATTACCTGTTCTGCTTGAACTCACGTACACCCGTTCAAATTTGTGGGGTACTGTCTGCGAAACCTGCAACAGAAGAAAACATAGGTAAGGTATGTTGTTATACTACAATGTACAAGATGCACCCTTTTAACTCTACCAAACAATTACCTGTTTCGTCTGCCTGTACTCACGTCTGCCTGTACTCACGTCTGCCTGTACAACTGTATTTGTAGCACTGTCTCACAAACCTGCAAAAAAAAAAAAAAAGGGGTGCAGATTGTGAATCTATTTACCCAGCACCCCCAAATCCAATGTGGAACATAAACAGAATTACCTTGTCTTTGTGGGTACTCACGCCTGACCATTCAAATCCAAATACCTTACAGACTGCAAACCTGCAATTGAAGACAAGATGGTTAGCAAAGGCTCTAAGAGTTACAAACAATGAATGGGACTGGCCCAGATACTCCAATAGGAAAAACGACCAAATAGCTACCTGGGATTCCAGTTTAGGCCAATAGGCATGTGCCCATGTGCTTCATTATTAGCATCCATTATGCTAAACTGGTCTACAAATCTGCATTGTGTGTTACACCTTCTGTGATGCAGTTTTTCCCTGGCATTCAGACTGTGCAAATGGTTGAGTTGGGTGAACTAGGAAATTCACAAAGAGGACTGAGCAGCACACGAGCCTTCACAAGATCCCACATGAACATGATGCAGCAAGTGGCGAGCATAAAATATTATAAAGACTTTCTACCTGAAATTAAGTTACTTCTCTAACACTTCTATTTACTTGTATCACCTTTACTACACCAACCTCCCCAAAAACTCCTACAACGTGTAGTCCTCTGTCTGATGTAACATTTCCTATACATTGATTTACACACTATGATTCAGTGTCTCTGTGTAATGTGCATGCAATGTAAAGTGGGGTTAGGTAGATTGGGGTGGAGTGGGGTAGATTGGGTGGATTGGAGTGTAATATATTGGGGTAGAGTGGGGTAGAGTAGTGTGGGGTAAGTGGTGTGGAGGGGAGTGGAGTGTCATTGCATGTTGTGGAGTGCCTTGGCGTGGAGTAGCATGTTGTACAGTGGAGTGGCGTGTCAGAGTGGCAGGGCATAGAGCGAAGTGGAGTGGTGTAAAGTGGAGTATGCATGGTGTGGCAGCGCGCTACCCTTACAGACAACATATTTTCAATTGAAATGAGCATTACATTTATACCAAAAGAGGGTAAAACTCAACACAAACAATAATGTGTGCATAAGTCATCACCTAGTGTATTGATGTGTTTTTATCATATTCAAATATTTGTTTCCAGCACACTTTTGAATTACAAAAAAAAATTGCTTCATTTGTACTGATATTAATCTATTTTGAAAAATCAGCACAGTTCATTTTTTTATGTGCTAGGAAAAAAAATCCTACACCCTCTCCTCTTACATGGATGCTCAGCAGGATTGTCGCATACATTCTCTCACTTTGAAGTTCGAGAAAGAAAAGTAAACACCAAGCCCCCTCTGAAGAGAGAGCTTGACATTTGACCTCTGTCTTTGAATGCACAGCAAACGTGACAAGATGAGACCAAGATGTAAAGGCCTGTTTACAGAAAGTGAGTTTGTGGAAGAATACAGTAATCAAAGTTTGGGAAACGGGAGGGACGAACTCAAGCTGGACAGCCTAAAGCAAATAAAGCCAGCCATGCATATTGAGTTCCTTTGAACACTGAGCTCTCAGGAAACTGAAGAAAGTGCCGAGAGGGATTTGCTTCTGCGCCTTTCAGTAGGGAAGCTAAAGCATCAAGTTCACGAAAGAATGGGTGCGAACAGAGCGTCATTCGTGTGCGACCGATAGGCGTATGAGAGTCCATCGGGGGTGAGGGGGTTAGAAAGGGTTCAAGAGAGGAAAGGTAAAGCTGCTCGCGTCCTCTCAGAACTCACTCGTATTGGACCAAAGTGCGCCTCTGCTTTAAATCTTTAAGATAAGTCGCACATTTTAAGTAGTGAAATATTGCGGTGACTTGCCCCCTCATTACAACTGGCTCTACACCAGGTGCGTCCAGAAGGGCTGGATGCTTGCCAGATGTTAGGTTAACCACGATGTAAAGGACAGCCGTGTGCAATATTATATGTACAACCTTTGGGGAAAAGCCTGAAAATCTAATATTTAGTTCGGGGCCATCCGGACCTGCGACGGACTCTCCTGATCGGTACTGCACCCCGTTGGAAGCAGCCCCTCGTGATTGTTAGTAACACTGCTGCAGGTGTGCTGAAGCCGATGCTCTGAGGAGTGAGGACCTTAATCAGGCTCCGTGGAGGGATGGGATGAGCACCCGCCCTCCCTCTGTACCTCTTCATTATCTTCTGCGCTCCTCGCACTACTCATACTTTCCTGCCCCTCCCTGTCCTTGTAACTGAATGCGAGTGAGACGTGAGCCTCTATAAAGCTCTCTTCCCCCTCCAGCGGATTCCACTCCTTGGGTCGCCTTTACTTCCTTAACCCGAGCTTTTTTAAGTGCTATCTGCAGCAGCGTGCTTAGTGACCCAGAAAAATAGTGCTCTGGGTATGGGTGTGCACGTACGCATGTATTGAGAATTTAGGTGTTCTGTGATAAAATGCCCAAATATTCCCCTGGTTGAACAAAAGTACTTAACACGGCTCGACCAATTGAACAATAAGAAGTGGTACATGCACCCTCCAAGAAGCCGACTCCACCCCTTCCACCTCCAAACCTTGGTTGTAAAAGTCGTATTCACGCCTGGCTGTCTGAAATATGTGAAAATTAACAAAACGTACTAAAAGTAAAACTTGATAACTCTATAGCCTGTGTTAGATAGTGCTTGCTACTTCTATCCTGCCATTTTATAGCACTGCAAAGACTGAGTGTTAATATAACCCAGCTCAGGAAACAACTTAATTGACCTGGGAATGATGAAAGGCTGAGACGGCCCCCCGCCCCCAACCCCCTTTCAACCTGTGGCAAGCAGTGAGTAATTAGATCACGGATTGGACAAAATAAGTCCCAGGCAGCTGCTTGACCAGGTGTAGCTCCCACCTCTTGGTGATGCCTGGGTTTTCAAACCTAACGTTGTAACCGAACAGGGTATTCAGGGAACGGTTCCGGTACTGGGCACAGCCTCGTCTTCTGTGTGAGGGCATTGATGCTGCTGCTTAGAAAGCAGGAAATGCCTAATCCTCGAGTGCCTCTACCATAAATAACCCATGCCCAAATCAAACTCTCCGCCCTCGAATACGTGGCAGCCTGTGACTACAGGGCCAGCATAGCACAAATCGCCATGCTTGCCTCACACAGCCAATAAATGCAACTATCTATTAGGGAGTGTATCTTCTCTGCTCTCTCTTTTCAGGAAACCTGTCATGGGCACGCGCAGTGCGGGGCTTAAAGAAGTGCATTCTCTAAAGCTGTAAATACTTTGCCTTAAAGTGGCAGTGCCCATACTAAAATCAGGGCCACAGGAATCATGCGATTCTGCGACCGTGGCAATTCCCGCATAATTATGGTTAATGAGCACATTTTATGTGTTTGTGCTCAAAGGGATCAAAAGTAAAAAAAAATATTGCAATTCAAGTTCCTGCGCCCCGAAGGTTGTGTGCTTTTATTTAGTATTCATGTTAATCACAGCTCGTGAAGGGCGCTGCAATTAACATGAAATACTTAAATAAAAGCACACAATCTCCCCCGCAGCCTCGCTTTACTAACAAAATAATACAGCAAGTCTGCAAACAAGGCAGATTAACCCAAAAAGCACACACCGTGGTGTAAACGTGCTGCATTTCCTTTCTAAATAGATCGGGGCTGCGGGCTGATTGTGTGCCTTTGATAAAGTTTTCAGGTTAATTGCAGCTCATGGCGGGCACTGTGATTAACCTGGAAACTTTATCAAAGGTACGCAATCACCCCACAGCTTCGATCTATTTAGAAAGGAAATGCAGCACGTTTACAACACGGCGTGTATTTTTAGGTTAATCTGCCTTGTTTGCAGACTTGCTGTATTGTTTTGTTAGTAAAGCGAGGCTGCGAGGGAGATTGTGTGCTTTTATTTAAGTATTCATGTTAATTGCAGCGCCCTTCACGAGCTGTGATTAACATGAATTAAAGCACACAATCTCCCCCGCAGCCTCGCTTTACTAACACCACAATACAGCAAGTCTGCAAACAAGGCAGATTAACCTGAAAATACACGCAGTGTTGACAGCAAAGATGAAGACGTCCGAGCAACCGGCTGGGATTTAGGATCGTTTTCTGCGGGGTTGGTGGGCAAACTCCTCAGTTGCTGGCCTTCGTCTTTCCCATGCCTTGCATGTGGCCCTTAAGGTATTTCTCTGCCCTTTTTTGAACAGTTTTGGACCCACCCGGCCTATAAATGAACCATCCACAGCTGATAACCTTCACTCATGCCAAAGATGGCTCAGACTGCTGGAGAAATGGGCGTCATCACAAGGAGAGGGCCCATCGTGCAGAAGGCGGCACTCTGCAGGGGGATGAAGCAAGAAGCTTCTATGAAAGCCTCCTTGCAGTAGCTGAGGGGAATGGTTCACAGAGGCCACCCAGAAAACGGACAGTACTGCGATGGCAGCTCAGAGCTAATAGTGCTGCCCTTCCACCTACATCTGCTTTCTCGCCAGCAGACGGGTCTTCAGCTCCCAGTGGTCACCGAATGCTGATGTGTGCTCAGGATGGAGATTTGAAAGCTCTGCAGGAACTGGTGGAGTAAGGCGCGTGTGATGTGAATTTCCGGGATAGATACTACTGGACAGCTACTATGTGCGGCTTACGCTGGACACACGGAGATTGTGCTATCTTCTGAAATGTGGGGCTGCCTGGGTAGGAGTGTGTGAAACACGGGGCAGAGACAATACAGCAAGTTTAAAAACACTGCGTGTGTTTCTAGGTTAATCTGCCTTGTTTGCAGACTTGCTGTATTGTTTTGGTAGTATAAAGCGAGGCTTCGGGGGAGATTGTGTGCTTTTATTTAAGTATCCATGTTAATTGCAGCCCTTTCACGAGCTGCGATTAACATGGATACTTAAACAAAAGCACTCAATCTGTCCCGCAGCCTCGCGTTACTACCAAAACAATACAGCAAGTCTGCAAACAAGGCAGATTAGCCTAAAAAACACACGCCGTGTTTTTAAACTTGCTGTATTGTTTTGTTAGTAAAGCGAGGCTGCGGGGGAGATTGTGTGCTTTTATTTAAGTATTCATGTTAATCGCAGCTCGTGAAGGGGCTGCAATTAACATGAATACTTAAATAAACGCACACAATCTCCCCCGCAGCCTCGCTTTACTAATAAAACAATACAGCAAACAAACAGTGCGTGCGCTTCAGGGCAATCAAACAGCACACGCGGCTGAAACAAAAGTAAAGCAAGTGGCCACATTATAACACTTACCTCCGCTCCTTTCGCCGCCGTCCTTCGCAATCTGGAAATGCCCGTTTTTCGCGCTGCACGCCTTTTAAACGCGGCGGCGCGAATACTCTCGCGGGATGTGCGGTCTGTGCGCGCTCCACACATGGCACTGCGCGCTCGGGGGTAGAGAAGTGCGCGGGCGCGCGGGCGCGCGCCTTATTGGGAACAGTGCTCACAACACTTGGCATGTATGAGCCAAGACCCCGAGCGGTCTTGCACTCCTTCATTTCTCCGTTCGTGCGAGCCCGCCCTCCGGGTGCATGCTACATTGCAACATTGTCAATTGCGGGCTGGGTGGCGCCGACACTACAACAGTGACACCATCATTAGTTACTTCCTTGTCCAGGCCAGAACTGAACCACGCCCAGAGCCCCGGGCAAACCCTTCACACCCCTAGGCTGGCTTGGCGTACGCCGGGACAGCCCACTCCGCTTACGCTTACAGGGACGACGACAAAGCTACCTGTCCAAGGTCTTACCCACTGCCTGAGGTGACATGGTTGCGTCCGCTGTCCACAGCACAATGTAATGTGGTAGGGCCCGGGGCCATCATGCATACATAATGACCACATGGACACACTTAGGTAGATAGTGGAACTGGCTACGGGCACGTGTGCCCGGCCCCTTATTATTACCAGGGTCACATGTCCAGGGGCGCCTGTGCTGGATGGGTGTGGGGTGAGTGTAAGCCAGCCCTCAGGGAGTGGTTGGTGCTGGCAACAACTAGAACAGTGATCATCGGATCACACACACAGATTCAATCATAAAGGGTCCATGACTTGCAGTGCACTGAGGTAGGGGCACCAGATCTAAAATCACACACACAAGATTCAATCATAAAGGGTCCATGACTTGCAGTGCACTGAGGTAGGGGCACCAGAGCTGAGCGTGCTCATGTGAAGAAATTGTTAATAATTTGGTCCCTTCAGGATATTCCTGCTGCAGCTGCAGTGGGGTGTGGTACACCTGCCTCATCTTCATCATCATCGTCCCAGGTATTCCCCACTGCCTGAGGTGACATTGTTGCGTCCGCTGTCCACAGCACAAAACTCAATCATGAAGGGTCCATGTGTTGTGGTGCATTGAGTTAGTGGCACCTGAAGAGCTGAGCAGGGTATAAAGCTGATGATGGCATCCAAGACAGGTGTGAGCAACTTTGATAGGCTGGCTGTGAGACTCCTCCGACTCTGGCAGTTGTTGGCTGGAGGTGGTCCTGGCGGTGGTGGCGGGTGTGCAGCCAGCGATGATGGCGTGTCCTCGCAGGTCGGGATTGGATTTGATTTGTGAGCCCTGCTGACCGCAGTGTAGGCCGGAGGCAGCAGTCAGCATGGGCACACAGCCACGTGGCGTTGACTTGAGCTGCACAGAGTTAGTGGCACCTGGAGCGCTCAGCGGGTGTGCAGCCAGCGATGATGCGTCGTGCAGGCGGGCCGCACTGGAAGCAATGTCTGTTGCCTACTGGACTCCGCCATAATTAAATCAAGTCTGAATTTGAATTGGGGGAGCTGCTGACCGCGGTGTAGGCTGAAGGCAGTAGCCAGCACACACATGACTGCGCGGTGCTGTGCAGCTGGGTGCGCTGGGGGCCTGTGTCGCGGAAGCCAGCGATCGGCTGAGGAGGCTGGCGGTCACGGCGGCGGACTCGTGGCAGGGTGAGGGGCGCCGCCCTGGCAGATGCGTTGGCCATCCCGGAAGTGAACCACGCCCAGAGCCCCGGCCTATTTATTCACACTCCTACGCTGGACTGGCGTACGCCGGCCCAGCCCACTCCGCTTACGCTTACAGGGGGGGGACGACACAGCTGCATGACCGAGGTCTTCCTCACTGCCTGAGGTGACATGGTTGCGTCCACTGTCCACAACACTACTTCCCTCGCGGTTATCGTGGCGTTCGGAGACATCTCCTATCTGGCAACCTGACATCTATACACAAATATATCATCTGGTTAACGGTTAAACATCTCAGAATTTAAATAAAAAGGACGATCCATATTGAGTTGGACGCCAGCATTTTAAATCCTTGGGACTGTGATGTCATGGTAACACCCATTTTCAATTGGAGGTTTATCGCTTAAGTTTATCCTCATTCTTGGCCAGATGCAGTGAATGCTGTACAGCTCACAGCGGTTAAAGATACAATCTGATCATCCTTTTGAGAGAAATAAGAATTCAACTTTGATCCATTGTGGCTTCATTTCCTGACGAAGGCACCGTCTTGTGCCGAAACGCGCGTAGAACAAACACAAGTCTACTATCATTGTGCCACATTGTCTCTCAATGACTATGATTATGAAAATTAGTTATTAATTGTTATCATTGTCCCTGTCAAAAAAATTGTGAATTTTATTGTGTGTTGTTTGTATACTGTATGAATGAAGATATGAATGAAGATATGAATGAATTAGCATAAATGAGGTATTGTTTGAGCACTAAATGAATTTTTCAGTATCGAATTGATTATCAATAAAAATATATTTTTTCCTTTATATAAAAAAACAGATATTATGGTTCTCCTTTGGTTTACAATTTTGTTTATATATTATTGAAATTATGTGATGTTGGTATCTTTTGTTGCCTTAAGTATTTACACTACACAACACTACACACACCATCAGTATATGTCCACATGGACATGTCTGTGCTCTGCATACTGAAGTCAGTCCAGCACATCACCGCCACACTTGGCATTGTGTACATTCTTATTGATTGGTCACTTGCCTCCTTCGCACATACTTGGTTCCCACCTCTCCCCACATTCTGCAATTGTGTGGCTGAGGGGCCATGCCATTTTCGGAAGGTCAGCTGTCTTGTTCTGCGCTGCCTCCGTGGTAGTCCGGGGGGTTCGGGGGGGCGGTGAGTGTTGTGGCCCTCTTGGGTCTCCGAGCTGCATGGTCAGTAGCTCCATGGCATGTGTTGGTCTTCAGATGTGGCTCTGGCTGGGCTCCCTTTCATGCTGCAGGTTGTCGTCCTGCTTTACACCAGTAAAAGGCAGGTGTTGAATCCCTGCTGCTAACGCGCCTTATCGCCTGTTTTCGGATCGCATCGCAGATCTGGCTGGTCGTGGGGAATATATCAAAGTGGTGTTTTCGTGTGTTTTTGCACGGGAACGCCTACTCTGCATATCATTAGCGTTAGTTGTCGCTCTCATCCGTGGCGATGTGTTTTGCGGCAGCTATCGCAGGAATACTGGCGATGTCGGCAGTTTGCACCAGCTTGTGAATAGGGCGAAAAATCTATCGCCACTTTTACGGTGCTAAAGTGCCGATGAATTGGCGATAAGTCCTTGAGAATATGCCCCTTAGAAGGAGCAAAACACTGTTAATGATTGTTTTGTGCTGGAAAGTGTCCCTTCCTACACAAACACAATCACCCCTGCATCACAGAACACCCTTACCTGCGCTGGCACTAGGCAGCTTTTTTAGCACCGGTGCAAGGGAAACAAAGGGGTGCACCGTATTCTTGTCAATACGGTGCATCCCTGCGTTTTTTAAATTACTCAACGTGGCGCTGCTCAATTTCTTGCATGGCTGCGCCATGTAGTTGTAAATATATCCCCAAGTATTGCAGGCATGTGATGCTGGTGAGATGAGCTTGGCGTGTGCTTCTAAGCACGTACCTCAGTGCCAAGGATGAATGATGCCCTATCACAGAGGACCCCCCCTCCACCGGCCCTCCTTGATATCACAGGACACATCAAGCAGAAACAAAACAACAGCCTGAAGTGAGGAGGTGAACCACCCGAAACACACTCCAGCAGCATCAATCAAGACAAGACAATAGGAGAGGAAGTGACCTCCACAGATGATGACGTCACCGAGTGCTAGCCCCAGGCAGAGACAACAGACCCGAGCTCCTGTCAATACACTCTCTTCAGGGGTGGCGCCCAGGTCACCTCCATTCCTCTGCGACACCACTGCTCCAACCCGACAGACAGACCTTCCCTATCACCTCCGCCGCAAATAGCTCTGCCAGTTTCACGCATGACCTCTGCAGATCTTCTCGATAAGATCAAACTTGGAAGATACTCGCTCGACGACAACATCTCCGCAGTGCTGCCAAAATATTACAACAATGACATCTCCGACTGAGTACTGCAACAATCGGGGTTAGAGGCACCTGGCGGGGCTCGCACACGGGGCCTCGAGAATTGTGTTCTGTCTAAAGCAAAATGCTAAGTTAGTGTAATTGTATAGCTCACGACTAGCGCTAGCGCGGCCTTTAAGCGCTTTGTGCTGCTGTTTGGAATTTGAACCATTAGCCCCTTATGGCTTCAATTGTGAATCTCCTCCATTTCACCCATGAAATCCACTACAGAAAAAAATTAACGACAAATCCATTTGTGTGCAAAACAAGTATTGAATGACAGCAACAATATTTTTGTGATAAAAAATCTGGTTGTTACAAAAATGAATCGTAAAAAAAGAAACGATTCATAAGAAAAACCTAAATCATAATTCGCTTGTCAAAATCTAGGAAACTGGTCCAAGGTTCTCAGTCGGTAAGTCTGCAGATCTGGGCATCTTTAATCTAATTCACCTTTTATTTTGGTAAATGATTTTTAAACTATATTCATACATTTATTTATTTTAGGTATTGGATAGAGCGCATACCAAGCTTCAAGGAGCAACAAAGCGCGCAAGAGAGAACTTTTGTATTGTATTACTGTCAGCTGAATCATTAGGTGCAGGATATATGATGACGGCATGTGGGGGCCGGTTCAGACCAGACTACAAAAGTCAGGATTGAATGAAACTGGTAATTGGGAAGCATACTAAACTGCTGGGGGCATATTAGCAAGGGCCTTCGCGGCTTTAGCTGCACTTTTTGCCGCTAAAGCGGCGATATTTCTATCGCCCTATTTCTGTCGCTAACAGCTGTTAGCGACAGCTTTATGGCGAAAGCGACCGTTTTGGTGCCGTTTTGCATGTCAGCGATATATATCGCTAATGACATGCAAAGTAGGCGTTCCCAACTAAAAGCGACTGAAAACAGTCGCAAACACAACTTCCCCCTATTAGCAATGCCCACGAAGCGATAAAAAAACTCGCGCTAACCGCGATTATCGCTGGAATTTAACACCTGCTAAAAACCTGACTTAACCATTCTAGTCAATTGGAGGTGGATTGTAAGGTTAAGTCCTCACCTGCCTATTAGCAAGCTTTTCATTAGCGCGTTGAATTTATTGCTCGATTTCTCGCGCTATTGCTGGGTTTCGCCGCTATCGCTGGATTTTTTATCGCCTTGGAGATAAGCGTTGATAATAACGCGTTATCTCCGTGATGTAATCCAGCGATAGCCGGCGATAAAAAAAATAGCGCTAAGCGCGGTTTGCGATAATTATCGCAATTCCTTGGTAATATCACTCCTGGACTTTTCCATAACACTACGGGGCAGATTTATAAGCCCCTTGCGCCACTTTTGCGTCACTTTTCCCATGTTAAAAAATGACGCAAAAGTGGCGCAAGGGCCTTGTAAATAAGCCTCTACATATTTGCAATTTCAGATAGAGGCGGATGACGTTATTTTCCCAGAGCCACAAGATATTTGACCACATGCCAAAATCAGGGTGACAACCAGTGCATCATTTGTGAGGGGGTTGCAGGTGGGGGACCCTGGCACTCATTATTGGGGACCTGAACTTATATTTCTTTCAGCTTCAGACTTTGAGAAAGAGAAAGACAGAGTGGGAGAGAAGGAGGAAGAGAACAGTGGGAAAACAGTAAAAAGGAAGAAAATAAGGATTAAACATAACCAGTAAAAGAGAGGTAAAGAGACATGAAGCCCAGGGCAGTGGAAGAAAAGTATGAGATGTAATCTAAGCTGGGCTGCTTTAGCGCAACGCCAGCATTCGGCCGCGTAGTGATGGGCTCATATGTGGTCAGGAGCCTAGACAACAGACCACACTATAATGGCTTATTTTGTGGACTCCCACGCCCCCAACTCGGGGTTTAAACTTTTTAAACCTTAGAGTAAACCTAGTGACCATGCCTCCCATGCCGGGGTTTGCTCCTGTGCTTATGACTTTCTACGGCAGTAAAAGAGGTGACTCTCTGAGATATGTGGAACTTCTTTTAAAGCAGTTTTCCTAAAATAGAAGTTGAAGCTGCTCTAACAAGCATTTATATCTACAATACTGATACGGTCTAATGTTCAACAAAAAAATTCTCGATGGTAGAGCAGAATTGAAGAAGCTGGAATAACTATTGGAGTGGAAAGAACCAATAATGTGCCATTTGTGAAGGTTGGAACACGCATTACTTTCCAATTCGACCTTGCCCCTTGATGGGGTCTTTCTTGAGGGCAGAAATGATTAGTAAAACCCTTACTCAGTCAGTAAAGAGGTGCCTCCCCCTCGGGGCCTCCTTCACTGCTCCTTACCTAGGTCCTGTGCGAGAACTGCTATTGTGGCAGGAACAATGCGTAGGGTATCGGTGGAGTCAAGGCCCTGCAGCCTGCAGGGAGGCCTTTTTCTCCAGGGTCTCTTCAGCAATATGGAGCAGCTACTGTTAGACCAAGTGTGGGTCAACTGTGCAGTCATAGCAGTCATACAGAGGCACTACAGCCATAGTAATCACTGAGCTGGCCAGTAGCATGGACCGTCCAATGAGATGCCAGTAAGTGTGTGTTCTAGTGGTGAGCACTATGACCCGCAAACACTTTCTCCAGAAGTGATGTCTTCACTGTGTGTATTTGTGTTAATTTCTTCAGATGTGAGTAACCTCCCAGGAGGCATGACATAGTATGAATTGCCACGCTTGTAGGAGTGTGATGGTTGGTAGTTGTGCTTGTACTGTCATTGGCAGTGCAGGAAGGATCAATAGGTGTTGCAAGCTGCAGTTGCCTCCTGACGAGGACGCTGGCACTTATTTTTTGACAAATTATGCCCTGCCATATCTATACGGCGGTCAAGCTCAGCATTCTCTTTCTCATGTATCATGCCACTGTCAGCCTTGCATAGGCCATGCCTCTTCTGGAGATTTCTTGCATATGCATATTAGGTCAGACCTGTTGGTAGGACTGGGCCTAGCAGAATAATCCAACATTACATTTATGCTAGGCAGGTTGTCCAATAACATTCTCCCTTTGCTCACATGTGTCATTTCAGATTTTATATCGATGAAGGAGATCAAGAATGCCTGTATCTATTGCGCTCTCCTGGAAGCGAACTTTGTAATGTGCGTGAAGTAAATATATACTTCTTGTTGCTCTTTTTAGTTGCAAGCCTTGAAAGTCCCTGAAGAAGACCAGTTATTTACATCCTTAGTAAAAGGATGCATGGGCAGGTATAGAACTCATGTGCAAGGCTAGGGTCTCCATGCTCTCACTAGTATAAGAAATAGAGGGTCTTCCCGGCACCCCAGATTTCACAGGATTTACAAAGGCTTTGGGTCAGGCTTGTGTTACTTTTTTACCGCAAACCTGATGCGAAATGTTGTGTTGGATTTACAATCCATTGCAAATTGCAATTTGCGTTAGATTGTCTCAAAAAGTTCCTGTACAACCACATTTGGGTTGAAAGCAAATCCCTGTCTATAAAGAATTGTAGACATACATTTGCGCTAAAATCCTGTGCATCTGTGAGGCAGACAAACAAGCAGAAATGTTGTCATTTCTCTATGTTTTTCCTGCTTTGTCTATGTGCTGTGTTACACAGTACAAGTACAAAAAGGGAAATGCCTTAAAGTATAATTTTTGAACATGAGGGGACCCCTACCTGCACAAAAACTATGCTTACCACAACGCAGACGTCCTGGGGTTTATTTATGAGAGCCCTGTGTCACTTTTGCACCACGTAAAGTGGAACATGCATGACACAGGGATCTTATAAATATTTATGAAGCCACGCACAGCCACCCTTGCCACATAAATCATGAGTAAGGCGAGGCAGCGCAAATCGCTGCATCGCCTTACACTGCGCCTGGTAGGCGTTCTATTGGCGTTGTGGAGGGTTTCCCCACGCAAAACCCATGGAATTGGAAGCTGCCTCAGATTTACAAAATAATGTAAACCTGAGGAAGCATCAAACCTTTACAAAATGAGGGTAAATATGTTAATTTCTTCTTCTTTTTTCCTCTTTCCAAGTATTCTACATGCAGCACACATGGAAAGAGGAAAAAGCCTCGTAGGATTGTTTTTTGTGCAGAAAGGTGCCCCTTGCGGCACAAAAACAATCGTGCCTGCAACCGAGGCACCCTTGCACCATGATGCAAGGGGGCCTACGTTGGTGCTAGGCTTCCGAAACGGTGCCAGCACAGGGAGAAAGGACAGGAATGCACCGTTTTGCAAAAATGCGGTGCATTGCTGCCCTTTCACTTTGGCGTAGGGCAGCGCAGCATGTTTCCTTGCTGCACTGCACTATGCCGAAATGCCATAAATGAGGTCCCCTTGCCTTATGGCCCAATGATGTCTGTGTTGGGGCATGTCTGCCAAAAGCGCATCAGCACAGAGAGGGAGAGAGAGAGAGAAAGAGAGAGAGCAGAACTGTCCACCTCTTAGTAAATAACGCTGTTCTGCTCTCTTCTGATCACGCAATGCAGAGCAGCAACTTTTCCTCGCTGAGCTGCGTTGCGTCTATGCCCGAGTGCATTGGTGGTGCGTTCCCATCTTGGGCAGTTTGACAGGGACCAATTACCCTGCGGCTTGGAGACACCCCCGCGTGGGGCACGTTCTCCCGCGGTTTTATCCCTAACGATTGACTTCCCACATTACCAAACACTTTGTAAAAGTACAGGGCACAGGTTCCATTCAGATGTGTTTATTTATAAATCTGGCTGCAGTGTGCCGACTCTAAGCAAATGGAAGACGGGGGCCTATGAAACCCGAGGCCCGGATCTGTAAACCCCGGCTGAACCGAGCGAGGCGGCCCGCACTCCACATCCCTCGCAATCAGGGGAGACTGTCCCATGTAATTTCAACAGGCAAACAGAAGGGACATGAAAGGCGCACTCTCTCCGACGCGCATTCTGCTGTAAAGAGGCAGTTGTTGATCAGCCTCTAATCAGGAGCCTGCGTCTCAGCAAGTGATGAGGAAAGCTGCCATGATGCTAGCGCTTGCGCTTTATTTCCAATTTTCTGTAAAGACGCTCTCTACAGACCTGGGAGCTTCAGTCACTGGAGAGCGCCATGTACCTCTGACGGCTTTGAGTCATGCCTGGTTCAGATGTGGCGAGTGAAAGACATGCAGGGACTAGGAGACCGAGGGGCATCTTCACTAAGAAATGACGTAGTGCTGCGCCGCTAGCGATTTAGCTGCGCTGCGTCATTTAAAAAAACGCAGGGATGCACCATATTCACAAGATTACGGTGCACCCCTGTGTTTTCCCTTGCGCTGGCGTAAAAAAAGCTGCCTAGCGTCAACGCAGACGCCCTTGCGCCATGGTGCAAGGGTGTCTGTATTGCAGGCATAATTGTTTTTGTGCAGGAAGGAACACCTTCGTGCACATTAAAGGAGATTTGCTCTTTCTATAAGTGCTGCAAAATAAAGCACACATAGAGAGAGCAAAAAAAGAGGAGAAATAGGGAGCAGGGCATTGCACCACCGGAGCGTTGTAAAAAGTGACACTCCGGTGGCGCAAAGCCCTTATAAATATGCCCTAATGAGTAAACAAATGAGTGTGTGAGAACATTTATCTAGGGCACACTGCGGGCAATATCTTCTCCTGGTATCTCTTTTTATAGACTCCCTTCTCTGCCTCGCCCCATAGAGACATTTCCACACAAGTTCTTGTGTTGGTGTGTGGGTGTAGAAAGCAATTCATGTTGTCTGTACCTGCGAGTTTTCCTAAAGTGTTGCCAAATAGGTTAAGCATAGGAGTAAGTGCATGTGTGCGTGTGTGTGTGTGTATGTGTGTGTGCATGCATGTGTGTGTGTAGACAGGTTGGCATACGGCCTAACAGCAGTCCACACACAGAGTCTGTGAGTAATGTACTCTGAAATTGTGGCTTTTCCCAAAGTGTTGTGTTCATTGGTTGACTGTGCTACCTCTGGGAACTCCCAGGGGCATATTCTCAAGGAGCTATCCCCGAGTTATCGGCACCTTATTGCAGCCAAAGTCGAGATAAATTTATCGCTCCATTCACAAGCTGGTGCTAACAGCCGATAACACCAGTTTACCTGCGAAAGCATCCTCAAAAAACATCGCCACAGATGACCCCTGCAACTATCGCTAATGAGATGCAGAGTAGTCGTTCCCGAGCAAAAATCCGCGACAACACCACACCTCAACATTCTCAACAACCAGCCCGATCAGCGATAAGACCACAAAACAGGCGATAAGGCGCGTTAGCAGCAGGAATCTAACACCTGCTCTGACCTGGTGTAAAGTCGGACGACAACCTGCACCATCAAAGGGAGCCCAGCCCACAGCCACACATGAAGAACAACAGATGCCATGGAGCTACTCACCATGCATCCCGGAGCCCCGAGAGGGCAACAACACCCTCCGCCACCACCCCCAGGGCCCCAGCACACCCCCCCCCCGGACCACCACAGAGGCAGCGCAGACAAAGACAGCGGACCTTCAGGAAACGCACCAGCCCCACAGACCTAACACCAGACAATGTCAATGCCCACTACAGGCTCAAAAGGACAACCATCCACCGCATCCGGACCATCATTGCCCACAGGCTGACAGTACCAACACAGCGGACAACCAACATCCCTCCGCAGACAAAGCTGCTGGCTGTGCTGCACATGTTGGCCTCCCGTACCCCCCAAACAACATCCGCCAGAGTCAGAGGAGACTCACAGCCAGCCCCATCCAAGTTCCCCACACCTGTCCTGGATGCCATCATCAGCCAGGTACCCCAGTACCTAAACGTCCCCCACAATGTGCAGGAACAGCTGGAGACCAAGCAAGGACTACACGCCATAGCAGGATTCCCGCACCTGTTGGGGGCAATCTACTGCACACATCTCCAACTTGTGCCTCCTGCCTAAAAAACACACAATTACCGCAACAGAAAGCACACGCATCCCATCAATGTGCAGGCAATAGTGGACCAGCGGGGACCCTACACCAATGTTGCAGCCAACTACCCAGGCAGTGTGCATGATTCCATCATCCCCCGACAGTCCATCATCAACCAGCGTTACCAGGATGGCACCCATGGAATGCACTGCATGTAGGTAAGTACCAAATGAACACACCAC
Source organism: Calotriton arnoldi (assembly GCA_963921515.1). NCBI lineage: Eukaryota > Metazoa > Chordata > Amphibia > Caudata > Salamandridae > Calotriton > Calotriton arnoldi. Next base: position 460,768 of record CAWUFW010011966.1, on the reverse strand, counting down.
ACACCTCAACTCCACAATCATGCAACTCACAACACTGGCAATGCACACGTCACAAAATCACATACAACATGCCAGACAACATGCCCACCCACCAGACACGACAGCACAACTTACTGTGGCAACCTTGCTCAGCCATGTACATGAACCATCAACGGCATGGCACCTCAGCCACACAATAGCGGAATGTGGGGAGAGGTGGGAACCAGATATGTGCGAAGGAGGCAAGTGACCCATGAATGAGAATGTACACAATGCCAACTGTGGCGGAGATGTCCTGGACAGATTGCAGTATGCAGACCACAGACATATCGATGCTCACATGCACTGCTGATGTGTGGAGTGTAGTGGACAGTGGACGCAACCATGTCACCAAAGCCAGTGGGGAAGAACGTGGAAATGTAGCTTGTGATGTCCCCCCCTGCAAGCGTGTGCGGAGTGGCCTGGCCCGGCGTACGCAAGGCCAGCGTAGGAGTGTGAATAAAAAGCACGTAGCCCTGGGCGTGGCCCTCTTCCGGAATGGCAACCATGCCTGCCAGTGCGGCGCCTCCTACCCCGCCACGAGGCCGATGCCCTCGCCGTGAACGCTGTGGCCTGTGAACCTATGCGCCTGCTGCACCACGGGCCGCTGGACTCCCAACCTGTCATGCCCGCCCCTGTGTATCCAGGCCTCACAGCTCACCTGCCGACACCGGCGTGTGTCGAAGAGGGCCCACCACGTGCCGGCGCAAACTCCAAGCCCGAACCCTGCGTCCTTGGCAGCCTCCTCACACCATCACGGCCTCCACGACACAGGCCCGCTTTACTCCTTTTCGGTTTACGTACTCCACCGCTGCCTCCCGCCTACACTACGCTCAAGTAGGTCACACATTTGGGACTGAGTCTTGATTTGGCAATGGCCGAGTACACACGCAAATGCAGAGTTTAACTCACTATACTCCCTTCGATGTGGTGACACAAAGTATGTGCATGGCATCCCAGCCACACCTGTCTGTGGGCCCTTGAAGACTACGCCTTCGGACAACACTGCGGGCCTGCAGGCCTCACACAAATCCAATTCAGTCCGTACCAGGCAGGACACGGCATCCTTGCTGCCTCAAACACCTGCTCAGCTCTGTCGCTACTGCCTCTGTCAACCACGAGTCATCACCACATGCCATTTCAACGCCGTGTGTTAGTGTTCCAGGAGGAGCTTGCTGAACAGCGGTTGGCCCGTGCTGCCCGCTGCCTCCGGACCACACAGCGGTCGAGTAGGTCACACATTGGGAACTCAGTCATGAATCATTTATGGCCGAGCTGATAACATTGTACTGGCCTCGTCGCAGACTGCATCCCCTTCCAGCTCCGGTGCCACTAATTCTGTTCCCCGACATCCATGGACACTTACTTCTTGAGATTTGTTGGAGACTGAGTCCATGGCTTGGGGGCTGTCTTCATCATCTTGTCGGTGATACTGACTATGTTGCCAAAACAAGGCTGTAGCATTCCACTCCTCCATTTGCCGCTTCCGGCCGGCTTCTGCCCTCTGCATCATGCCCTGGAGGGCCCCTTCCACTGTCCCTCACAAACCTCAGCGACATTCACCTTCGACATCGACGAGGACCCGCTCACCTAGCGTGGCACTATCTCACTGCACCGCAAGTCACCGTCCCGTGGCGATGTGCCTGTGCCGGCCAAAGTGCATCCAGGGCCACTAACTCTGTGCAGCTCAAATCATGGCCCCAGTCTGAGGGCATGTTGGATGGCCTCTGTTCCGATGGCCTGGGGGGCATCAACACCATGTGTCTGTGGCCCTGCGCTGTCCGCTGCCTCCGGCCTCAGGTGCGGTCGACCTGGGCTCACACATCAAATCGAGTCCTGTCCTGCCCGGACGTCGCATCACCGCAGGATGCACACACCACCACTGCCAGGACCAACTCCAAACAACAGGTGCCAGAGTCGTAAGTGTCTTACTGCCAGACTGTCAGAGTTGCTCACACCAGTCGTGGGTGCCATCATCAGCTTGATACCCTGCTCAGCCCTTCAGGTGCCACTTACTCAGTGCACAACGAATCAAGGAGCATTCTGCTTGCATGTTGGGTGAACACTGTACTCTCTCCGGCTACCACCATGATGCTTCACAGTTGTTTCTGTTATGCTGGTGTTTTATGTTTCTGCTTCAATTGTGATCACTGTTCAAGTTGTTGCCAGCACCAACGACTCCCTGAGGGCTGGCTGACACTCAGCCCACACACATCCAGCACATGCATCACTGTACATGTGACCATGCCAATAAAGGTGTCGAGCGCACGTGCCCGTGCCCAGTTCAAGAGCTCTATGAGTGTGTCCGTGTGCTCATGATGTATGCATTCGGGCCACGCCCCCACAAGATCACATTGTGCCGTGTGCAGAGGACGCAGCCATGTCACCGCAGGCAGAGTGTGGGACATTGCACATGTAGCTTTGTCGTCCCCCACTCAATACGTAAGGGGAGTGGACTGGGCCGGCGTGCGCCAGTCCAGCGTGGGGGTGTGGATGATTATCCCGTGGCTCTGGGTGTGGTCAGTCCTGGAAATGTGCAAATGCGGGTGTCTCTGTCGCAGTGTGGGTCTCCTTTGGGGAGTGTAGGTGGTCCCTGATGGGACTTAGACACCAATGTATGTGATCTAGTTCGGCTTCCATGAGGTGGGACCCCACCCGCACCTGTTCAGACACCCCCTTCTGGCAGTCTGACACCTGGCCTTGGAATGCGATGTGTGCTTCGGTGTGCTGCTGGGAGCCAGCCGTAGTGGTGCGTGCGTCCAGCTGTGTTGTCTGTGCAGGGTGTGGGGTATCCTCGATGCAGCTGGGCTGCCCTGCTCCTGGGGGTCGATTGCCCGAAGATGTCCATGAACTGTTGTAGGGCGTCGGTGTCGGAAGTATGGAGGTCCTCTTCAGAATCACTGTGGAGTTGTCTGGTCTGCTCTGCTGGAGGTGTTGTTTGTCCCTCTGCAATGTGAAGGGGAGATGCTTCTTGACAATGTGTTGGCATGTATGTTACGCATTATTCAGGTTTACATACAGACTGCATGACAATGTACATTGTGACTGTTTGGGAGGAGCGGACTATTTGATGCGGGACAGTGGACATTTGGACTACATGATGTAGGTGAGGTTGTACACGTACATTTTCATCTCACAGTTCCCTGCTATGTCAGATGTGATTGGCCATTTTCTACGCACAGGCGGACCCAGTTGTGTCCTCTGTTCTGCAGTGTAAGTGTTGCACTGTGTACCACATTGTCGTCCATGTGGATGTGCTGGCATTGCTATGTGTGTGTGCTGCATTGTGGGAGGGTCGCACCTGCAGCTGTGATTTTGCTGCCCCATATCCCTTGGAGGCGGTGTGCCTTTGACTTTTGTGCTTTTAAGGTGCTGTGATGTTGGCGACTTGGGTCATTTGTGCTCTTGGACGTTTTTGTACTCTTGTGCATTGTTTGTCTGCAGATGTATTGTTGACGTCAGTGGTTGTTTGTGCACGTGGATGTGTCAGAGTGTGACCTGCTCCTTTCCGGATGTGGTCCACACTCAGCCACCTCAGTCTCGTGGCGTGCACAATGTCATGGTGATTGTACTCCAGCCATGCTGCTCGTCATGTGGTGTTACTTGGATTGTTAGTGTGGCTCTCACATACGCATCTTTGCTGTGTTTCGCACGGGTGCATGTGTGTGTCGTGGACTTGGTGATGTGTGGGGTGTGACCCCTTTGGGCACATGGTGGACGGGGGCCTACTTGATGTTTGTATGTGTGCTGCAGTGTGCCACGGGGATCAGGGACATGACCCAGGGTCGTTGTGGGTGTGCGGTGTGGAACATGTCGCTGTGCATGTGTGCCATTGTGCCCGTCCCCCCCCCGTTCCCCCAGCCCCTCTTCGTTACTCACCCTGTTGATGTTGTGTCAGGTCATGTCGAGCTGTATCAGGACTCCCGACTCCTTGCACCGTCTCCGCACTGATGACTGTGGCCGCCATTTGCTCCAGCTCCTCCTGTGGCGCTGGACTCCCACCTCCATTCGCTGTTGCTGCCTTCCTGTTGGCAGCGGGTTTCTGCTTGGTTTGGCTTTTCACATCGTGCCAGCGCATCTTAGCCTCATCGACACTCCGACTGCATTCACGATGGAATGCCATTTTTCCGTCTGTGTTGCCAATGACACGGTGGAGGTGACGGACAGTTGTTGTTCGTGCTCTGTCACCTCCGTGAGGACGATCGGGTTGTCATGCGGACTGTACCCCGTCTTCCTCTTCCTCTTCTCCTTGGCTTTCCCCGACCCCGAGGTTCCTTGCTGGTGGTCTGTGGGGCTTGTGGGGTTCGCGTTGACCTGGGCACTGGTTCCGGGTGCATCCATGTTGCTAAGCAGTTTATTTTGTTTTTGTTGGTTTTTTCGCTTGTTCTGCTTTTATTGTGCATTTTCCCTCATGACGCGTGGGAATTGCAGGCCTGTCGCTGGTTATCGATGATTTTTGTATCGCGGTTGACCTCATCGCAACTTTATTTGCGTTAGTGTTTCGCATTTTGGCGGCGTCGCGTTGAGTTTAACGCGGACATTTGACGCGTTATCGTGGGACTATCGCATGGTGCCGCCAGGTTGAGAATACTACGTTAATACAGCGTTGTTTTCCCGCGATAGACTGCGATATGCAAAGTTGTGTTAAGCTAAATTTGCGGTGGTTATCACATGTTCTTGAGAATATGTCCCCCAGTGTCCTGGAAGGGCGGCCTTATAACTGTGGCCTGTCTTCAATTGGTCAGGTTTTGCCTCAGAACCAGGGTCTCACAAGTTCTTAATCCAAATAGGCATTTAATGACTTCTATGCTGTAAGAAGCTATGGCTACTAATATTGAGGTATGTAATGGATACTCTGGTCACTTATGCCTGTGACCCTTATGGTCAAATCTGATGACAAGTTCTTTTGGTGCTCAGAGGTTATGTACTTTGCACCTGCACGACCAATTTAAATAGTCATATGGTTGGTTTCCCAAAATTATACTGAAGTTACACAGAAATGCAGACTAGAGAGCTGCCTGTATCAGACAGCTGACAAACCAAAGTACTTCTCACAAAATTTCTGGTGGACATTTACCACTGACTACTTTTACAAAGGCTGGAGTAATGGTGATTTGGAAACTTCTTGCAGCCCTTTCTGTGTGAGGATTATAGAAACTATTGGTCACATTTTCTTACTGTGCATACCTGTGTGTGTAGATATATGAGTATGGGCGTATACGTGGTGTGTTTGACAGTAAGTGACGTGGTCTTTAGTTAGAAGTTTCTTTACGGTGGTATTTGTATTCTTCAGTCTACTCTCATCCCTCGCACCTCTACATGTTTGCATTCTGGGACTAGTGATACCTCCAGCAGGTTAGTGTGTGCCTGTATGTCTGTTGACAGTGGGTCATCATGTGGTCTGTAGCTTCAGGCTCCTTAGCTTTATGGCCATAGGAGGGAAATAGTGTTTTACTGTTAGACTTGGTTGAGGGTCGGAAGTGTATGACTGTACAGAGTATTTAAGGTAGTGTATTGTATTTATTTATTTATTTTTGTGATTTTATGTAGCACGGACATGGCCTGTAGCATCAGAGCACTTTACAATAAAGCAGAACATATCAATAACAAATAGAAAATATGCATGTACATTAGATGTGGAGAGAGCACCACCCTGTGAGGTAGGGCGCTTCACACTTATTCATTGTAAAACAAAGCAATGATAAGAAGGTGGTGCAGTACTACGAGATGGTCACACATCGTTCGTGCTGGTTGATGTTGCTCTGCACTTGGTGGAATTGTGAGGAGTTAAAGTGGGTTAGGCCAGGTGTCATTCAAAGAGAAGAGCGTTGAGGTCATTTTTGAAGGTGACATGACGTGGTCAGGCGGAGGCTCGGCCGGAGAGAGTTCCATTCTCTTGTGGCTCTTCCGGAGAAGTATTGATTCATGTACCACTCTCACTTGAAGGTGGAGAGTTCAAGGAGGAGCAGTTTAGCCTTTTGTAAGTCTCGGCCAGCACCAAAGATTTTCTCTGAGAGGTACGAGGGCAGGGCCGGACTGGGCACCGAAACAGACCCAGGCAAACTGCTCGGCCGGCCCCCTGGGGTAGAGGGGGGTTGCGGCCGAGATGTTTGCTAGGGCCGGTTTTTGCTGATTTTGTTACAGGGGGGCCGATATTGCCGGCCCCCACCCTGGCGGCCCACCGGGGAAACGTCCGGTGCCCGCTATGCCCAGTCCGGCTCTGTACGAGAGTAAAGAGGAATGCAGAGCTTTATGAGTGATGCAGGCAGTTTTAAAATGGGTTGGGATGAGAGATGGTCTGATGGTGTCAGTTATCCTCTGTTTTTTCCTGGTAGAGACAAGTCTTGCACCCTTCTTCTTCCACAAAGAGTATACCATCAGCCTCCCATCAGTGGTGGAAGAACAAATCTTCTACCTCTTCATCTGTTAGATCATATTCTGCCAGAGGAAATCTGATTCATCGCCTCTTCACTGATCCTGCTTCTGCCACGGTTGTGTTCCACACTTGCCCTCCTCATGGCCTTTCGTTTATACATTTAATAGTTTTTATTGAACTAATGCAAAAATGTTAACAAATGAAGATACATCAATTATACAATAATATATAAGCCGTAATAAAACACAGAATAGAAACAAGCAACAGTAGATAATTCTAATGAATAATACATTTGATTACATATGAACAGTAAATAAGTAAATAAAGTAAGATAGGTTCATTAAAACAGACAATAATAGAAAGAAAAGCAGTGGCGGCTCCTCCTCTAAGGCGGAGGAGTGTCGCCCCACTGCTTTTTAGCAGTGTAAATAAATGAAACATAAATTGATAATAACTTGTTGCTATTATCATTTTATGTTTCCCTGCTGGTGCAGCTCTGCGGGCGAGGTGGGGCTGCTCTGCTCTCAGAGCAGGGCAGGGGAGGACTTCTCCAAGCAGGATGCATTACAGCCTGCATGGAGAACATGCCCAGGACCCCAGACCCTGGCTGAGCGTCGGACCACGGTGCTCAGACCAATCACAACACTGAATTGCAGCTTTGTGATTGGCTTTGGGGAGCCTGGGAGCCGGGTGCTTCCTGCTTCCTTGTTCCGGCCTGAAGAGACATCGGAGGAGAGACGAGAAGGGACGCAGCAATCTGGTAAGTTTTTTTTCCTTTTATTTCAAACCCACTCACCTTCCCTCCCCGCCCCCGATCCGTGCCAGCCGCCACTGAAGAAAAGGTGAATTTTAAAATAAGGACAAAATCAAAAATAGAAAGGAAATAAAAGGACAGTACGAGAAGATAAAAAGGAAGACAGACAATACCAGAACTTAGAAAAAACAGATTATAGTATGAACAATATGTTTCTATTGATAGAAATAATAGATACATTGAGAGTTATGAAAGGAAGTACTACATATACCCTTTCTACCAACTACATCTCCTGAATTTCCTACCAGGTAGACTGAACACATCATATAATATATAAATAAATCATGGTGAAAATAAATTGGCGAGTACTCTTAATTGTCCACTCATTCAGGTGGACCAATATATTACATATTCACTGCATCAACGGAGAAGTGACTAGAATATTGAGAGCGAGCTTATGGCTTGAGAATATTTATTTCACCCCAAGGTGAGCTTGGCATTTTAATTTTGGAACCACTATTCTCATATAACTACAGCCCCTCACAACACCTAGGCCAGAAGATGTTATGTCCTATATTATATCTACCTCTCAATATTATTTACCAGTACAGACTACCAGAAATGAGGAGTTGCCATGCCTGAGTCTGTGATGCTGTATGTAAGCTGTGGAGCTAGTTTATCACTTTTATCAGTGACATAAGAGCAATGGCGGCTGGTTTGTACCGAGGGTGGTAGGCCACAAAAAATAAAATTGACTTATTTTTCAATCTTGCCGCGCGACATCATAAGCATTCAGGTGTCTTCTCTCCTCCTGGAAGCTCCGGACCAAGAAACTGCACTACCCAATCCTGGCGCTGCTCTCATAGCAGGAAAGCAGCGCCAGGATTGGACAGAGCTGGCTCTTTCAGCGCTCCTAGGAGCACTGGAGGCCTGCGCTTTCTCTAACCAGCTGTCAAAGACAGCTAGGTTAGAGAACTTTAAAATGCGCATGTCTGGCTCGATGTCCCTAGATGGCCATCCAAAGAGACATGTGTATTTTAAACTGCACAGCTCCCTGCTGCTGCCACTCGGCAGGACTGGCCCAGCCCCGGCCTGACACTTAGTTCGTTACGGGTTGCTGTAAAATAAAATGGTAATAAAGAAACTTTATTACCATTTTATTTTTCAGCTCTGGGGCTTGTGGGGCGACGCTCCTCCGCTCAAATGGAGGAGCCGCCCCTGCACAAGAGTGGTACTGTTTTTCAGAATTTCGGATTTTCAATTCGTCCAAATCAATTATGAACTCTGGATAAAGCAATTTCAGGAAGGAAAACGCAAGATGTACAAAGCCTTTTTGTACAGCTGATTTGTTAGATCGCAAATGGCCCAATTTGCAGAATAGGGCTGTTTGTTACTTCTAAAAAGCCTTTTGGTATGTATAAAACGCAAATTGCAATTTGGTAACATGTTACCATATCGCAATTTGGGGTCGCGACTACATACTGAACTGATATTTGGAACCAGTGTGTTTGGGGCATCCCTTCCAAATAGCGATTAATGTTTTGCAACCAAATTCCGGTTGCACAACATTAAGGGCCTCATTTATGGGTTTTTAGGTCTCGCGCCTAGCGTTGCAGTGCGCAGCACTGCTCGTGCAGCGCGAGACCTTTAGAAAGGGCTTCTGAAAACGACCCACACGCTCGTGCGTGTGGTTTTGTTTTCAGAAGCCCTCATTGGCTGTAGCGTGCGTTTTTTGAAAAAAAACGGCATGCGATTGGGCAAAGGCGGGCGCATGTCCCGTCTTCGCTCCTCCCATTCCCGACGGTGGCCAGAACGCGCAGCAGCGCGCGTTCGCCTCGCTGCCGCTGCCGCGCTCCCTGGCCCCGGCTCCTCTGTGGTGCGCGCGCACCACTGGTTGATTTAGACAGTTTCATTCGGGATAGAGACTGCAACATTTCTGGGCTGGCAGCAGTTAGGTGGCAGAAGTTCTTTCAGTGCTGTGTTTGTACATCCTTTCCAGCCTTGTATTTTTTCTCTGAAGTTTATAAATACGTTATTAAGGCACCGAAAACCAGCATCTGAACGAGCTTCAAAGCCTAGGCATGAATGAACTCAATATTCCCTTAAATAATACATTTGATATTTAACGAGAGGAAGAGGTAAACATGTTCTTCTTGTCTGTCGCGCTCGAGGCACTGTTATCAAATGCTTACAAACACTTTGATTTTAATTGATCGTTTACTGGCCTTATCTACCTACCAGTAGCTGACACATTTAGGAGCGTGAACTAATTTTCAGTTGTACACGTGATAATTACCTAGATGGAAAGCGGTTAGTTGATTGGGTTCTATAACTGCGGGGAGGTTATAAAAGGATCAGAGGAGGGCCGGGACTTTTTGTTGTTGTTTTCTCCCGGTCTCTAGCTGCATTTAAAGCTGCGCGGTACATAAATACATTTGTTATTTAAAAAACAAACAATTTACAGGTAGGTGCTTTTATTTTGTGAATCGCCTGAAAATTAAAACCGTTGCCTATAATGTCGATGACATTTTTTGTTTTTTGTTACAAGTGGTATGTTTGCCGGCATTTGAAACGGGACAATTTTAACTTGTGTGTGATACAAATTTATGAAAATAACGCTGAACTAGTGGCCTGAAATAAAGTAACCTCTTGCAATTAGGTGGCTGGGGAACAGGACATCTGATTTAACACAACACTCCACCTCTCTCTCCATTTCATTCTTGTAGGTTCCTTTTCTGCACCTCCCTTTCTCCATTTGCCACTGTCTCCCCATCTCGTTTTATTTTTCTATTGCTGTGCGTTTGTCTGACGATGGAAATTAAGTTCACTTCCCCAGTGACCATCACCTGCTCTGAGCATTGTCAACGCATTGAGGTGTGTTTCTAGCGTTAAGTTCTTAACGATCCCCAGGGCTTTACTAGGTAAGTATGGTTCATTTCAAGAGCGCTGGGTTCATGTATGGTCTGTGGGTATAAACTAAGGCGATGCGTGCTGCTTTCTGAAGTAGGTTCCACTCGACCCTTCTCACAATTGCTACTTCTTTTTGTACTTTGATGAAAGCTGTGAAACGAGCTTGACTGAGTTTTTTCAGTAATGTTGAGATCTCGATTTTATCATCGCTTAATTAAATATTGGTCTTCAAAGAAAACAAATGTGTTTATGAAAATTGCAGTTGAGTTTAGGTGTTGAAGCAACAATTATTCCATACTCGAAACCGAAACATGAATAAAAATGTCTTGCAATAACAGTACTTCAAGGCATACTTGCCAAGTGCCCACTTGGCATGAGTGGTAACTTAAAGCATTCCTGACTTTTCCGCCAATAGCTTGCAGTTTCGCTTTATCTAATGGAAGCATGGTGGCAAAATCCAGCAGGCAAAGCGGTGGCTAAAAGCACCTTGGCATTGGGGCTTTTTGGAAGCTTTGGGAGACGTTAATTTTGACAACTAATGACTGTAATACAATTTTGAACATTGATACCCGAGAGCAGCAGGTATTCTGTCATAACATGCGTTTGTGCTTATGTCTCCCCAAATGCGACATATTGTAGGCATATTAGATACGGTCTCGTTATTTCCTAAAGTGAGTGAATATTTCTTCTGGTCTTAAGTAGAGCTGCTCACTAGCACCCTATCTTGACATTTTCATACATTCTAGCACTTGTAGTTTTGTTTGTAGCGGTAATCATGGGGTACCAAAATCCTCACTTAAAAAGGGCAAATCGTTCCCAAAAAATTCTGAAAATTGTGTAAAGTAGCACACGTGATATGGAACCACTTAGTTGTCCTGCATGAATTAGCTGCTGGTGTAATACATTTGTCTGAGAGAGACGCATTTGCTCCCACGCGGAGGTTTGCTTATGGTGGTGCCTCCAAGTTAGTTGGTTTCATCTGCGCTGTTATTTTAAAATTGAAGGGACCTTCTTTTTAGTATTACTGGTATTTTGTATTTTCACTGTGTTTTTATTAATTGCGCTCAGCGCTCCTCACTTCCGCAACCCTAGGGCACTTCCGCTTGATCTAACGGTCTAGTTGCCTGGGGACGGTCAGCTGCTGCACAGCAGGGCTGATTGGTGGGTGGGAGGAGCTAACAGCATATCATCGGAACTGGAGCAAGCGCGCGGACTGAGAGAGACGCATTTGCTCCCACGCGGAGGTTTGCTTATGGTGGTGCCTCCAAGTTAGTTGGTTTCATCTGCGCTGTTATCTTAAAATTGAAGGGACCTTCTTTTTAGTATTACTGGTATTTTGTATTTTCACTGTGTTTTTATTAATTGCGCTCAGCGCTCCCTCACTTCCGCAACCCTAGGGCACTTCCGCTTGATCTAACGGTCTAGTTGCCTGGGGACGGTCAGCTGCTGCACAGCAGGGCTGATTGGTGGGTGGGAGGAGCTAACAGCATATCATCGGAACTGGAGCAAGCGCGCGGACTGAGAGAGACGCATTTGCTCCCACGCGGAGGTTTGCTTATGGTGGTGCCTCCAAGTTAGTTGGTTTCATCTGCGCTGTTATTTTAAAATTGAAGGGACCTTCTTTTTAGTATTACTGGTATTTTGTATTTTCACTGTGTTTTTATTAATTGCGCTCAGCGCTCCCTCACTTCTGCAACCCTAGGGCACTTCCGCTTGATCTAACGGTCTAGTTGCCTGGGGACGGTCAGCTGCTGCACAGCAGGGCTGATTGGTGGGTGGGAGGAGCTAACAACATATCATCGGAACTGGAACTAGCGCGCAGCGCGCGCGCGCAGCGGGCGCGCCGCAGGCGCTCCGAAGGCACGCCTAAGGCAAGCCCGTCTGCGCCCGTCCGCGACCGACCGGGACCAGGGGCCAGTCCCCCTAGGCCCCACTATTTGTACTCTATGGAGGAACTTCGGAGCCTAGCCCTGGGTGTGGTGCCACCTAAGACCAATGTGGTTTTTAAACTTAGGGCCGAGGGGCTATTAAGGACACAATTGGTAGTAGGCAGTATAGGTTCTCTGCCTCACCCACTTAGGATGTCTGGGCCCAATGATCCACAGGGATTACGGGTAGCTACTCTTAATACCCGGTCCTTGCAGAAGCACAATCTTGAAGTCTTCTCGCTTCTCCAGGATGACCATTTGGACATACTTGGAGTCACAGAAACTTGGCTTGAGGAATCCTCAGTACCGGATTTAGTGGCAGCCATGCCCCCGAATTATGCCGCCCTCTGTTATAATAGACCCAGCAGCACTAGAGGGGGTGGAGTCGCTATTCTATATAACCAACAGTTACAGGCAGAGACCCTATGTGCAGAAAGTATTGAGGGGGCAGATGTGCTGGGGGCTAAACTCTGCTCCCAGACCACCTGTCTAATTGTTCTGATAGTCTACCGCCCTCCGCGAACATCACCCAAATTTGTTGAGCTTTTTATCGAATTAGTTAATGATATCCGGTCGCGGTATCAATGTATCCTGATAATGGGGGACTTCAACTTCCACTGGGATCAGACACCTAAAGATAGTCAGGCTATACAGTTGGAAGAGGCACTAGGCGCACTAGAGTTGAGGCAATTGGTGAATGCACCCACTCACGAGAAGGGCCATACACTTGATCTGGTCTGGACCTCCCACCCACCTATAAGTCCACTAATGATCAGTCCTTGTGCTTGGTCTGATCACTATTTAATTAGTGGCTGGTTTCCATCCACTGGTCAAGTAGTTTGTCCCCAGCCAGAGTGGAAAGTGCTGAGGGGATGGGGAAAAATCAGAGGAGATGACCTGATTAATACTTTATATAAATTTTCTCCCCCTGGACCAACACAAGGAAATTCTGACCTTGATCGAGTTAGCGCTGCTCTTTCTACAAGGTTGAAGAACGCTATTAACATTGTAGCGCCCATGCGTAGGGAAAGAGTAAGGGATAAAGGCAAAGGGGCACCCTGGTTTAACGAGGCCCTTAGACATAAGAAACAAGCCTTACGCCAATGTGAGAGAGCCTGGCGTCGAGATTATGACCCAGGTGCCCGGCTTGAATACAAAGCAATGTTTGCAGTCTACAAGAAAGCGATTTTAATAAGGAAAGCAGAATTTTATGAAGATAGGATCTTGAACGCTGATAACTTACAAAAAGAAACTTTTCGGATTTTAAAAGAATTGAGACAGACTCAGGAACAGAGGCCCCACTATTGCCCTGATGACTGTAATAAATTCCAGTCCTTCTTTCTAAAAAAGTGAAGGACCTACTGACTGAGATCCATTTCACTCCTACCGTTCATTGCCCCTTAGTATCAGTACCCCTGCCCCCTGCATATAATAAACCTCTCACTGCCTTTCCCATGCTTACCTTGGACTCCATGTCTTCTTTGATGGGTCGGATTAAGTCGGGGTCTCCGGCGGACCCCTGCCCCCCGAGGATCTTTAAGCTGGCACTACCTGGGATTGAAAGCGAGGTTCTAATGCTATTAAATCAATCCCTCGAACGTGGTCACGTTCCTATTGATTTTAAGGAAGCACAAGTTATCCCACTATTGAAACAACCAGGGGCAGACGCAAAGAACCTAAAAAACTTTAGGCCAATTTCCCAAATTCCATTCCTGGCGAAAGTGCTGGAACAGCACGTGCTGAAATCCCTATCACACCATATAGAAGTCAACCATCTCCTGCAAACCAACCAGGCTGGCTTTAGGGCCCATCACAGCACGGAGATGGTTATGTTGGCCGTGCTGGATGAAATTAGGCTTAGGGCCGATAAGAAAAAACCATGTGCCCTGGTATTGCTGGATCTATCCGCTGCATTTGACACGGTCAATTATGACCTACTTCTGTCGCGGATTTCAGAGCTAGGCATCCAGGGCACGGCCCTCAAATGGTTCACGTCCTTCCTCACTGACCGTTCACAGAGAGTACAACTGGCTGACTTTGTGTCTGACTCCGGTAAACTCTTATGTGGGGTGCCACAGGGTTCGGCGTTGTCTCCTCTCTTATTCAATGCCTACCTTCAACCCTTGATAGCTGCACTGAATATCATGGAGTGCCAGATCTACAACTACGCGGATGACACTCAAATCATTATCCAGATTGATAATGCCCCGGCTGCCCATGCACGAATGCAAAATATTTTAAAATACATAGTCAACTGGATGACGGCCAACTCCCTCAAAATCAACCCTGATAAGACTGAGGTTTTGGCCATCACCACAGACTCCAGTCCGTGGAGTGACCTTTTGGCCACAAGAGTTGGGCGCAAATCCTGAGCCAGCCCAGGCCGTAAAAGCCTGGGCATTAAAATTGATGCTAAACTGTCTATGACTCAGCAGGTATCTGCCGTAGTAGGTACATGTGTTGGCCTGCTTAGACAGTTACGGAAACTTGCTCCCCTTCTCACATTCGCAACTCTCAGAACGGCAGTATCAGCCTTGATAGTGTCACGTTTGGATTACGGGAATTCCCTGTATATTGGCCTCCCAGGAAAGCTGCTTGCTAGACTACAGGTCATTATGAATGACGCGGCCAGACTGATTTTTAAACTGCCTAGGAGGGCCCATGCTACCCCTCTCCTACACCAGCTACACTGGCTCCCGATTAGGCAGAGAATTAGTTTTAAAGGCCTTTGCATTGCGCACAAGGCCATTTATGGCCAAGCCCCATCCTACATCAAGGATCGCCTGGCTATTTATACTCCTAGTAGGTCACTACGGTCCTCGGAGGCCGGCCTGCTGACCTGCCCCCGCTTTAGCATGACCTCTAAAGGAGGCAGAGCCTTTTCGACCTCAATTCCTGTATTATGGAACAAGTTACCGGAGAATCTGCGGAAGGAACAAGCCCTTCTCCCTTTTAGGAAGAAGTTAAAGACATTCCTCTTTGTGGAAGCTTGGGGCACAATTTAATCATTGTCTTCCTCCTTACGTGCTAGGGCAGGGCTCTCTCTCATAGCGCTTAGAGACCAGTAGGTGATAATGCGCTCTACAAATGACAATTACAATTACAATTACAATTACAATTACAATCACTGGTTAAGTAAACCGAGTACCTTAATATTTTCAGCTACAGAACCTAACCACAGTGGAGGGTGCCATATTTCCGGGTAGTACTTCATTTTTCAAGATTCCTGTTGTCTCCAATTCTGCTTGCTCTATACCTTATTTGGTATGAGTCCAGTAATAAGTCACCAGAAAAATAATGCCACTGTGTCTTAATTTCTTGCCAATTAGATCCACCATTTTGCTACTTTATGAAAGTTCAAGCAAAGTTTTAGTGCCTAACAT
The DNA here is from genome assembly GCA_963921515.1 of Calotriton arnoldi. Lineage (NCBI taxonomy): Eukaryota > Metazoa > Chordata > Amphibia > Caudata > Salamandridae > Calotriton > Calotriton arnoldi. The sequence continues at coordinate 445,399 of CAWUFW010011966.1, read as the reverse complement.
TCAGGCTTATTTGAACGTTTTTCAAGAATGGCACCCATACTGCTTTGTGCAAATCTCGATATTAGTGTGATTCAAAATGTTTGATACTCCTAGTCTAAAGCACACCTCGTATTGGACTCGATTTTAAGATATCCGCAACTGAGGCATTCTAGGATTTACTTAGGGGGTAATCCAAACGGTAGCTTCCCTTTGAAACTCTCCTTTTGGGCCCACACCCACTCTGGCCATTCTGCCAAGAAGAGATAATGCCTTTTCACATGGCAGGACTTTTGTTTCGCTTCCTAATACATAACGCTCTCTCCAGGGGCAGAAGGCTTTCTCGAGGGCAGCAACGTTTGTGCAAGCATAAACGGATAGTGGATAACTTTGGGCAACAACGTGGCAATTTTCTAAAGTTCTACTTTCTAAACTAGTGCCATTGAATTTGACATGAGCAACAAGTCTGATTTAATGCACTGATTCTTTTGCTACCTTGAAGTACCAAATTTTGTAGTCACATTTGCAAGCTAGTAAGGCGTAGTTGTCCACATGTACCTCTTTACTCGCCAATAGGGCTTCTAGTTTTCTACAGTAAAAACTACAATGTGTTTTACATGTCCTGACAGTAAAACCCTGCATGTCCTTTTTAGGTCGAGCCTGGGCAGCACATGCGTTGCTCCGCGAGGCATGCTGTATTCGGGTATGGACCTGAAGCTCCGCCCACTCTCCACCCATATTTTTCATTGGCTTGTGTCGTTGTCCACTGTAAACTGTGGCTTTTCATTGGTCAATAGGCTTAGTAGTCCCTCCTTAGTACTGCCTTGTCTTATTTTGTAATCTTCCATGAGGACCCCCCGTTACGTGTGTTGTTACTAAGAAGGCTTTATTTACAGCCTTCGAGCACTATTTTCTCAAATGTCTTTATAGCACGGGTGCCGAGCGCATTTGCCTTGCAATAGGTCTCGCATTTTTGAGAGTTTAAGCTATTGTCATTGTAAATGTCAATGCCTTTTATTTGTGTTTTTTAAAACAACACATAAATAAAAGGCATTGTCATTTACAATACCAATATCTCAAACTCTCGTAAATGCGAGACCTATTGCATTGCAAATGCTTGTTTGCCATTGGGCAGAGCAGGAGGCCTTGCTGCTGTGATACACTATGGCAAAAGGAAAGGGCAGGAATGCATCTTATCTATTAGATACAGCGCATTCCTGTCCTTTTCCCCTGCGCCGGCGCACAATGGGCTGACATGCGCCAATGCAGGCACCTTTACACCATGGTGCAAGGGTGCTCATAAATGGAGCCCTAATTTTTTACCAACTACTGAAACTACGTTTGCAAACAGGAAGAGGTCCTCAAAGAATCCTTTCCCCAGAAACCCTTTCCTCTTTGAAAATGTTGAAAAATATTTTTTTAAGAGTTCCCATGGACCACTGCCTAGTACTGTTAGTTATACGTTTTCTTCTTCTTATTTTTTTCAAAAACACATTCCGTTTTCCTTTGAGGAAAACAGGTTGAATTTTAAAGAAAAGTTGCTTCATTTAAAAGCAATTACAGAAATGGTGGTCTGCTCACCACAGCAGGCCTCCTTCCCTGTAATGGCGGCGGATCTTAGTGGGTCGCAATTGCCAACCTACCTCATTAATATTCATGAGGTAAGTCAAATTGCGACCAATTAAGATTTGTTTTTTTAAATGTGCTCTTAAGGTATTATGGTGCTTAACATTGTACAGGAAAGTCACATAGACCTACCATCAACCTAACAGGATAAGTAGGCTTAAATTTCCTTTTAATGGTGGAAGGACTACATTTTCTGAAAAGATAGTGGGTGTGCATTCCACTCTCCAGGAGGAGCAATCACTGAGAGGGCTCCCGCTCCTAATCTTGGTTTTGAAATTTGCAGAATCATCAACAAAGATATTTTTTCCAATCTCAAAGGCCTATCATATGTAGACCTCAGGGTCAATCTTTGAAAGATCAGAAAAACCTTACTATGGAAAACAATAGCAAAGAGCTATGAACTTAATGCATCTCCAGACAAGGAACCAAAGAAGGGACCTTCATGGATCAGCAACTGAAACAAATTTCAGAAAATCAAAAATAGCCTTGACAGAAAAGTTCTGAAGCTGGAAATCCAAAGTTGCATGCATTTGCACAGACTGAGCATTAACTGAATGCAGAATTAGCCAGCAAAATTCTCAACTTAATATGGTTAGAAATAAAACAAATTCTCAGAGGTTTATGCTGCAAAGTACAAGCAGAAACTACTGCATTAATTTGCAGAACTAAACTCAGATCCTTATCCAGTATAAACCGAAACCTTTAAGTGGAGGCATCGGAGGAGAACCTAGAAATTTTTGCCACAATGAAGAAACTCAAGGATTATTTCTGCCCAGAAGCAACAGCTCTGTCTTTGTGTCATTCTTAGTCATAATTTATTCAATGGAGTACAGCACCAAGGCAATTAGAGCGCTTGTTCTTAATTTGATTATTGATTTTTCCAATCTTAGGATAATCTGGGTGTCATCTGTGTAAAAAAGTATCTGGCACCTGAGATGTTTTACAATTTGACCAAAGCTTAGATATATATGTTAAATAATTGGAAAACGTGAACATACTTGGTTTATAATGTATATCCTTTATTTCCGGATTTGTTGTGCTACTTCAAAACTGTGCTATAGATTGGGCCCAATCTCAGAATGTGCTGTCCTATTGCCCAACACATCAACTCTCAGTGGTTTAGCCCCCCGTTTTAGAATGTTCTGGCTTTTGCCATACCCACTGGGGGCCTCATCTGCAAGAAAATGACGCAGCCTGGCACTGCAAGCCATTTATCTGCGCCGTGCTGCGTCATTTCCAAAGCACTGAGATGCGTTGTATTAACAACAGTAGATTGCATTCGTGTGCTTTCCCCTGCGATGGCGCACAATTGGCTGCCATGCATCAGCACAGGCCTCTTTGCGTCATTGTGCAAGGGTGCCTGTGCTGCGGGGATCATGTTTTTTGCGCAGGAAGGGACACCTTCCTGCACAAAAACAATCATTAATGGATTTTCCTCTTTCTATGTGTGCTGCAGAACACATGGAAAGAGAAAAAAACAAGGTGAAATACAAGTATTTCTCCTTGTTGCGCCATTCCTACACCTCCTCTGGCGAGGCGTAAGACTCTGACGCATTCCCAGTTTTACAAACTATTGTAAATCTGGGAATGCATCATGTTCCATTGATGTTGCGTGGGAACACCTACAGCAACACCCATGGAACGCCTCTTTCACGCAGAGTAATGTGTGTAAGGGACCCATTCTTACAAGGCCATGAAAAGTCACACAGGGTGACTTTACGTGGCCTTGTAAATATGGGCAAGCCCATTGCGCCGCCGGTGTGGAAAAAAAATGACACACCGGCGACGCAATGGGCTTGTAAATAAGCCCCCGACTCTCTAGTCTGAACCCATGATTATCTGTGTTAAGTCTATACCTGTTTAAATTGGCTCCCACATTATAGTGGGTATATATTTTTATAATGTGTGGGGCCACGTGTATAGTAATGGCGTGGGTGGCCTGGGCTGCTTCACCCATCTGTCCTAACCTATTCCCGACAGTCCCACCTGTCCCATCACTATTTCCAGCAAGACACCTGCCACAGCCACAATAGAGTAGAATGCATGCCACATGACCTTCGAGCTTTGAAGATAATGTTTAATAGTTTACGGGAAAGCACTGGACGGGCTCCATCAGACTTGGCTCTTGCGGCTCACAGTGATCAAACAACCAGTGTTCTTATAACTGGTTTTGTAGACTCTGCCCTCTTGTAAGACACACATTGCTTCCTGCCCATGATTTGGAACTTAGCTCAGGTCTAATTACTCTCTGGTTTACTATGAAGATAAGAGAGGGAAGCTGGAAGAAGCAACAATCTAGAGCCCCAAATGCCAGCTGCCGTCAAATAATAGGATTTGCATATTAATAATAGCTATAATTGATAGTCGCAAACCTGTTAAGGCAAAACATTCTGATATTTGTAAAAGTGAGTATGAAAAACAAAAATCTACTTTGTTAATGTTATTAAGAGCGTTCATGTTTTGAAGGCAGGCAAAGAAGAAAACTGCCCACTCTGTAATAGAAAGTTTTAGTTAGCACTAAGCTCCCTCTTCCCTAATAGTCGTGTATTTATGCATGTAGTATGTGTGTATGCATGTACATATACATTTATGAATGTAGGCATGTATGTATATAGTATTTTTATTGCGCAAATCTCCCCAAAAGGTAGCTGAGCATTGTCCAGGACCAAAGTCAAGCATAAATTCAACGAGAGATAGGAGAGGTAGTTGGGTTTTGGATGGTTAATGCATTATGATGTCACGTTCTTTAAAGAGTTCCTCTTTAATTCTGTCCTAAATTGGAGCAGCGTTGGTTGGGGCAGTCTTGATGGGTACGGGGAAGTTGTTCTAGATCTTGGGTGCATAGATGGAAAGATTAACCACCGGTGCACATTAGGCCGTGTGATTTGACCCTGGACGCAACACAGACAGAAGAGTAAACTCCAATAACCATTTTTCCGGTTCATCTTTATCGCTGTTAATATCCCTTGAGTGACACCAATTACAACGACTGATGTGTTATAGATGTACAATTTAGTACAAGAGCCTTGAGAAAGCCCCAGGCCAATGGGCCAACAAGGGATGAAACAAGTGTTGGCTGATCCAACAATCACCAACTTGTGAAATATGTTATGAATGTTTGATACGATGGATACTTTTATTATATACTTTCTTATTCAATGGGATAAGAAATTACCTCAAATCAAACAGGAGAACGCACTCAACTTCTTTCACATTTATTCATAATAGAGGCATGGAAGGTCCAAACCTTGAGTAGCGCTCCATCTCCAAAAAGAAAGGGCATTGTTCTCCAGGGAGAGAGAATTGGACATTATAACCCAAACACTGTGCATAGATGGAAAGAGACTGCTATCTTCTTTTATTCATTTTTTACGCTTGTTAGTCTGAAGTCTGGTGGTGTCCTGGCTGCGCGTGTGTAGAGATCCACTGGAGATGATGTGATTATCTGCAAGATAAGCGGGGGTGTTTGTCTTGATGGCTTGCAAATGGATCAGCTGGTGAAGATGTTGTGGGCCAGTAAGGAGAGCCACTAGAGTTCCATCAAGATCATATGTCTTCAGGCCCCAGATGACGTGCAGTAGCATGTAGATGTGTCTAATGTGTCCTAGTGTGGTGTATGGGAGGCCATGGAGTTAGGAAGTACCACCATCCAGATGCAAGAGTACGAGGGCTTGAACAGGAATTCTAAAGTTGCTTTCTGGAAGAAATGGTTGGACTTTTAAAAGAGAGATTTGGTATCGGACCATCTTTGTTTTCTGAAAATGTGTTCCTTGAGGGTGAGGTTGGTGTCCAGAGTGACTTTTCAATTGAGGAAAGTTGGGGTTCGGAGCCATCAAAGCTCATGTTATTTAGCCAGATTTGTGATGTTTCTTGTTCTTGGCAAATAACAGGAATTCTGCCTTGGTTGTGCTTAGCTTCAGGTAGGTGCTGGACAACTAGGTCTGAATGATGTGCAAGCAGTGTTTGAGGTGTTGGATGTCAGAAGCAGAGGAGACTTTCAAGTAGAGATGTGTATCATCGGCTTATTGGTGAATCTTGATGTTATTATCTTTCTGTAGAGCACCATGCGGCTCAAACTATAGGTTGCAGATGTTAGGAGACAACATAGAGCCCTGAGGGACTCTACAGGTGATAGCTATCTTTTATGACCTGGACGTGCCCATGTGAACAAGCTGGTGTTGGTTGGAAAGGTAGGAGGAGAAACAATGAAGGCCATTATCAATGAATACCATTTGAGACTCGAGATTGCATAAAGGGAAGGATGGTTGACTGTGTCGAAGACCTGAGAGGTCCAGCAATATCAAGAGGAAGGGGTCATCTTCATCAGTGGTATAGAGGGTATTGTCTATAATGCGTAAGGTAGTAAACTCTGTGCTGTAGCTTGATCTGAAGCCAGACGGTAGTCGTGCAGGAGATGGTCAGCATTGACGAGGTCTTGGAGTTGAACAAAGACTGCTTTTTCGATGAACTTGCAGAATGGTCTAGTAGTTGGAAAGGTCATCATGGCCTAGTGTATGTTTTTTTAGGAGTGGTTAGATCTGGCCTGTCTTGAGAGGCTCAAGATGCCTTGAGTGATGGAGGCATTGACAATAGTAAGTAATGGTAAAAGAGTGCCTCTATTAAAAATGTGGATGAAGGACAATTGTAAGACATCATCTTTTTGAGAAGAGGCTTTGAGGCAGCTGTGTATGTAAGCAATGTCTGGGAGAGATAGAGCTGTGAGGGCTAGCCATTGTGGAATTCTATGGAAAGGGGTGGGTGTTAGAATTGAAGAAGGCTTGGTGTTGTTGATGTGCTGTTGGATCTTCTGTATTTTTATAAGGAAAAAGAGGTTGATGTCATTGCACTACTCTGTGGTGTGAAGACTAGATGTGTCTGGGAGGGTGTTGATGCAGTGCCTGATTGTCTTGACAGCATGCTGTTTCTGTTGGTTGCTACACTGAAGATGTTGCTATAGCACTTTGAGTAGGCTGATGTGATGAGCTGCCTGTATATTGAGTGGAGGGACTTCGGCATCAAGAGGTTCTCGGGAGTTCAGTTTTACTTCCATTTTCTTTCCTGTACGCAGATGAATCGTTTATTGTCAGCTAAGTCTTTAGTGTCCCAGAGCTTTGAAGGCTTTGACTTGTATTTGTGTATTGTAATTGCGATTTGGATGCTCACGTAGTGTTACAAAAAATTGTTGAAGTTCTTTAGAAGTGTATAGGCATTCAGTGTGGAGTTGATAGGGTGAGAAGTGAGTTATAGCACTAAGTTGTCTATGGAGAGGTTTTTGAAAGACTTGAAGGTTTGGTCTTCACTTTTGTGTTGTCTTTGGTTTATTGGTAGGGAGCTAAGCACGGAGATAGTGATGACAAAGTTGTTGTTCCAGTCCAGGGTTATGGATGGTTTGCACTGATTGTTGGTGATGTTAAGAAGCCAAGGTTGAGGATATGGTCTTTGGAGTGTGTTGGCTTTGTGACATGCTGTACCATATTGAGTCTATTGAGGACATTGATGAGAATGTCTCTTGATTTATTTTTGAGGTTGTGTTGTCTGGGGGGTTGAAATCACCCAAGAGACTGGTGTGGGCATGTCAGATAGACGAGGTGGTGAGATTTCATCAATGCAGTCCTTGTTCTTCCTGGGAGGCCTGTAGATGAGATGGAAGGTGGAGGTTTGAGTTGCAGAGAAAAGGAAATGGCATGTTTTGGTTGCATGTGGTGCAAGAACAGGAGGTCTTATAGATGACAGCGAGGCCTCCTCCCTACTTGTGTGTGGTCCACACAATAGATGCTGTACAGTGGCGGCTCCTCCGCTAAGGCGGAGGAGCGTCTCTCCACTGCTTTTCAGCAGTGCAAAAAAAGGAAAAATAAAATGATAACAACACGCTGTTGTTATCATTTTATTTTTCCCTGCCCAGGCAGTTTTGCAGGGCGGGCCTAGGCTGCTCATAGAGCAGAGGGAGTAGTGGTGAGCACTTAAGTGTGCATGACTGTTTGACCGGCCGTCTTGGGCCAGCCAAACAGCCATTCGCACTCTGCATGTTCCCCACCAGGCTGTAATACACAGCCTTGTGAGGAACATGGCCAAGCTCCCTGTCCCCGTGTGAGTGCAGAATCACAGCGCTCAGACCAATAACAACGCGGCATTGCAGCATTTTGATTGGCTTAGGGCAGCCTGTTTTTTCCTGCTTCCGTTCTAGACTCGTCGGAAGGGAAGCAGAGGAGAGACGCGGCCGGTGAAGAGGTAAGTGATTTTTATCTTTTCTACCCCTGCCCCATCATCCCTCCTCCCCCGCCACCCCTGATCCGTGCCAGCGCCAACTGAAGCTGTAGCTTGGGGGAAGAAGGGCGTCTAGGATGTTTGAAGATGTGGGCATGTACCATGTTTCTGTGATGAAGAGGGCATCAAGCTTGCACTACGTGATAAAAAGGGCATCACGCTTGTGATAGTTGATGAGGTCTACAATGTCTGATGCGTGAATTACAGCAGAGCGTGCGTTGATGAGCATGAGTTGGAATGTGTGTTCTGCAGTTTAAGGGTATCTTGTCGTTAGTGGCATGTGTACAAAGTTGGGTCTGTGGTTTGTACAAATGCTATGTGATGGTCTCTGTCATCTACATCTGAGTATGATTGTGAGGACTGGCAGTATGTGGTGCTGGGTGAAGTACATAATTGTATCTTACATTATAAGTTTCACTGGAACAAAGGTTATGGGCACAGCTCTTCCTGGCCTAACACAGGCCATAACAGCCATAACCCTTGTCTGTGTCTGCCCTTTGCTTGGGAGACCCGATCGATGGGGCACAGGAAGAGTTGATTGAAGTAGGTAGAAGGTAAGAAGTTATGTCACTTCCTGTGCAGATGCATAATGGGAAATTAAATCCTCCTGTTTGGCTTCTTCTTGTTATATCATCAATTCAGCCAAGAAAATTAAAGAGAAGGGGGGTATGAGAGAGATATGGAAAAACATAGTGGTGTCGGCTCTGTAAACACATGTGTAATGATGCTCATTTCATCAACCTTTAAGTATGAACAAGCCAATATTTGAAGCGGTGGCCACACGTTTCAGGTCAGGCTCCAGCAGTGGACCACCAAGTTGGATACGAACCCTCCATGGGATGAACTAAGACAAAAATCAACATCTGGGATGATTCCAGCTCAAACCCTAATAATAGTAATGACATTGTCTGATATAAACATGTTTTTTAATAGAGCACAGTTACCACGCTTTTGATTTTTCCCAACAACCAGCATTAAATTACTCATTTTAGGCCCTGATTACAAGTTTAGCGGTATGCAGGTGCATGAAAGTCACACCTGGAGTTACTGTTTCTAAGCGGTAAATACAAGGAATGGACCTGCAATTCTGAGTTTTTTTCACGATCCGCAGTATAAAATTTACTGCTCAGGAAAATCTGGTCTAATTTTTTTGCAAGCGTTGTTTTCATGCCATAATGCCAATCGGTATTAGCATGTAGAAAAATCGTGCATGCAGAGAAAATGCCCCCTTCCAGAAAATGACATTAAAACAGGAAGTATGTAGAGGCATATTTACAAGGGCATTGCACCACAGGAATGTCACTTTTAACAACCTTCCTGTAGCACACGCCCTGCTCCATATTTACAAAGTAGCATTAAGCCACTTTTTGTGTCTAACGCTGCTTTGTAAATATGGTCCCCTTTCATGCAGGTATGTGAGTGAAAGGGGCGTGCAATGGGTGTTGCTGTGGACGTTCCACCACAACATCCATTGCTTTTTGACCTGCCTTTGCTTTACAAGGATGTGTAAATCTGAGGCAGCACCAAAAACTGACGCCATGCAAGAGGAGGTGTTAGAATGGCGAAACGAGGAGAAATACTTTTATTTCTCCCTGTTTTTGCTTTTTCTATGTGTGCTGCATTCTGCAGCATGCATAGTAAGAAGAAAAGGACATGAAGATTGTTTATGTGCTGGAAGGTGTCCCTTCCTACACATAAACAATCATTAAATAATGACGATTTGCTACCTCTATTCATAGAAGTAACAAACTGCCTTTATTAATTGTTCATGTGCAGGAAGGGACACCTTCCTGCATATAAATAATCATTCCCTGGTACGCAAGCACCCTTGCACTATGGTGCAAGGGTGCATACGTTGGCGCTAGGCAGCTAATTTTAGCGCCAGAGCTAGGGAAAACACAAGGGTGCACGGTATTGTTGATGCTATAAGGTGTATCCCTGCGTTTTGGAAACATCGGAGCTCGGCGCTGCCAAATTTGGCACAGCTCCGTGCTACGAAATTTCATTGTACATATGGCCCGTAATCTCGAAGAACCACATTTGCTCTCTTTCCATCATACAAGTGCAGATTGTGTACTTCACTAGACACAAACACAGTTTGCAAAATCAGGCATCTGGTGCACCTCCTTGGCCTTAAAAGCCATCTGCGAGAATTACTTCCCAAATACGCACGTGAATGTTTGACCAATGACGGAGAAGCAGCAGCAGAACTCAACATGAGCCCCTCTGAACAGCAGACCAGGACCATCATTAATGTCACCAGCATAGAGAGAATAGAAGGTGGAGCAATAGCTGGTAGAACTGAAGAACATGGCAAGTGTCTTCCATACACTTCTCATAAATATCTGAATGCCTCCTATACATGCTGCTGTTCAACATCTGCCTAAGGAAAAGTGGAAATAAAGTGATACATGTCCACTTATCTTAAACAAGTGTGACATAAGTCAGCAATTTCATGGATGTACCTTTGGTAACCTTACATAGGAAATTGGTTGTTAATCCATATATATATAACCATATTGGAGAATAATATTGCATTATGATATCTATATAGGCTATTCCCACAACAGGAAAACATATATTCAGTTTGAAGTTAAATCATTGAAAATAAGAATGTGTAGAGAATGTAACAGTAAACATGTTTGAATTAAATTAGCCAAAGCAATTAAGATAACATGCAAAGGTACATGCATAAATATATATGTTCTTGGATGTTCCATCTATATAACGTATACATCTTTTAAATAACTTTTATGTTTACTCATAGACGACTCATGTACTTGCATGGAACAGAACGATACAAGTCTTGCACCACCTCTTGATGAAAGAATAAAGGGCTTGTATGGACAAGCTCCTGCTACCTGTCTACCCACAGATAATTTCAGTTGACACTACAATAACCACTGCCTCTGTGTGCCAAGTAGGCTGTCCTGAAAGTGGAACACCTAGCGCTGTCACTATGGCCCTTACATCAACATTTGCCTCAGGTACCCTTCCACAATCAATCACACCGGTACCCATGGTAGAAGGGTATGAAGAGGATGCACAAATGCCTGACATATGACCTGTGTCTCCTTCTGGAAGATCTCTTGCATTACAGATTCTTAACCACCAACCATAGTACCACATACAACAGAAGATAGCAGAAGTACCACTCTGGCCCAAAATGTGGATGTAATGACCCATAGAATCTCTACAGCTGCTAACCAACTCCGGAAAGTCAACAGAAGCCATAGTGGGTGTGTCTCAGTCCAGCAAAGGGAATATCGAGCTACCATGAGTCTTGACATCAAGATACCCTGTCATATGCATGCAGCAAAAATGCAGCGCATGGTGAACTTGGCGGAACAAAGAGCTGAAGAACGGCCATAGGCAGCATGACCCATGCTATAAGAGAGTTTAACAGACAGGTAGCGGATGGTCATGTGGCAATATTAAATTCACTAGAGTCGCATGCCAGTGCTCTCCAACAGGAACAATTGCGACATCTGCCCACCTTTCACCAGTCATTAGTTGCAGCAATAAGTCTCACCCTCTTCACCTTTTAACCATCACACACTTCCCAACGAGTGTGCTCCATAAGGCCTCGAAGGAGGGATGATCGTACTGCACAGATTCATGATTCAAGACTTATCTCAGCCAAAAAGATCACAAATGTGATCATTTCTTACTCCACGCACACACATACCGTTAAACCCTTAAATCTTTTCAAACATTGTATGTGTGCTGTGCAGTGAAGCACAAAGAGGATTAAAAATTTGGAGAAATAGAAATATTTCTCCAATTTAACCCCAACCTCAAAGAGGTGATGTTTTTTGGTGCACAGCTCTGTCTACAAATTTTAGTAGGTAGGGCTTTCCGTCTAAAACCATGGATGAAAATGCCCATGTAGCACCCATGGTATGCCCCCTTGGTGCAAAGTAATGCAAAATAGCACATTGTCTTTCTCTGCGTTACTGAAGGGCTACTTTCCAGAACAAAACAAGTTTTCCACTGGTTAGTAAATTCCAATTCTCCACTTTACCCCAGTATGTTTTACTTTAGTGATTGCACCCCGGCTCAAAGTGTTAGTAAATCTACAATCTGCATTCCACACTAGGAGGAAGGGAGTCACTCTGGCACATGCTCTCCGATAGAATATACACCAGGTGCAAATGGATACAGAGCATGAACTGGGGCAATTGTGGTTCTCATATATGCATGAGAACACCCTCATGCGAATGAGGGAACAACCAACAGTGAATGTCGTAGTGAATGATCTGTTACAAACAATTCAATATTGCACAACGGGGCTGTTTTAGCCTTTACATAGTCTTAATCCGCAATGGGCATCAAGCAAACTTTATCAGAGGCCCCACATCTAACTCACCACCGGTCAAACTTATACATTTGGCTGTCGGGTTGGCTGTCAGGTTGGCCTCTCAACTCCTGGATAGTAGGGTTAAACCTTACCATCCAGATGTAGCACTCATATGGCCTTGAACAGTTTCAGACAGAAGACATGGGTGCAGGAAGCCCACCCAATCACAAGAGGAGCTGTCCTGCAACCCCTTGCAATGATAGGAGTAATAAATCCTCTTGCAACTGAGTTCTCTTTCGCTCCCTGGGATGATACGTTTTGGACTGCTGTTAATATTGTTCCTTTGGAGGCTTTATATGACCCCTTTTATATTTATTTAGAGTTGTCTTTGTTGCTTTGATGTTACTTCGTGGTTTGTCATTGATGTCATAGTTTGTGTGACATCACTTTTTGGGTCATCATCACATAAGCTAATTAGAATTCACTCCTACGAATTTGAATACTTGGTTATTCTGATCTTGTATCATGAGGTCCTCTATATAAGTACTTGCAGAACAAATACAAAACAAAGCAGACTCAGAGTCCCCTTACTCAGCATTTCAGTTCCATTCATGTGTTTCTTTTCACATAACCTTGGTGTTCCTGATGCTGTTATTGACTTGGGCGGACAAGGGCAAAGGTCAACTCTATGAAAGGAAAACCTTCCATACACACAGCTCGCCAAGAGCTGATCTTAACTGGCCTGTATCCTGCCTATGTTTCCAAGAGGAATAATATTTAATTTTGACAACTTCAAAGGCAGTGATCTGAAAGAAGGGATATAAAAAGTGTTTGAAATGAAAATAAGTTCCAGGGCCACAACGCATTACTACGAGGAAGCAGCCTGGGCGTTAATTGTTTTGCCTGACAGTGGGGGTTGGGCAGGGAAAGTCTCAGGAATGTGCTTTAGCTGATGTGAGGGGGTTTATGTGCCAAATGTCTTTGTTTTTCTAAATTGCAAGCTTCCTGCTGCAGAATGACAAAATGCTCTCTGGATGCTACTGTTAGGGAGAAGCAAGTACATCTCTTTACATAAGACAGGGATGTTAAATGGGCCATGCTGTCTAGAGAAAAGAACAGTTCTCTTTACCCAGCCCTGCATCTCTAACAATCTCTAACACTCACCAACAATACGCATTCTAGGATTTTGCTTTGCTTGATGACATCAGTTAAAATTTTGAGATATATTGTGACATCATTCACCGGCTTGCCCCTTAAAGAGCGTTGCCCTTTATTATATTTCATTTTTTAGAAATGTTTAATACTCATTAGTCGATCTAACACCATCCTTATATTCTTTATCACTTTCTCTTATTTTATCACCTTTCAACTTGTGTCCCATGCTCCAAGTACAATCTCCTCTTAGACATGAACAGGCTTTCCCACAACGTCCACCTTTCTATTGGTCTAGTTACCATCAGTTACTTTCATTTATGTGTTTATCAGCCAATTTTCTTTACATTTTTCTCCAAAGTTGTGGCCACATTAAAGCACTTTTTGGTACAAAAATAAGTGTGCATAAATCAATACCGTCTTGGGTGTTGTGCGTTATCAAATGTGTGTTAATGAAGCTTAAATCATACCTTCAGTGTAGTCACATAGGCTTCAATCACGTTTGAGGAAGGCTCTATGTTCTGAGTAGTTACTTTACGTGAGTGGCTAATGGTAAAGTTAAACACGTCTGGGTCTAGGAGCTGGGTCTAAGAGCAGTAGGGTGGACTGCATGCAGTGGTAGTTCCTCTACAAGGCGTCTCTTGGCCCAGGTCAGTTTCTTAGACTTGTTGGAAATGTTTAGCTGTCAGAAGTTTCATAAAGAGTATATGGTTTTGATACACACTTTTCCTGGTGTGAGGGCTTTCTATAGCTTGTGATCCAACAGTGTCTATAACTTTTGAATTTCTCCTGGGAAATGGTCAGTATATTAACTAAACACAACAACCTGTCCCCCTAAGCAGCGTGCAGTGGTCCTCCAGCCAAACGGAGTGGTTGGAGACGCATATGCACCTTAAACAATCTTGCTAAGGTCAGCTGGGGTACTGTGCCTGACACTTGCAGATACCACCGGTGAATCCAACCATATGGTTATCCCTGGATCGCTGGTCTAGTATCATACTCAATCTACCATCACATTTTGTCATTATTGTCAACACCCTTTGTTCACAGTTCTTAAACATCACTCGTACAGCAGTAGCTTGCACAAGATCCTGAAGAAAGCCACAACACTTTCTAGGTCACTGGCTGAAACATGTCGATCTAATTCAGTACGATTCGATCAAAGGGTTCGTTGAACATCTTGTTTCCTTTGCTGTTTTTAATCCTAGCACAAGGCAGCCAGAATAAAATAATGTGATAAACCTTGTAGTTAGTTTTAACTCACTTCACCACTAGCACTGCACCCCTCACTACACCGTGCTAGCTCACATTGGGTCTTAGTGATAACCCCTCTGACAACCAAAACATCTCTGAGCTCCTCCCTCGCAGAGAGTGGGTTGTAGCCCGCACCATGACTACGCTTCATGGTGCGAGGAGGATTCCCAATGATGATGATGTAGCATGTCACCTCTGGTGGGTGAGGGAAACCGTCCTTTAAAGGGACGCCTCTTTCTTAGTCAGCCTCCTTTGCCTTTTTGTTTTCTCTCTTTCGAAAGACCAGAGGGCCTTCGTGAGTTACGTGATCACTATTGGGGAGGTTGCCATCACTGCTCTCTAAATCTCCTCGGGCCCCCTCTTCGTGTGTATACACAGTATATTAACTAACCAGAGGTTCCTCGATGGAGTAAATGGTATCCTACTCCTTCCTCTAGCCAAGACTCCTATTCTTGGAGCCCTAATGCAAAGAAGGTTCTGTAAATTCTAGATTCTACAGAGGGCTAATAGAGTACATTTCAGGCTGTTTGACGTGGCTGCCTTTCTTAAACTTAAGAGAAGGTCTTGCTGCTGGTTCTGCATTCATCTGTCAGTGTGTTTTTGGTAAACCTGATTCGGTCATATAGTAATAATCTACTCTTGTTGCAACCAGGCACCTTGTCTCTACTTCATAGTTTATCTGAGGAGTGCTCTGCAAACCAGTTAATAGTTGCAAGTAACTTCCCCAGCCCACTTAATTTATTTAATCAATTAAGAAAATGTTAACATGTGGGGCTGCTCCCAAGCATGTGTCCAATTAGAATGGGTTTGTTGCATCTTTGGTACCTTGCGGCTTTCCCCGCAGGCACCCATTCTGGGAGCTGTGTGGAGCCAACATTGCTCCCACCCAGCAGGAGCAGCTGTTTTTGTTTTCTCCTACCGGGTGGGAGCAATGTGGGTTTCTCTGCCCATAAGAGCGTGAGCAGGGAAACAAAAGTCTGTTTCCATCCGGTGGGAGCATTTTTAAAGCTCCCAGTGAGTGGGAGCAGACATGCCTTCCCATCCCGCGTTCCTGCGAGCAGGGAAGGCATGCCTGCTCCCACCCTGCGGGACCTTTAAAAAAGCTCCAGCCAGGTGGGAGCAGATATATATTTCCCTGCATGCAGTCTTGCGGGTAAGAAAAATTACTGTGTCCCGGGGGTGGGCTCCCTGGGACACAGTAATTGAGCCAGCCCCAGAGGATGGGGTCACAGGGGTCTTTACAGGCTTGGGGAGGGTGCCCAAGATCCCCCTCCAATTATGAATGGAATTCGGTCCCGGAGATGGGGTCCCTGGGGCAAATGAGGCTTGTGGAGGGGGGCAGCACCCCTTCCTCCCCTTTAATGTTACTTCAGCCCCAGGGGATGGCGCCCTGTGGCCTATTGAGGCTCAGGAAGGGGGGTTCTGCGTCCTCCTCCCCTTACTATTCATGACGCCCAGGGGGGTGGGGCCCCCGGGACATTCCAGAAGGTCATGGAGGGTGGCCAATGTGCCCCCTCCCCTAAAGAATGTTTTGTGCCACCCACGAGTTCTGGACCACCACACCAGGCCTAGGGGGTCAGGGTATCCCTATCCTGCCTTCTTGTGTCTTTCTTTAATCTTTTTTGTACCCTCAGGACTGAGTCTTGAATCCTAAGATGGCTCCTGCCACATTCTTGTTGATGTGGTGGCAGCCAATCAGATCTCAGCATGAGCTGTGCACCTCGTTCTAGCTTTCTGCCAAATGTGGTGTAAATCCGTTCAGGTGTTTGGGCTGTAATTGTGTCTAAAGTTCTTATGGAAAAATGATTGGGGAAAAACTGTTTTTGTATGTGTGTGTGTGTGTGTGTGTGTGTGTGTGTGTATATGTAGAGAGAGGGGGGAGAGAGAGAAAAAAAACTCTTCTACTCAGTCTTATCTGTACGTTCTATACAGAATTTAGAGAGGGATGTTCTCAAATAATAATAGGCTACACACATAATAGTTTGGAAGGATCACTGTTCACAGTGTGTCTGGGTTGACAGTATTCAGTTTGTTTAGGAACTGTGGTGTACATATTTAGCAGTCATTAACTATATTCGGTTTCCAATAACCTTAGCAAATTTGTTTCATGTTTTATTCATTCACACTCTCCTATGTAATATGCCAAATTATCATTTTTCTCCTATTTTCCATGAAACCTATGAACTCGACAACATCACCACAAGTGCTCGAATATGAACCACACTTCAATGCTGTGGAAATGTCTGGATTGTAGCTAACAAAATTAGAAACCACTGTTCTTCATCTTTTAATACAAATACAGTCAAATGTACCACCATTACCAAACAACTATTCAGTTGTTGTAGGTGCAAACCACCTGGTTCAGTCAAGTACCTAAACTTTCTTGTTTGATAAGATAAAAAAGAACCTGTCAATTCATCATCGTGAAATATTAGGGAAGTCCACCATTTGGCAGGAATTGAGAGAACGCGAAAATGATGTCAAGAAGAGAAACAAGAAATCAGGAATAGGTTCCACTGTGCCACAATTATGTCAATACACCCTCAGTATGTCAATGATGAATCCCCAGTATGTCACGGTTAACCAGATTGTTGCAAGAAAAGCAACAATATCATAAGAACGACCCATTTTGCTGAGGATAAGCAGCATACCACCAAGAATGCCCACACAATCTTAAGAATGGGTTACTATTGTGGTAGGGATAACCAGAATGTTTGCAAGAATGCCCACGGTATGTCAAGGATCTCTCACAAATGGCAGGAATAGTCAGAATGTGGTCATAAATATCTACAGCAACACAAAAAGATGATGGGCGGAATGCTGAACATTGTCAAAAATTCACCCCCAGTCAAGAGATCTGGGTTAAATCCATCCTTTCTTTTGCTCATCATGCCACCCCAGTTTGGACCCAGCCATATTCAAATCAGTCTTGAACCTGCTCCACCTGGGAACAGTCCAACCCGAACTGGCGGGTCAGAATCTCCCTGGACCGGAAACAAGCATCTTGGGACCAGTTTCGGGGTATTACCCCTCATCATCCAGGCTAGCTTGAATCCACCGGCACAGTCAGCACAGGACCCATGTCTGGGCATACCCATCCCACTTAGAGTGACTATACCATCACAAAAAGATGATGGACGGAATGCTGAACATTGTCAAACATTCACCCCCAGTCATAGATCTGGGTGAAATCCATTGTTTATTGCTCACCATGCCACCCCAGTTTGGACCCAGCCATATGCAAATCAGTCTTGACCCGGCTCTCCAGGGGAGCAGTCCAGCCCGAACTGCCAGTCCAGGTGCTTTCCTAGACTGGAAACAAGCATCCTGGAACCAATTTTGGGGTATCATCCCTCATCAGCGAGGCCAGCTTGAATCCACTGGCACAGTAAGCACAGGTCCCACGTCTGGGCATACCCTTCCTACTTAGGGCAACTATAGCAACACGAAAAGATGATGGACGTAATGCTGCACTGGGTTAAATACATCGTCATTAAGCTCACCATGCTACCCCAGTTCGGACCCAGCCATATGCAAATTAGTTTAAACCCTGCTCCCCATGGGAACAGTTCATCCTGAACTGCCAGGCCAGGTCCTCCCTGGATTAGAAACAAGCATCGTGGGACTGGCTTTGGGGTATAACCCCCCCATCATCCAGGCTAGCTTGAAACCACTGGCACAGTCAGCACAGGACCCATGTCTGGGCTTACCCATCCCAAATAGGGAGACTGTAGCAACACAAAAAGATGAAGGACAGAACGCTGAACATTGGCAAACATTCACCCCCAGTCACAGATCTGGTTGAAATCCATCGTTTTATTTCTCCCCATTCCACCCCAGTTTGGACCCAGCCATTTGCAAATCAGTCTTGACCTTGTGCCTCATGGGAACAGTCCAGCCCGAACTGCCAGGCCAGGTCCTCCCCTGCACCGGAAACAAGCATCCTGGGACCAGTTTTAGGGTATCACCCCTCATCAGTGAGGCTAGCTTGAATCCAGTGGCACAGTGAGCACAGGGCCCATGTCTGGTAATACGCTTCCTATTTAGGGCAACTGAAGCAAAACACTAAAAGATGATGACAGAATGCTGAACATTGTCAAACATTCACTCCTAGTCACAGAACTGGGTTAAATCTATCGTTTTTTTGCTCACCATAAATATCTACAACATTTTACTCCTGGCATGGATATTGATAGTGTTATCGCCTCAGCCACCATATGCCAAGTATGCACATCTCGTTTTGCTTAGGATATTCTGGAATTCACCAAGAATACCCACTTTATGATAAGGATGGGGCATTATTATGCCACCAAGATTGCCAACAGTATTTAATTGTTGGAAGACATTGCCAGAAGTTCATCAATAAAGCAAAATGTGTGTAAACACTGGACCTTATAGTTTGCTTGGAATAGGCAGGAAGTAACCACGAAAGCCATCTATTTATCAAGGATCTAATTCTGTTATGTTAGGGTCAGCTAGACAGCTGCTCACTTTATGTCGAGAATGGGCCTTTATTGTGTAAGGCATAGACAGACTGTCACCACTACCCACTACATGCCATTCCCAAGAACGACCACAGCATGTCAAGGAAGGGCCATTAATATTGCAGAGATAGATTGAATGTCATCATGATTGCTCACAATGTTTCATATTTTGAAGGCATAGACAGAATGTCATCAAAAAAGATGACTAGAAGTCAATGATGGGCCGCTTGTTTTTTCTGGGTTAAAGTTAATATCACCATGAATGTCCCCACTATCTGAAAGATGGACTTCTGTTATGCTGTTATGTCAGAGTATTGGACATGTCACCAAGACTGCCAACCTCATGCCAAGCATGGGCATGTCGGGAGTACCAGAATGTCCACTACCAGAATATCAACTATATGTCAAGGTAGAATGTTCCCAATATTATTGGATCTGAGCAGACTTTAATTTACAAACTTTGCAAAATTATAGAATTTCACATTAAATAATGTTGTGTTATTTCTTGCTCAGAGGCTACTGTTTCAATGAGAAAATGTCCAACTGAAAAAACATTTCCTTCTCTAACACTCTCCTGCTGGTATTCTGTATGTCATTTTTACCCAAAGTATGTCCTCATACATATGTAAACTTTATTTGAGTTGCTTGCAAACTGCATTTCACACTATTTATGCAAATTTTCATAATTTTCACAAAATTCCACAAAAATGTGCAAAGTTTCGCAGAGTTTAAAACACTATGCCAGAGATAGCCAGAATGGCCCCAAGAATGCCAACTACTTATCACAAATGGCCCGCAAATATGCTAGGGATAGGCAGAATATCACCAAGAATGCCCAATGTATGTCAAATATGGGAAGACAACAAATCAGTAATAGTCAGAAGGTTGCTATGAATGCTCACTATATGTCCGAGATGGACTTCTGTTGTTCAGGAATAGCAGAATAGGCCTAGGTGAGCATCCATCACCTATGATCTTCACCTCCAAACCCCCATGAGCATATACACACATTCACATTTCTTCACATGCTCCTACCCTTTCTCACAGACACAACAAACATGCACACATACATGCACACACATACTATTCAACCCTATTCCGACTCACAACTTACCTCTAGTTAATCCCTGGTCCTCTGGTCCTTCTCCTGCTATGTACTGAGAGACGGTAATTGTAAAAAAAGAAGGTAATGAAATGAATGCCTAAATTAATCTCGAACACTGCTGATCTCTTCAGGCTACATTCCAGTCCATCATTTTTTGCCCAATATGCCACTCTAGACAGAGATCAGCCATATTCTATTGTATTCTATGAGCTGTATGCACATCAGTCATGGTCCTGCTCCTGTAGCAGCAGTACAGCGCAGACTGCCAGGACAAGTTCCCTCGAGACACAAGCATTGCAGACTGGTTTAGCTTGCGTACTGTGACTCAGCGATGACCTAACCCACATCTGGGCATACTCACTGCACTTAGAGCATCTACTGAAACAAATAACAAGGTGATGAAATGAATGCTTGAATTAATCTCAGCGATTGGCAAACACTTGGGGCTCTATTCCAGTTTGCTGTTTTTCACCACCATCCCACTCTAGACAGACACCAGCCATAGCCAAATACGTTTTGATTCTGGTCCATAAGGTACAGTCCAGTAGTAACTACCAGGCTAAATCCCCTCCACAAGCAACCCCAGACACGTTTCGACCTACTTAAGCTTCATCAGGGAGGCACTGCTTGGGTCTTGTGGCACAGTGAGCACAGCACTGACATCTGGGCATATCCCTAGCATAACAAAACTTGAGGGGGCCCCTCTGCAAAGTACATGTATATATCTACAGAGATCTCCTCCCCTCTCCCTAGTGCCAGCACTGATTTCAGCTGCCGTGCGCCAGGCACACACCTTAGTGCCATAGCGCTAAGGGGCGTGTCTGAGTCCAGCATAGGTTTTGGATAGAAAGGGTACCCTTCCTGTACAAAATACTATACCTAGACAAGTTAAAACACTTTTCCCACTTTGTATGTGTGCTGCACCGTGCAGCACGCAGGTAAAGTAGGAAAACAAAGGATAAATGAAAACATTTCTCCACTTAACACCTCCTTTCAGATGGCGTTAACTTTTGGCGCTAAACCCTGTCTATAATCGTTTGTAGATAGGGTTTTGCGTCAAAAAGCATGGGTGGTTGCATGGGATCGCCCATGTACCACCCATGTAACGCCTCCTTGGTGCTAAGTAATGCAAAGCAATGCTTCGTGCTGCTTTCCGTGACTTATAAGGTACTTTCCAACGCCAAACAAGTTTTGTGCTGGAAAGTAAATTGGTAAAAAAACATTTTGTGCTGTTTAGCGTCACTTTTGTGATGCTAACCCAGTGCAAAATGATTGAAAATCTACCCCAGAGTGCTTTCAGCTACTCATTTCCAACCATGACATTGCCTGAATAAGGACCCGCCTCACAACCTTCCAAGTCTGGATTCCCAGGGCCTGCCTGAGGCTGAACCCAACCAAGACATGCTCATTCTGAACGCTAATGCCAGCTACCAGCACCAAGTCTAGGACTGGCGCTATTAACGCAAGCAGTGGGGTTTTAGGCTGCTGCCAGCTTATAGCACGGTCCTTGTACGCAGGGCTACAGTAATTATGTGATTCTGCGGCCGCGGAGTTTTCTGCATAATTACGGACTTTCCACATTTGTCACATAATCTATCATCTGCTGCATGATCTTCAGATTTTAACAAAATAAATATATCTATCTCAAACTAAAGGTAGACGAGTCATCCTTCAATTGCCTTTTCCTGTATTTCGGTGATGAAGTGACTGGTAATATGGTGAGATCTTTGCCCAGACAGCGATAGCATATTTAAAAACTACATAATAATGAAGTAATACCATCACAAAATGTGCCTCATTGTGCCACATAATTTGCCTTTCCTTGCCACATATTTCAGTCAACCCTCCTGCATAATTTGGTCCTCCCTACCCAAACTAGGCCCAGTGTCTCTGCTCATAAGCAGCAATGTATCCACTTGTCCTGGATGACACCCAGAAAGATGCAACTTGAGTTTGCCTTATTAAAATGATCTTGCCTGTTATATGGAAAACACATCCTTGCCCAACTAACGGGAAGTTCAAACCAAAAGGCCAGAAATGTTCTCTAAAATCCCTTTTTTCAGTTTATGTGGCTACGACGTTAGAGGGGCCCTGTGGTCTATTTGCTAGGAAAAACCCTCTCTGGAAAAAAGTAAACAAACACAGCTCTAAAGGTTGTCTCTATAAAAGCGTGAAAGCGTGTATTCAGGTCCTGGACACATGATGCAGAAAAGGCTGCTTCCCATACCCTGCGCGCACACAGACAGTTTTCAAGCCCAGAAAAAAACCCTTCGTGACGCCGTGCCAAGAATTTCACCTCGTGAATTCCTGCGTGAGGTATATTCCGTGGGAAAGGCAGCCCAGATTTGCTGAGTGCACAATGTGTCATTTGACACTAGGGGACTGAAAGATATGGTATACAGACGAAATTATCTTCATAAATATTCTGCACTCTGCCAACCTTTTTTCAGTTACCGAAGAACTGTTTTATTTGACACATTTCAGCCTCTCAGATCTCCAAGGTTTTTTTATGCACTTTCATTCCCAGCTTCAGGGGTGCTGCATTAAGGCCACTGCATGCAGCAGCCATCTACCAACCACCACCACAAGAGGCCTCATATAAAACATGGCCTAAAATCTTTGGGGCATATTAGCAAGGGCGTTATCGCCGCTTTAGCGGCACTTTTTGCCGCTAAAGCGGCGATATTTCTATCGCCGTATTAGCAAGCTGTCGCTAACAGCTGTTAGCGACAGCTTTATGGCGAAAGCGACCGTTTTGGTGCCGCTTGCATGTCAGCGATATTTATCGCTAATGACATGCAAAGTAAGCGTTCCCAACTAAAAGCGACTGCAAACAGTAGCAAACACAACTTCCCCTATTACCAATGCCCGCGAAGCGATAAAAAGTCGCGCTAACCGCGATTATCGCTGGAATTTAACACCTGATAAAAACTTGACTTAACCATCTTGTCAATGGGAGGTGTATTGTAAGGTTAAGTACTCACCTGCCTATTAGCGAGCTTTTCATTAGCGCAGTGAATTTATCGCTGGATTTCTCGCGCTATTGCTGGGTTTCGCCGCTATCGCTGGATTTTTTATCGCCTTGGAGATAAGCGTTGATAATAACGCGTTATCTCCGCGATGAAATCCAGCGATAGCCGGCGATAAAAAAAACAGCGCTAATTATCGCAAATCCTTGGTAATATGCCCCTTTGTTATTAGGGAATTAAGGGCACCAGGATCACAAATAGTAATTTATCGTGGGCCCCGAAAATCAGAGCTGCCTTCGCGCGTGACCATAACACAAAATGGCTGATATTAAAAATGAGAAGATGGGAATTGACAACTTACCTTACCAACTTGGACAAGAATAATAAGGAAAAATGATTAGCACTAATTTTAAAACAATTAATTACTGAATTCAACTAAATAAGGAGTGTGTAAAGCTGCAAATGTCAATATTTTGCAATGTTGAGAAGAAAACTAATATACCTTTGTGGTGGTGGCTCCCAGGCGTGTGGTGGTTCACTAGCCCCTGTGGGGGGTGAAGGGGAGGTAGGTGGGATGCAGGGCACAAAAATAAATAAATAAAATTGACATACCTTTCTTGCTTGCAGCACGACATCCTCCTCCCTCGGGTGTCTTCTCCGGAACCAGGACACTGCACTACCCAATCCTGGCGCTGCTCTCACGGCATGAGAGCAGTGCCAGGATTGGATAGAGCAGGCTGCACTGGAGGCCTGCGCTTACTCTAACCCAGCTGTTTAAGACAGTTAGGTTAGAGAAGTTTAAAATGCCCATGTCTGGCTGGCTGTCGCAAGGGAGGACCTGGCCTGGCAGTTCGGTCTGGACTGTTCCCATGGGGCACAGGATCAAGACTGATTTGCATATTGCTGGGTCCAAACTGGGGTGGCGTAGTGGGCAAAAGAACGATGGATTTAACCCAGATCTTTTGACTGGGGGAGAATGTTTGCATTGTCAGCATTCCGTCCATCATTTGTTTGCTGTAAAACTTTTTGTCCTAAGTGGGATGGGTATGCCTAGACGTGGGTCCCTTACTCACTCCGCCACTGGATTCAAGCTAGCCTGGCTGAAGAAGGGTGACATACCCTGAAACCGGTCCCAGGATGCTTGTTTCCGGTCCAGGGAGGACCTGGCCTGGCAGTTCGGTCTGGACTGTTCCCATGGGGTACAAGGTCAAGACTAATTTGCATATGGCTGGGTCCAAACTGGGGTGGCGTAGTGGGCAAAAGAACGATGGATTTAACACAGATCTTTTGACTGGGGGAGAATGTTTGCATTGTCAGCATTCCGTCCATCATTTGTTTGCTGTAACACTTTTTGCCCTAAGTGGGATGGGTATGCCCAGACGGGGGTCCCTTGCTCACTCCGCCACTGGATTCAAGCTAGCCTGGCTGAAGAAGGGTGACATACCCTGAAACCGGTCCCAGGATGCTTGTTCCCGGTCCAGGGAGGACCTGGCCTGGCAGTTCGGTCTGGACTGTTCCCATGGGGCACAGGGTCAAGACTGATTTGCATATGGCTGGGTCCAAACTGGGGTGGCGTAGTGGGCTAAAGAACGATGGATTTAACCCAGATCTTTTGACAGCGGGAGAATGTTTGCATTGTCAGCATTCCGTCCATCATTTGTTTGCTGTAACACATGTCTGGCTGGCTGTCGCAAGACGGCAGGCCAAAGATACATGTGCATTTCAAAGCGCCCAGCTCCCAACTGCTACAACACGGCAGCACTAGCTCCGCCTCGTCCTGATGCTTAGTTCAGGACGGGTTGCTTAAAAATAAAATGGTAATAAAGAAACGTTATTACCATTTTATTTTTCAGTTCTGGGGCTTGTGGGGCAAAGCTCCTCCGCTCAAATGGAGGAGCCGCCCCTAACTTGCTCGGCTATAGGAACATCCTTCAGGAGGCGAGAACAAGTGGGCAGCTGGTGGTTGACAACAGCAAAGTCTTGATCTTTCCCGACTATGCCATCACTGGTCAGAACAACCAGAACTCATTTCTAGTCCTGAAGTCAAGATTATGCTCCCTAGATCTCACATAGTTGCTGCTGTTCCTGGACTAGTTAAAGATTATTTTGACCAGGACATGGCTAGATTTTTCACTGAAGCCAAAGATGCCTGGGTCTGATTGGAAAAATGGTTGCCCATCAACAGAAAGGTGACCCTGAGGAACAGCCATGACAACCACGGAGGAGGCACTGTGGGGCCAATCCCAATGAATCGGAGGTCTCAAGGTTGAATCGTCATGAAATGAAAGGGCGGAAGCTCTCAGTGCTGTCAAACACAACCTAGAAAAGAACAGTCTGGGAAATCTGGATGGCTCAGAAATGCCAGACATGAGCTCATGGCATGTCCTGCAGCTTGGACATGATCATTGGCTGAGTGAAGATGTTCTGGCTCGTCAAGCATGTTGAGTCCATGAGACACCTACATTTCTGTGGTGGTTGCAGGGGGAGCACCAAATGACCTTCTGTTTTCACAAATTAGTGTTGCTAGGATGCAGTCTAGCTGCCACAGAGCCGCCTTTTTCCATTTTGCGTTTTCTTTCCAGATACCCTGATCCATTGCCTTGTGCATGAAAGAGGTCATGTTTGCCACATGTTTGGTAAGGTGCAGTCCCTGCTACACCTGATTATTGGTGATTTGTTTCTTAATGGGGATCACTGGTTTGGGGTCATGTATAATTTCACCATACACCACAATCTGACTCACCTGAAGGGGTGTTGGGGCATTTTTTAGCAATGATCATCAGAGTTGTCTCTCCTACATGTCAGTAAGGTGCCAGACAGCATGACTGCACAATGGAGCAGTAACTAAACCTCTGCCCCCCTCACCTGACTATGCTATATATGCACAGTGAGAGTGAGCACTATACATCACTACAAATAAAGTGGAGTGATGGGGGGATAGCAGACTCTGCAAAATGCTATAAGATTCACTTCTACCTAAAGGGATGGGCAATACATGTAGCGTTCTTATAGGAAGCGTATTTGGACAGAAACGGAGGATCAAAGCTTGAAAAGAAAGCGGGGAGGAAGTGTCCCAAGCAAGATAAGAGGGTTACTCAATAAGCAGACCAGAGAGTGACATGAAAATTATATTTATAAAAAGCACTACTACCCGTAGGTGTCTAGGCACTAATGCTTCAAAAGGAAAAGAGAGCAGATATAGTGAAGAGAGTGAAGAGAAGCAACAGGTTTAGTCCATCCACCTCAGTCACAGCATCCCAACTGCCAATACCAGAGCGCGCAACCTCCTTACTCTATATTCTAGAACTTCATGACCGCAAGGTTCCACTGTTCTAGTCTATTTTACAATGTTCTGGTATTTTCTAGAGTGCAAGCGACATGGGTGAAGGACAGATACCACATATCTCCCTTTTTTCAGAAACAATATTTTCCTCAGATTCCCATCCCAGAAACCATGGAAATAGATAACAGTAAATAACTTATTTGAAAAAGACAAGCTAAATATAAAACTAAGTTAAGAAAGGATTTTTATTCCTGACTTCACAAGGTTAAAATTTGACATGCGTACCACATTCCACTTTCAAAGATAAGGGGAAGTTAACAATGTAATAACTGTTGCTGTATTACTTAACTAAGTAATCTTTTAAGAAACTCAGGGACGAGTCCCCCGCCCACTTGATCTGACTCGAAATGCAGTGTTTTCCCCCATTTGTATCACAGGACTGTAATTTGTAGGTCCACTTTCTGACCTTGCTTCACTGTTGTTTTCACGTGTCGCCCCATTGTGTCCAGGCCAGTAATATTTCACCACCCTCCCCGGATTCAAAATTCTACCATCCGGTATCTTGACCACATTGTGAAAAAGCTTTAGGACTTTCATGGGTTCAGTGAACTATGACCATTGTTTGTTGCCAGTTGGAGCTTTCAGTCTGACCCAATCACCCACTTTATACTCGATAACCTTAGTTTTATGCAATTTTTCAAACTTCTCCTTGCGGGCTGCCTAAAACTCTAACGCCTTTTCCCTCCACTGTTGGCCTGCATCAACCCTAACCAAGCCTTTGTGCCATTATATTCGCCCAAGTACCAGTCTAGATTTGGGCTTCCTAGTCTTTAACAACTCGGAGGGAGTCATACCGGTTGACTGATGAGGAGTTAATATCTCAGGCATATATTATTTAGTACTGATGATGATCCCTTGATTTTCGAAACGTCGTCGACCTGTAGTACCATGATTATTACAATATCCACCCAGCGAGCGAGGATTGTTAACAGTGGAGAATTCTCGTGCTTAGTGCTCACCCCTCGCTCTCACAACAGTTCGTTGGTGTGTGTAAGCGGCATCAAACATGCTCCCAAAAGTTCATAGCCACTTAAGTTTGGTGGTATAACAGGGGGGGAGGGATTCCTCATGTACAGTGCGCACCCTCGTCAGAAAGCTGTCACGCTTATGTTGGGGGCAGAAAGTGGCATCAGGCAGTTAACTCTCTCTCAAAATGTCAACATGCTCGACTGAGGTTAAAATCACCACATCCCTCTGGCACACTGGCGTCTCCCAAGTCAATAACTCAAGCGGTGTACTACAGGGGTCATGTCAGGATAACCGTTAAATCACCACAGCGACCGTCGCTAGTGGCCACTTACTCGCTGCTCAGGCTCACAGCCAGCAACCATCCACAAATGTACTCACTGCATACCCAAGTCCATTTGATACACAGTCCTGGACTCAATCATGTGGCCAGGGTACTACCCTGAAAGCCCTTCAGTTTCTGAGAATGGCCACACTCCATTTTCCAGCTGCATCGAGTAAATGTCGAGGTGTACCTGGGCGTATCCCATCCTCATCGCCAGTGTCCAATACAAGATAAGATGTTTACTCAATAAGAAGCCCAAAGAGTGAAGAGCAGCATTAGGTTTATTCCATACACCTCAGCCACAGCATACCAACTGACAATTCCAGAGCACACAGACTCCTCACTCTACATTCTAGAACTTCGTGACCGCAAAGTTCCACTGTTCTAGTCTATTCTACAATGTTCTGGTATTTTCTACAGTGCAAGCGACATGGGTGATGGACAGATACCACAGGGGGCAACTGTATTGCATCTCATGCTCTACCTTTGCCAGGGGCGTTGCTCTGGGGAAAATCAGGGATCCAATCTATGGCAACGTCCGAACACATTGATTGAGATGGCAGTATGTGGTGGTGAGACATTAGTAGAGGACCAGGCTGTACTGATATTCTCAATGCACTAAACTCCTTAGAAAGACTTCTGCACTCATTGTCAAAAAGCATGACTCATTTACAGCAAACTCTGACACAGTATGGAAGCAGCTGTAACTGTACTCAGGATGGGCTTGGAACAATGACACCTCTTGCTGGCTGGAGACCCTATGCAGAAACGAGGCAAAGACTTTATAGTACTCACCCATCAAGGGCTGGCAGACATCTGAATTTGGAATCACTACGCAGAGCAAGAATACTCATTCTACTCACCTGTACATAACTTGCGCACTCCAAATAAAATCCATAACACTGAATACTTATACAACACCTTTTCAGATGACGGCTCACTACTCATAATGATGGAATGGGGTAGAACCTAGTCCTGCACCTCCTCTTAGTGGACTCTGCCTGTTTCCCTCCATGACTGCCTACAGATCCACTATTTAAGATGCAATAATTAATTGATTCAGCGATAATAAGGGCTTAATCAGGGATTTTGGTGTGGTGTGGGTAGCTTTTAAAGTGGTTGTGGGGGAGTGTATATTAACACCACTTACAGGGAAAAAGTTCTTAACAAGGAGACAAAGAGCCAGACGGATAAACTGTGAATCTGAACAGTCTGCTACAACCTCGTATGTGGCGCTGAAACAGGAATTATTTAATTGCAAAGCTGAATATACCAACCCCCTGGCGTGCTTGAGGAAGCTGAATTATAGGAACAGCTATCAAAGCACATGATAACGGGGACAAAGCTGGTAGCGGTTTGGTGAGGATAGCTATGATAATTGTCGAGAGGGCTTATATACTGGCCATATACCATGACGGTTAAATAATGCACTCACAAGAGGAAATTAAACTCCAAGCAGGGGTGGCTCTTCCATTGGAACGAAGGTGCGTTGCCCCACTTAAGTGGCGCCCAAAGCCCTAATGAATTATCATTCAATTTTTCATCATCCTGTCCTGTCCTTAACCGAGCGTCAGAATGGGGTGGGGCCTGCTGAATGACATCAGGGAGGAGTGGTGGGCAGAAGGCTTTCTTTTCACTTGTTCAAAGTGTGCATATCTCTTTGGCCGGCCGTCTTGCGCCAGCCAGCCAGACATGCACACTTTAAAGCTCTCAACCCAGCTGTCTTAAGACAGCTAGGTTGAGAGCAATGTTATACCTGCTGCTCAGCCAGTGTGAATGTGTTGTGGAATGTTGGTGTGCATGGTGATGTAATGGAATGTGACTATGCCTGGATGTGGAGTGTCAGTTGGAGTATGGGCTGAGCAGCAGGAAGGCTGCTCCTGGTGGGGCTCTACTTGTTAACATCTTACTTGAATAAAACTACCTGCTTAATACATGGACTACTTGACATCTTCGTTACCACATATTTTGGCGCATTTGTTGTACATATGCTACTATTTGATTGGGTGTAGAGTTGTGCACTTTTACATGTTCCGTGTGAAGCGTCTTTCCACACGTACCACTCTAATTTCGGGTTTGGGTGAAGGGCTGAGTTGAAGCCAGATTTTGAAGAGTGAGTGCTTTTTCCTAGTGATTGCTGTTTCTCTTACTATTTGATTGGGTGTAGAGTTGTGCACTTTTACATCTTCAGTGTAGAGCGTCTTTCCACACGTACCACCCTAACTTCGGGTCTGGGTGTAGGGCAATTTTCATGCCATATGTTTCGTGTGGAGTTGTGGTCCACACGTACCACCCTTACTACGGGTAAGGGTGGAGGGCAGCTTTTATGCCGTTTGTTTGCTGTAGAATGATTTTCCACATTTTCAAAGTTTTTTTTTAATTGCTCTTGTTTGCACGGTTCCCTACCGCGCCTCGCAGTCGGTACCCTTCGTACCACTTTCTTGTCGGCCTGGCCAGCCAGCTTGTTTTTTGGTATCTGGGTTTAGTTTGTGTTTTGTGGTGTGGTAGTGTGTGCGTTTTCTTGGTTTGGTTAAAAAGGGAGATGATGTGTGTATATCCCTTTTATTATCTTTATTTTATCATTTGTTGTACACATGCATGAAATGTTTCCATCTTTTATCTGCATGCTATCGCATCAGCACTGCTTGGGTGTCACTAAAATATTCATTTCACATCTTCATTTAGGTAATTCCTAAAAATAATTATTCAAAGTTATTTTCCACCTAACTTTCAAATTTCAAACTCTTACTAAATGGTAAAATCAGATTTTTGATGACTTTAGTGGAAAAGTTATTTATAAAAATGTACTTTGGGCAGCCTGAGCCAGAATCAGTACTACAACTCATCACACCTTCAGAGGCCAATGAAAAGACCTGGCTGGAGTTGATGGGTCTACCTGCCAGAGGACAGAGCCGGACCCAGGTAGGTAGAGGTGTTTTCAACAACTTGCCACTTAGCAGGGATTAGCCATCTGGGAGGGGTACCAGACAGCTGGTAGACCAAAGCACAGTCTTAACACTTCTTCTTTTGACTCAGGGATCCCAAATGGAGCTGACACGGTCTGCTCCCATTTATTCCTAGAGCCCGCCTGGCCCTCTGGCTCCATCCACACCAGGAGAGAGGACCAATTCTGAACCTGACAAAGAGGAGGACAGTTCATTTCCATATGGGAGTGGCTAGGGGCCTGATTGAAGCTCTTCCAGAGGAAAGAAGGATTTGGGTTTCTGGGAATGGTTACAGTAAAGTGAAGAGGAAGTGCTGCAAAAGGAGGTGGACATAGGATGAAAAACTGGACAGGGTTAGGTAGGAATAATTTGCCAATTACAGGCTAGTGCACAGACTGAGATTCCTCACCACCATCACCTCTGAACATTCCAGAACCTGGAACACTACACTTCAGGAAGAAGTCCCTGCTGGAAGGAAGAAAAATCGTGACTCCTGCTGTCAGAAGAGGACAGAAAAAGCAAAAGGTCTACTGTCTCTAAGAAGGGGCCAGCTGACCCTGCAAGCGCCCTGGCTGGAGCGAGACATGGTGCCTAGAAACCTTCCCTGAGGATCCAGGGACTCTGGAAGGGACAAGAAAGAACTTTGCCAGCAAATGGAGAAAATGGGACTGAGACAGTTTTCAACTTGTCCTGAGAACCAGGACAAGGTGCTGAGACTTGCCCAGGGAGATCACATCCAAGGCGGGCAAGGAAACTAGGACTGTGTCCCAATTTTAGAATTTTGCTGCCCATTTAATGGGTTTGGTGGGACATTGTGGAAAAGGTATGTGGCCTGTGGAGCCTTGCTCAGCGACAGCCTTCAGGTTGGCTCCACTTGAAGATTTTCAGAATCAATAAAGAGATTATGGCCGAAGGTAAAAACTTGGAACGGGGTGCAGTGGCAAATCCATCTCAGTGACGAAGCAGCCTTGACGGCTACGAAATACATCTTTGTCCTGCATGGAACATTTTTGTGCCAAAACCAATGGCTAAAGCGGGAGCTGAACAACGACATGCATCACTTCAAATGACCCTTGAAGGCCTCAGTCTTGGACTTTACTCCAGTGGGTGGCAACTTTGCTACCTGAGGAAACTGTTTTGCAATAGTTTACAGATCAGAACTGCGACTGCGGAGGAGTTGGCCCATAAATCAAACATCCACACATGGTCAATGAAGTGCTAACAATTCTGGTGGGAGGTGGACACATGAGACTGGCCTCTTCCCTGTATTCCAATATATTGGAAACGACCGAGACCCAAGGATCCAAAAAACTAACATACAGTTCATACGGTCTTGGGCAATAGGTAGAGACAAGTGTTGCTGCAGGCTTGATGAATGCTTGCATTAAATACATTTATTACAACTACACACATCAAACATATTTAACACCTAACCACTCCAATTCAATTGTACAGAATATTTCCACACTTATGGGATGAATGCAACAGATGTAAGACTAGTGAAACAGGATTCTTTCATATGGTATGGTACAGTGGGAAGTTACCGAACTTCTGGAGGGGACTGACTGAGTCAATAACATCACCGACAGGCTGGTGTGAGATCCATGCACTGGGCATATGTCTGTTGGGGAAAGTTCTTAGACCTAGGAAGAAGAAAGAAGAGAATAAGTTCATTAATCTGACATAAAGGCTTGCCAAGCAATTAATTGCAATGACCTTGAGGTTTTTTTTTCCCTCCCTATTTTTTTGAAATTCTCAGATGTACCAGCACAAACAATCACTTTCATATGCAGATGAAAGATATGACACTCAGCTCATGTGGGAAAAAAATGTTTACATGAAAAAAATACATGATAAAAAAGAGTAAAACTACCCCAGCTGCGCGAAGTGTGAATTTTAAAAAAGGGCAATCAAGCAGATCTCTTTGCAATCGGGGAACATGTCCTCACCTTTTTCCTTCTGTATGTGCTGGTGGGCCGCTGCATTCCTGGCTGCTCCCTAGACTTGCTGTGGGCAGGAAATAGAGGGCACTGCAACATGTTTCCACTGCCACACAGGCTTGAAAGATAGCAGGGAAAACTAGGAGCCAATCCCCTGTATGCTGACACTGTGCTCTGGTGGCACATTCGGCAGCAGGGAAAAAAAGTTAAGCTTCACCTGGGTGCACACAGGAAAATTTGGCGACTTTGCAAAGGATAGAGTGTGAGAAGTTGGCCTGGCATATGCTGTCCACTAATTATAGTGGGCACCTTGCACCAGTCCAAACAACCCCTTATTGGAGATAGGTTAAAGACAACCTTATTGAAAGCTATCCTAGTGGTAGCTATGGAGAGCAGCCTTCAGGCTAAGTCTTGAAGGAATGTAAAGCAGCTTGTTTTACCAGTCTATAATCTCTTGAGTGACCAAATGAAAGAGCACCACACCAGGTATATATTCAAAATATATGTATTTATTGCTAAACACACCCCTCTAGTCTCTTTATGAGGCTAGAGTTCGAAGTACACAAGTCATAAGTTATTTAAACACAGTAATAGCACAAATACACGTTTGGGCCCTAGGGGCGTACTCAAACCATATACCAATAAAGTGGTATAAGAACCACGACTGAACTAGACACTAGGCCTAGAGCCTCTAGAAGTGCTTGGACCACAAGGAACCACCCAAGGTAGTGACACAGGGGACCCACGGGGGACGCGTGCAGTGTAAATACACAACCGCGATACGCCGTTAACTTCTATGGAGAAAGTCGCGATTAGGAAATTAAAGGAAAGGGACACTTAACGGAGGACTTGGAGCAAACCCTTTGAGAACTAGTACTTTGAAGAGTCTCTACCCACGGGAGCACCGGAGTACTCGTGTTACCTCACCCAGGGAAGCCGGGTGCATAGGTGTCTTTCGGGGTCGGGTTTCGTCGTCGATTTGAATGGCGATCTGCTGCAAAGTGCTGCTGGCGACCAAGTGGAAAGTGTCCGGTTGGATCCAAGAGTGGATCGGAGATCTGAAGAACCTGAAAGCAGAGGGGACAGAGTCTGGGTCACTAGCCAGTGACCAGGATGGCGATGAGCGGATGCCCACCGATGTCGAGTGCTTCAGGTGCGTTGACAGTCGTGTTGACTCTTCAGCCACGAGGTCCAGGAGGCGTTGTCGGCGACCAGGAGCAGGATTCGGGCTGGTACACGATGTTTGTCGAGTGCTGAGGTGTCGGCGACCGGATTGGACCCAACAAGCATTGGCAACGGCAAGTCTCGGTGAAGATGAAGATCGTCGATGGTGCAGACCAGCAAGGTCTGAGGAACTCACCCAGCGAGGGTAAGTGAGGGCAGGCCTGGAGCAACCAGGATGCCGAAGAAGAAAAGGATTGGCATTCGTGAAGGGCTACTAGCCAACGGGCTAGCAACCGCAAAGGAGCCTCAAGACGTCGCACGTGGATCTGGCTCACAGGACACTCGTGGAGTGGAGGCCAGTGATCTTCGGTGCAGTTGGTGCTGGAGGCTAGGGCTACTCAGAGCCCAAAGCACGACTTCGGGGGAGACCCAGAAGAGGATGCACTTGCAAATGTGCTCGGTGTCTAGGGGTCACGGTCTCACGTTACCCACGATAGCTACGGGCCTCAGCTTTGCTGGAGACTCAGGGTAGCCTCGGGGAAGTCTGAGAATCCACCTCTGGTGATGCGAAGACTTCGGCGTCCGACGGGAGCTTCAGAAATGCAGACCGGACAGATGCGTCTTTGGTGCCTGCCAAGCAGGGGAGTCACTCCTTGACCCCAAGGGAGATTCTTCTGTCCTCTAGTCTTGAGTAGAGCGTCGAAGGTCCAGGATTCTGTTTCAGAGTTTCGTCCAGGGATAATCTAAAGTCCTAAGGACTGGGTTCCTATACTTATACCAAGTTTAGGGGTTGGACTACTCTGTGGCCCCACCTATGGGTGGGTCAGGGCAGAGGGGTGGCTACACCCCTTTCCATTTGTCCAGTTCGCGCTAAAGCAGGGGCTGCAAGCCCCTGATTCGGTTTGAACTGGGGTATGCACAGGGACACCAAATGTGCCCCCAGTGCAGGACTTCAAAGCACCCGAAAGTGCTCCCGCCCAGCCCCAATACACATTATCCTGTCTGGGGAGGTGGTCACACCTCCCTGGGACAGGAAACCTATTGTCCAGGCCTCCCCTGCCGGAGTTTCGTCCAGCAGCAGGAGGCCAGACACGTGTCTGTGGCAGCAGCATCCATTTTGTGATGCCAGGGCTTTAGAAAGAAGTTACCGGCCAAGCCAGGGTTAACATGTCTTTCCCTCTAGAAGGGTGGAATGCTACCCCCGCCGCCAGAATTGGCGGGGGGGTAGTATTCCAAGATGTTTGACACCAAACATGACATGTTTAGGTGCAGCCATTCCAAAGTTAGCATTTAACGCGAGGTTATAATGCGCTTAAGAGTATATGGTCAGGCTGCACTACAAACAGCATCAGAGAAGGGTCTCCGAACGCTGCAGAGGGGCCCTGCTCATGCAGGGGCACCCTCTCACATAGGAACCATGCACTCTGCCTTCAGGATTGATAAGGCCTGCCTTAGGAGTGACTTATAGGTTTATATGTGTGTATGTATTTTGTGATATAGGTAACCTATATCACAGTAAGGGGTGCATGCACCACCCTACCCAGGCTGCAGTAGCAGACCTGTGGTGTCAGTTTGGATGGCCTTCCAGGGGTGGCATAATACATGCTGCAGCCACTGGTAGGCCTCTGAGGTACCTATGCCCTTGGTACATAGTATACCATATACTAGGGACTTATAAGGGCACTCCAGACTCCAATCAGAGATGTGCCTAAGGCACATGGAAACCTTTTTACAGAGAAAGCAGATAGACTGGGGCTCTGAATAGCAGGATCCCAGTCCAACTAAGTCATGAACCAGCAAAACACCATAAAAAAAGTGGGGGCAACCATATAGTCAGATTCCACCTTCCTACATAACCCCCCCCCCAAACGAAAGGAGATAAGGCTAACCTTGGTCAGTTGAGCCTTCATTGACTAAGTGGTCATATAAGGAAGCACCTGCACTAGCATGGTTGCCCCCTGTCTTATGGTCCACTAAGCAATCCCTCACCCTAAGGGTATGAGAGGGTCTCCACTATGGGGAATCACTACCTGTGGTGTGCTTAGGTAAAGTACAAGGCTGGTGAGGTGTCTGGGTAGGGAAGTGAGACCCTAGGAATGTTGGCCTCAGCTTCCTTAGATCACTGGTCACCATGTATGCCTGTCTTTCCATGACTGAGTTGCACTTTGCTCTAAGGGTCAACCTTTGGCTGCCTACAGCTGGGGGTTGGGTCCCTTTGGATGGACTACTGGAGGGACATGGCAGGTTTGGAACCTTCAGGTCCCAGGTTTGCCCTTGCCTACCAGAGTCCTTCTGGGGAGGTCCCTACATAAAGGCATGAGGGATCCCTCAATGTGTAGAGGAGTTTTCACCTGGCTAGGGCTACTAGACTGGGTGCCCCTAATCTGCTGATGGGGGTTCCTCTGGACAGGGGGCCCTGGGGGTCCACTGGCCTCCCTGACCTCTGCAGCCCTGGGCTGGCTGAGGCAGGGTAGAGAGGGGCAGGTTACCTGCTCCAGACTGGGTACCACCTTGGAAGGGTCCTCTGCCATCAGGGGTGTGGCCAGGCCAGGCCTGACTACCTCTGGGGCAGTTCCTTCACTAGGGGTAGGGTCAGTTCCCTGAGGAGGCTGACCCTTACCTACTGTCTGGAGGGAAGAAGACTTTTCTTCAACCCTTGTGCTCTCTTTTGGGGGAGAGTGGGCCATTCTTTCAGGCTCCATCTCTCCAAATTCTTGGGCTGGGGCTGTGGCCATTACAGCCCCACTAACCTTTACAGGGACGCCCAACATCCTAAGGTGGGTTTGGTGTTCAACTTCAGCCCAGGCTGAAATTTCCAGATCATTGCCCATCAGGCAATCTACAGGTAAGGTGGGGGACACTGCCACTCTCTTTGGGCCGGTGACCCCCTCCCAGCTGAGATTGACTATGGCCATGGGGTGATCTGTTCTGACACCATCAATGTTGGTCACCTGGTATTTAAACTCAGGTAAAAGCTGGTGAGGGGGGACTAGTTTCCCTGCCACCATGTTGACACTAGCCCCTGTGTCCCTAAATGCCACAGCTTTCTGACCATTAATCATTGGCTCCAGTCTGTACCTGCCCATTGCTGTGGGACCCATGGTAAAGGTGGCAAATCCTACACCACCATCAGAGTCAGAGGAGTCTGTTGAGGGGTCCCTGTCTGAACCAGGGCCCACCTCTGTTCCTGTTGCAAAAGCACCTAACTTTTTGGGTGCACTACTCCCAACTGGAGGATTACTACTGGTAGTACCAGGAGGGGTGGTAGTAGTTGCTGGGGGAACATTTTCTTTATTGCCAATCCTGGGGCAACTGGGATCAGATTTCCAGTGCCCAGGATTTTTACAGACATGGCAATATGGTTTCTTTTCAGGAGAGGAAGGAGTTTGGGACCCACCCCCAGAAGAGGAATTTTGGGGCCCTGTAGTGGACTTATCCTTAGATTTATCCCCACCTTTCTCTTGGGACTTAGTAGAATCTTTCTTCTGGTCACCACCCTGATTTTTAGTCTTTACTCTGGTTCTGACCCATTTGTCTGCCTTCTTTCCCAATTCTTGGGGAGAGGTCAGATCAGAGTCCACCAGATACTGGTGCAAAAGCTGGTTTTGACAATTATTAAGGATCTGCTCCTCATAATCAAATTGTACAATCCTAAAAAGTCATGCACTTTGTTGCCATGTATCCAACCTTCCAGAGCCTTAGTAGCACAGTCTACAAAATCAACCCAGTCTTGAGTCTGAGCTTTTGGGTGTCTCTGAACTTCAACCTATACTGTTCAGTGGTTAGGCCAAACCCATCTATCAGAGCACTCTTCAAGACCTTGTAATTATCAGCATCCTCTTCTCTTACAGTGAGGAGCTTGTCTCTACCTTTGTCTGCAAAGGAGAGCCACAAGATTGCTGCCCACTGCTGCTGGGGGACCTTCTGAACTTTACAGGCCCTCTCCAGTGCAGTCATCCATTTGTGGATGTCATCCCCACTCTGGTAGGGAGGGACAATCTTGTTTAGGTTTCTATGGTCATAAGACCTTTCCCTATCTTTAGGGATATTGCTGCCACCATGGGACTCTAGTCCCAACTTTTTTCTCTCTCTAAAGAGATCTAGGGACTCCCTGTCTAAGGCTACTTGCTTCCTTCTGAGTTCAAGCTGAGCTTCCTCATACTGAATCAGCCTTGTTCTCCTCTCATGAGAGGATTCCCTCCTGTGAGAAGAGACAGAGCTCCCTATAGAGGTGCCAGAGTGGTTAGACTCCTGAGAAGGAGATCTAGACTTTCTGGGCACACTCATAATCCTTCCTGGGGGACAAAGAGGGCATCATCCTGATCATCCTCTTCATCTTCCACAGGAGGGATTGGGTTATCCAGGTCAGGGTCATTGTCACCCTCCTGGCCAGTTTCAGAGGGGGGCTGGGGGTATTGCTACCCCTGGCACCACCCTCATCTTCTGCCCCACCCTCTGCTCCTACCCCTTCAGTCCCCAAGGGCTTACTAAGGTCATAAGCTACCAACAACTCCTTAAGGTGTTGGGTGGTGGGACTTTGGCCTGTCCTTAATTTCCTCAAGTTACATAATGCTCTCAATTCCAAGAATGGGAGTGTATCATACTTGGAGGGGAGAAGCCCAGTGGCTTCTGGTAAGGATTCTCTAGATCCTACCTTTAAAGACATTACTAGTGTGGTGTGGTGTATGCACTACCTACTCTAGTGTGGCCTACTAAACTCTCTTGAGTTGTAGAAAGGGTGTGCTATCCCTTAACACACAACTCTAAGTTCAGTAGAACTTACTGTATTCAAAGCTTAAATTATATGTACCTTAGGCACCTTTAGTGGTTTTCAGTTGATCAATTCAATTGAGATTATCTGGTAAAACAATAGCAAGCTGGAATCCCACACGCTGCACACCAATGTGAGAAGTTGGCCTGGCATATGCTGTCCACTAATTATAGTGGGCACCTTGCACCAGTCCAAACAACCCCTTATTGGAGATAGGTTAAAGACAACCTTATTGAAAGCTATCCTAGTGGTAGCTATGGAGAGCAGCCTTCAGGCTAAGTCTTGAAGGAATGTAAAGCAGCTTGTTTTACCAGTCTATAATCTCTTGAGTGACCAAATGAAAGAGCACCACACCAGGTATATATTCAAAATATATGTATTTATTGCTAAACACACCCCTCTAGTCTCTTTATGAGGCTAGAGTTCGAAGTACACAAGTCATAAGTTATTTAAACACAGTAATAGCACAAATACACGTTTGGGCCCTAGGGGCGTACCAAACCATATACCAATAAAGTGGTATAAGAACCACGACTGAACTAGACACTAGGCCTAGAGCCTCTAGAAGTGCTTGGACCACAAGGAACCACCCAAGGTAGTGACACAGGGGACCCACGGGGGACGCGTGCAGTGTAAATACACAACCGCGATACGCCGTTAACTTCTATGGAGAAAGTCGCGATTAGGAAATTAAAGAAAAGGGACACTTAAAGGAGGACTTGGAGCAAACCCTTTGAGAACTAGTACTTTGAAGAGTCTCTACCCACGGGAGCACCGGAGTACTCGTGTTACCTCACCCAGGGAAACCGGGTGCATAGGTGTCTTTCGGGGTCGAGTTTCGTCGTCGATTTGAATGGCGATCTGCTGCAAAGTGCTGCTGGCAACCAAGTGGAAAGTGTCCGGTTGGATCCAAGAGTGGATCGGAGATCTGAAGAACCTGAAAGCAGAGGGGACAGAGTCTGGGTCACTAGCCAGTGACCAGGATGGTGATGAGCGGATGCCCACCGATGTCGAGTGCTTCAGGTGCGTTGACGGTCGTGTTGACTCTTCAGCCACGAGGTCCAGGAGGCGTTGTCGGCGACCAGAAGCAGGATTCGGGCTGGTACACGATGTCTGTCGAGTGCTGAGGTGTCGGCGACCAGATTGGACCCAACAAGCCTTGGCAACGGCAAGTCTCGGTGAAGATGAAGATCGTCGATGGTGCAGACCAGCAAGGTCTGAGGAACTCACCCAGTGAGGGTAAGTGAGGGCAGGCCTGGTGCAACCAGGATGCCCAAGAAGAAAAGGATTGGCCTTCGTGAAGGGCTACTAGCCAACGGGCTAGCGACCGCGAAGGAGCCTCGAGACGTTGCATGTGGATCTGGCTCACATGACACTCGTGGAGTGGAGGCCAGTGATCTTCGGTGCAGTTGGTGCTGGAGGCTAGGGCTACTCAGAGCCCAAAGCACGACTTCGGGGGAGACCCAGAAGAGGATGCACTTGCAAATGTGCTTGGTGTCCAGGGGTCACGGTCTCACGTTACCCACGATAGCTACGGGCCTCAGCTTTGCTGGGGACTCAGGGTAGCCTCGGGAAGTCTGAGAATCCACCTCTGGTGATGCGAAGACTTCGGCGTCCGACGGGAGCTTCAGAAATGCAGACCGGACAGATGCGTCTTTGGTGCCTGCCAAGCAGGGGAGTCACTCCTTGACCCCAAGGGAGATTCTTCTGTCCTCTAGTCTTGAGTAGAGCGTCGAAGGTCCAGGATTCTGTTTCAGAGTTTCGTCCAGGGATAATCTAAAGTCCTAAGGACTGGGTTCCTATACTTATACCAAGTTTAGGGGTGGGACTACTCTGTGGCCCCACCTATGGGTGGGTCAGGGCAGAGGGGTGGCTACACCCCTTTCCCTTTGTCCAGTTCGCGCCAAAGCAGGGGCTGCAAGCCCCTGATCCGGTTTGAACTGGGGTATGCACAGGGACACCAAATGTGCCCCCAGTGCAGGACTTCAAAGCACCCGAAAGTGCTCCCGCCCAGCCCCAATACACATTATCCTGTCTGGGGAGGTGGTCACACCTCCCTGGGACAGGAAACCTATTGTCCAGGCCTCCCCTGCCGGAGTTTCGTCCAGCAGCAGGAGGCCAGACTCGTGTCTGTGGCAGCAGCATCCATTTTGTGATGCCAGGGCTTTAGAAAGAAGTTACCGGCCAAGCCAGGGTTAACATGTCTTTCCTCTAGAAGGGTGGAATGCTACCCCCACCGCCAGAATTGGCGGGGGGGAAGTATTCCAAGATGTTTGACACCAAACATGACATGTTTAGGTGCAGCCATTCCAAAGTTAGCATTTAACGCGAGGTTATAATGCGCTTAAGAGTATATGGTCAGGCTGCACTACAAACAGCATCAGAGAAGGGTCTCCGAACGCTGCAGAGGGGCCCTGCTCATGCAGGGGCACCGTCTCACATAGGAGCCATGCACTCTGCCTTTAGGATTGATAAGGCCTGCCTTAGGAGTGACTTATAGGTTTATATGTGTGTATGTATTTAGTGATATAGGTAACCTATATCACAGTAAGGGGTGCATGCACCACCCTACCCAGGCTGCAGTAGCAGACCTGTGGTGTCAGTTTGGATGGCCTTCCAGGGGTGGCATAATACATGCTGCAGCCCCTGGTAGGCCTCTGAGGTACCTATGCCCTTGGTACATAGTATACCACATACTAGGGACTTATAAGGGCACTCCAGACTCCAATCAGAGATGTGCCTAAGGCACATGGAAACCTTTTTACAGAGAAAGCAGATAGACTGGGGCCCTGAATAGCAGGATCCCAGTCCAACTAAGTCATAAACCAGCAAAACACCATAAAAAAAGTGGGGGCAACCATATAGTCAGATTCCACCTTCCTACATAGAGTTTCTATAATACACTCTTGAATGTCTATGTGGGGCTTTACCACATTCAAAGGCATCCACCATCTAGGCCACAGCCTTGCAGCTTCTGGTCTACACAAGCCACCAGTACATAATGCTCTCTTATCTAGGGTCTTAAATAGTAGTAGTTTTGTATTGTGCTCTATTCACATGGCTAGGACTGTTGAATAAATAAATAAATATTCTCATTCCAAACAGACACAAAGTGAGCATAGCACAGAAGGGCAACCATCTGGAGACATGCCATAGTACAGTTTATTGCCATAATGACTAATTTTGAAGGGGGCCGTGGCTAAGATGGCGGACGGAACGGATGCATGGTGACAGAGCTCCGCGAGCTTCGCCCGCCGGACAGCATCCTACACGATCGGAAACCCCCACATTCTACTCCCAGGGGGGCCTCTGACCCCCTAGGAGGCAGGTGCGTTCGCCTGCTGGTGCAGCACGCCTTTAGACAAGTCACAGCATGGGCCTAATGTGATTCCATAGCCAGAGCGTGCTACATGTGGGGTCGCTCACCCCAGTTTGATAGGCAAGGCCATGCAGGAGCAGCGCAGACACTCTATTTGGGTCCCGTGTGCAACAGCACTGGCTTGGGAGCACCGTCCCTGGGATTTCGGTGGCCTGCCCTGCCTGCAATCCTGTGTAAAGTGGCCCACGAGGACAGGCCTGGGCCTGTGGCCCTGGCTTCCACGGCATCAGCGTCCCCATCTTCCTGACACGAGGGGTCCCTTTTGCCAGCCTGTGAGACAG
Organism: Calotriton arnoldi; assembly: GCA_963921515.1. Taxonomy (NCBI): domain Eukaryota; kingdom Metazoa; phylum Chordata; class Amphibia; order Caudata; family Salamandridae; genus Calotriton; species Calotriton arnoldi. Next base: position 403,155 of record CAWUFW010011966.1, on the reverse strand, counting down.
CATTGACCGGGCCGCAGTGGTGAAGAGGTGCGGTCCCCGTGGGCACAATGGTGCCACTGATCAGGCCGAAGCCGGGGCCTCGCACGATCCCACGGCTACAGGCTGAGAGCGAGGTCAGCCCCTGCTCGGCGGAAACAGGTCACCATCATCTGATGCAGGTGAAGCACAGTGGCAGTAAGTTGGGCTTCCTGCGTAGAGACGCTAGCCCGGGAGGCCCCCGAGACTTTTGTGGCCCCTGCTGCATCCTGGCCCAGCTGGTTGAGGCCCATGTGGACGGGCCTGGGCATCAGGCCCTGGGATTTATAGACACTTCGGCATGCTGCATGCTGCCCCCCTAACATTGGCTGCTGGTGGATGATGCCCCCAGAACTTAGGGGGGCACGCCTGATATTGTTTTGGCCCTGAGGGGCCCCTCATTGAAAAGACAGGCAAGCGATTTTGGAGGGTCTTGTCTAGTTCCATGCTGGCCGTATAGCACTATCAGATATTTGCCATTCCACACGGTTGGGCGACATGCATGTGAAGTAGAGGGCGACGTGTTGATTCCCCTGACATTGTGATTGGTAACACGGGCTAGGGGCCCCACACTCTGGTTCGTGTGGTACCGGATAACTTGGTGTGCCTGCGATTGTGGATTCTGTGCCGGTCTTTGCGAGCATCGGTCGGCGCCCACCTTGGACAACTATTCCCCACTGAATTGACTCTCCTGGTTGAAGGATACATGAGTTCCGTGTGTGTCACTGTTCAGGGGGCCATTGTGGGCCTTGACCTGGGGGTGCGGCCAGAACAGTTTGCCCACTTGACTCTGAACATTGGGGCATCATCTTCCCATCTTGGTCAAGCAGCGTGGTTTGAAAGAGGGACCAGAGACTGGGGGAGGGGCATCCTACCCTCTTGTGGGTGATGTGCTGCTGGCGGTCAGAGAGGCCCATGCACCGACTGTTGGACCTTCTACAACGGATATGTTCGATGAGTGCATTGGGACTATTAGGGACATTAAGGCCATGTTAGTTCCCAAGCTGGATGCTCTGACTGTCGAAATGAGTTTACTCAGGGCCAACCAACCCAAGTTAGGAGACACAGTAGAATCCAATGAAGGTGCTCTGGCTGGCCTGCACCCCTCGATGGTGGACATGCAATCACAAACGAAAGCTCTCCAGGCGGAGGAGATGTTGTTGCACAACTTTGCAAATGATGCTGAGGGCCGATCGAGGCGCAATAATATTCACATAGTGGGGCTCCTGGGGAGAGCGGAGAGCCCCAACATGGACCTTTCCCTCGAGGACTGGCTACTCAACACGGTGCTTGATGGGTGTAGGTAGACCTTCTTCTCAGCGGAGCATGCACACAGAGTATCTTGTGGGCCAGTCTACCGCCAAATGGGCCTGTGTTACTCCTTGATGTTATCAGTCAAGCTGCGAGTCACGGACTCTGGCACCACTTCCAGGATACAGCGGACATCGGTGGAAGGCATCAGCAGTGCCCCCTCACTGATGGAGGCACAATAGCTCACCCAGGGGCAGGCCAATAGAGGAGCAGGCCATGAGGGAGCAGACTCTGGCGGTGGCTGAGCTGGAATCCCACCATAGCAATACCACGGGCTCACCTGCTCAGTCCATGTCCTCATTAGAAAGGGAGCAGACACGCGTCCTGGTTGACATTCCTCCTGAGTTACGAGCTGGCCAGGCTCTTACCTCGAAGACTGCAGATCAAGTGATCTGAGCTAAGGCCTTTTATCCCTTTTTGTTGTAACTGTCTCACTTGACTCTAGTGTGGCGGGCAGGACTGGCTCCTCACACTTTCACCACTACTGGATCTCCCACCCCGACATTGGCGGATTTGTTTTGTTTTATGGCTTCTTATTGGTCTGGGGCTTGTTTTGCATTGACTTGGGGAGGGGAGTTGGGGTTGATGTTCTGTTTCGCTTTCTTGTCTGTGAAGGATTGCAGGTGTAATGCCAGAGGGGGATGGGTTGGGGAAATATGGATGGCTCGAGGGGGGATGAGTTGGAGGAGGGGGATGCTTTGGAGATTCATCTATGGCATCAGGAGTTGCTGATTCTCCTCCCACCTACAATTTTCTATCCTGGAATGTGCAGGGGAAGGGAACTCTTAGATGACTCCAGCTGGTGTATTTCTACCTGAAGAGCAGACACATTTACATAACACACCTCTAGGAAACACACAACATCAGTGGAGCTGCTGCGCTTGCATAGCCACTGGAGTGGTCCGGTGGTGTGTACTGTCTACTTAGCGTACACTCAGGAGCAGTGCTTAATTTGTAAAATATTAAGTGCAGGTGCTCACATTTTTTTAGGAGGCCACAACCACTTCCCAGGCTCCAACCATCTCCTTTAATGGCTCCACCCACATCCACAAACCTCAACACATCAGAGCTACCTCCTCACTTCTTGAGTTCTGCAAGAAGCTGAAGACATGGCTCTTCATATAAGCACCTCGGCACCTCCCACTTACACACCTATTCAAGCACCTGGATACCCTCTCGGGTGATTAGTGCACTATACAAATCAATATAACATTTCATAATATAACATATGGAAAGCCTATGACAACAACTCAAAAGTTAACTCAAATTAGAGAATGTGTGTACATCTCATGTGCAGCTTTTGCAAAAGGTCATTTGAGGACTTGAGGCAGCTTTGCAACCTAAAGAAAATGTGCTTTTAATGTGCTGTTTAAAAGAAAGGAAGGGATGAAGGAAGGAATACATTAAAGAAGTCAGCAACAAATGCAGGCAGGAAGGAGATTACTGGAGTGAGGAAATAATTAAGTAATTGATGAAAAGGAGGAAACAAGAAAAGAATGTGAAAGGAAGAAATGATGGGATAGAGGGAGAAAGGAAGTGAACGATGTGTGATGGATGAATAGAAACACGAATGGAGGAAGAAAAGCAAAATGAAGGGTTAAAAATAAGAAAGGGAAGAAATTAAAGAAGGGGTGAAGGAAGGAGCAGGAAAAAAGAAAGTAAAAATGAATGAAGGAAGAAGGAAATAATGCACCAAGGGAGGAAGAATGGAGAATTAATGCGGATGGAAGGAAACAAGAATGGAAAGAAGAAAGGAGGCATGGAGGTACTGGGTCAAGGAGGGGCAGAGGGAATAATGACAGTGTAATATTGCAAAGAAATTGAAAAACAAAAGATTAAAATGCATATCTGTGTCCTTAGCACACCATGTATGTTTGTAAAGCACATATTTACCAGAGAGGGTCTTGACACCAAATTAAAAATGTTGTTAACCAACTCAATGGCACTAATTTTGTCGACCTCAGAAAGATGAAAGACTGAGTGGCCGCACCAAGATTTAAATTTATGATCCAGAGCTCAAACATGGATTCCTGGAGTGGATATAAAGATATGTGAAAGAAGGAAAAACATAAAAGGTAGAGTGAGGAAGTAGGAGAGGTCTGAAGGCAAAGATAGATATGATAGACAAGGAATTTGAAGAGAAGTGGGGAAAGCAGAGATTGGGAGTGCAAGATTGGAGTGGAACATGATGAGAATTAAAAGTGGAAAGAGGAGAAATGCAAGGGAAGAAGATCAGACAGCTGGGAGCACATGAAAGGAGAGTGCAAGGGAAAGATGGGAAGGTAGAAAATGAAAAGCAGTTAGTTTAGGGAGGCGGCAATTAAGAGAAAACGCGGACATAGGGCAGAAACTGAAGGGAGAATGGAAACAAGGGGAGGAGTGAGATGTGAAGGGGAGGAAGAAAAGCAGATACTGAGAGAGAGCAAGAAAAAAGTACACCTCTGCTTTATTAAATATACAGTAATTAATGTTGTAAAGTTGAGGGGTGACAGGGCTGTATCATTCTTGGGCCTGTCTCATCAATGCATAGCTGTGCTGTCCAAGACACACAATAGCGATTTTTTAACTGTGTTAAGATTTTGTGACATCAAAAGATGTTTTGTGGCATCACATGAGGTATTCTTGATAAAAGATAATAAAGTGTCAGTTATACCATCAGAATTAAGCTTTGATGGAGAATCAGGCTCTCATGCTTCAAACAAATAGTTGTATTACACAATCAGGCTATAAGTCACAACATCCCACTGCCACCTATTTCAAAATTAAGCCAGACACTCAACTCCATTCAAAGAGGCTTCCACATTCACTTTTGAACTAATAAAGCACAAAATTCAATGGCTTCTGCCCTGCTGTTGTTGAGATGTGAGCATATCAGTGCTTAATTTGTGCCGGTGCTTTCCGGTGCTCAGCACCGGCACTTATTTCACAGGGCTGGGTCTATTAAATCTCATGACACTGGTTGAGATTGCCAATGCTTGTTGGCCGCTTAGGTGTATGTTTTTAGGGTCCTTTTTCTATCTCTGCATCCCACTGTATTGTCTCCGCCTCGGAAAGGAAGCGGAAGCGGAAGCTGAGTGGTAACTTGCAGTGCGACTGAGAGAGAAAAGGAAGTTCTGCTGCTCAGACACTTCATATTCGGGCCGAGCTGGTGGGGGAGAGAAGAAAGCGTTGCTCCGTTTCATCTGCATTTTTTGGATGCAGGGCCTTAACATAAGTCTCCGCAGCCACGCAGTGCGGGGTGGGGGAAAGGGGATAGGTCATCTAGAGGGGCTCTTCCCAGCCTGGATTATGTATTGCAAAGTTATTATTAAAAAAAAATCCCAGCTGCTGCTGCCAGGCTGGGCCCTGCGTTGACAATGTCATTTCAGGAACAGAAATGTATCTATTTCGTGAGGCAGGAGGCCTGGACTTTTCCTTCCAGGAGTGGCTGTGGCCTCCCTAGGTTCAGTGGATGAACTGACGGCCCCCCTACCCCCTTGAAGCTACAACTTAGTTTCACGCACAGCCATCACTCCAAACTGAAGAGCTGGGCTGTGCTGGAAAAGCATATGGCCTGACCTTCAGACACTCTTTTCCATCTGCACAGCACTCAGAGGTGCTGCAAGAGCCTGTGCCCCGCATTCCTGCTTTGAAATCAGGTAAATCAAAGTAGCGACAAATCTGTCCTGCTGGCCTTATTTTTATTTCATGTTTCTTGACTCTACAGAATGTTAAAACATGAACTGATGATCTTTACTTTTCTCTGGGAAGGTTGGCAACCCTAAGCAAAGGCCTGAACAGGATTCTTAGGAAAAACATCATATGAAAAGGTCTCTACTAATTCAAACATGGGATTTCTGTCTTTGAAACTTTAATTACCAGTCGGGGTCAGTAGGGCAACTGTAGAACAGGTTTCTGCATCTGGAGAAGTAGATGTTCAGGACACACTATTGTTTCTACTTTTGGTGGATGGAATTTGTTTTCTTTCTCACTATACTGACATTGAAATCAACAATGAAAGTTTGACGTCGCATCTCAAAGATTAAACTGTATGCCTTGTGAGCTGAAATTTACGCATGAATCACAGCAGCGAGCACATGAACCTGCTAAGCTATGAATGATACTTGGATGATAGAGCGTGACATTATCTTTCACACCGCTCAGCAGAAGACATTCCAGGGCTTTTTTATGATGTAAACCTGAGATACTGCCGCTGTTTGAAAACGGAGACTGCTATACTTTGTGCGTAACACTCTTCTGTCTAAAGAAATCTCTTGTGAGATCAGTGGAATCTTTGAGACAGCTCTGCTGTCTAAAGCTAAAGTTGGAACATTCTGTAACTCTTTAGGTGCGGCTCTTTTGAGACGCCTGCAACTTGTGTTTCCTGGGAAATATCTCTGCTGTCTAAAGACAAATTGTGAGTCAGTTGCATGTCGTGAGGCCTTTTCACAGGGGTGTGCAATTAGGCAGGGTGCTAGTGAACTCTAGATATCTTGCAGGGGGGCCCCCCTAAGGATTTGTTACCCCACTGTTTGGATAGTGTGAGAAGGAGATGAGGCACAAAGTGAGGCTGTGTGATTTTTGCCACCTCCTTGCACTTTGAGCTCTAGGCAAACACTGCGCTTTGTTTCAAAGGTAAGAAACCACCAATCTTTGATATGAGATGCTTCAATGTAGTGCTTTATGTGAGAGAGGTGGGTGCAGGACTCGGCCTCTCCTCTGTGAGCTTTAAAAATTATACCTGTCTTCATGGAGAGGTAGAAATAACCCCTTTTGAATTAGAGTGCATGAATAGGGGGGAGGGCGGTCTTCATTTGAACATGTGATTCCTACATTTCCAAGAGTAAAATACCAACCATTTGTTGCTGTTTTAAGAGTCTGCAAAAACCCGGACATGATACTAAATGGAACTTTAGGGAAGAGTATGTAGCCTTACGGCTAGAGCGGTCGACCTTGCAGAACCAGGTTCGAGTCTCAGCAATGACGCTCAACATCCTGTGATTCTGGGCAAATCACTTAATCTCACCGTGCCTAACAAAACCGGATGTGTCCTTGTGCAACGAAACTGCTGCTCATGTAAAGCGCTCTGATACCCGATATCTTCGGCTCTAATTCGCGCTATTTAAAACTCTAACAATTTTTTTTTTTAGCTTGACACTAAATTGTATTTATTCATTTGTAACCTGACTCTTATCTTTTAATTATTATTAGTCAAGGATCCTTAACTCAGCGCTGAACTCTTAAATTATGTACAGATAAGGGCTAAAAATACTGGCTTTAGGCGATTCTGTTTATTTATGTACTGGCCAGAACATTAAAATAGCATTGGCGCCATTAGAAACCGATCCGGTGGCAACCCTAGAAAGTGCAGCGAATGCGGCAATTACATTTGGGGTGGAGGTTTGAGGGGAGGGGGGTATATGCTCACATCTCAATAACAGCAGGGCAGAATCCATTGAATTTTGTGCTTTATTAGTTCAAAAGTGAATGTGGAAGCCTCTTTGAATGGAGTTGAGTGTCTGACTTAATTTTGAAATAGGTGGCAGTGGGATGTTGTGACTTATAGCCTGATTGTGTAATACAACTATTTGTTTGAAGCATGAGAGCCTGATTCTCCATCAAAGCTTAATTCTGATGGTATAACTGACACTTTATTATCTTTTATCAAGAATACCTCATGTGATGCCACAAAACATTTTTTGATGTCACAAAATCTTAACACAGTTAAAAAATCGCTATTGTGTGTCTTGGACAGCACAGCTATGCATTGATGAGACAGGCCCAAGAATGATACAGCCCTGTCACCCCTCAACTTTACAACATTAATTACTGTATATTTAATAAAGCAGAGGTGTACTTTTTTCTTGCTCTCTCTCAGTATCTGCTTTTCTTCCTCCCCTTCACATCTCACTCCTTCCCTTGTTTCCATTCTCCCTTCATTTTCTGCCCTATGTCCGCGTTTCCTCTTAACTTAATTGCCGCCTCCCTAAACTAACTGCTTTTCATTTTCTACCTTCCCATCTTTCCCTTCCACTCTCCTTTCATGTGCTCTCAGCTGTCTGATCTTCTTCCCTTGCCTTTCTCCTCTTTCCACTTTTAATTCTCATCATGTTCCACTCCAATCTTGCACTCCCAATCTCTGCTTTCCCCACTTCTCTTCACATTCCTTGTCTATCATATTTTTCTTTGCCTTCAGACCTCTCCTACTTCTTCACTCTACCTTTTATGTTTTTCCTTCTTTCACATATCTTTATATCCACTCCAGGAATCTATGTTTGAGCGCTGGATCATAAATTTAAATCTTGGTGCGGCCACTCAGTCGTTCATCTTTCTGAGGTCGATAAAATTAGTGCCATTGAGTTGGTTAACAACATTTTTAATTTGGTGTCAAGACCCTCTCTGGTAAATATGTGCTTTACCAACATACATGGTGTGTTAAGGACACAGATATGCATTTTAATCTTTTGTTTTTCAATTTCTTTGCAATATTACACTGTCATTATTCCCTCTGCCCCTCCTTGACCCGGTACCTCCATGCCTCCTTTCTTCTTTCCATTCTTGTTTCCTTCCATCCGCATTAATTCTCCATTCTTCCTCCCTTGGTGCATTATTTCCTTCTTCCTTCATTCATTTTTACTTTCTTTTTTTCCTGCTCCTTCCTTCACCCCTTCTTTAATTTCTTCCTTTCTTATTTTTAACCCTTCATTTTGCTTTTCTTCCTCCGTTCGTCTTTCTATTCATCCATCACACATCGTTCACTTCCTTTCTCCGTCTATCCCATCATTTCTTTCTTTCACATTCTTTTCTTGTTTCCTCCTTTTTTCATCAATTACTTAATTATTTCCTCACTCCAGTACTCTCCTTTCTGCCTGCATTTGTTGCTGACTTCTTTAATGTATTCCTTCCTTCATCCCTTCCTTTCTTTTAAACAGCACAGTAAAAGCACATTTTCTTTAGGTTGCAAAGCTGCCTCAAGTCCTCAAATGACCTTTCCAAAAGCTGCACATGAGATGTACACACATTCTCTAATTTGAGTTAACTTTTGAGTTGTGGTCATAGGCTTTCCATATGTTATATTATGAAATGCTATATTGATTTGTATAGTGCACTAATCACCCGAAAGGGTATCCAGGTGCTTGAATAGGTGTGTAAGTGGAAGGTGCCGAGGTGCTTATATGAAGAGCCATGTCTTCAGCTTCTTGCAGAACTCAAGAAGTGAGGAGGTAGATTGGATGTGTTGAGGTTTGTGAATGAGGGTGGAGCCATTAAAGGAGATGGGTGGAGCCTGGGAAGTGGGTATGGCCTCCTAAAAAAATGTGAGCACCTGCACTTAATATTTTACAAATTAAGCACTGGAGCATATACCCCCTTCCCCTCAAACCTCCACCACAAATGTACTTGCCACATTCGCTGCACTTTCTAGGGTTGCCACCGGATCGGCTTCTAATGGCACTGATGCTATTTTAATGTTCTGGCCGGTACATAAATAAACAGAATCGCCTAAAGCCAGTATTTTTAGCCCTTATCTGTACATACTTTAATAGTTCAGCGCTGAGTTAAGGATCCTTGACTAATAATTAAGTAATAAAAGATAAGAGTCAGGTTACAAATGAATAAATACAATTTAGTGTAAAGTTTTTTAAAATTTTTTGTTAGAGTTTTATATAGCACGAATTAGAGCCGAAGATATCGGGTATCAGAGCGCTTTACTTGAGCAGCAGTTTCGTTACACAAGGACACATCCGTTTTTGTTAGGCACGGGGAGATTAAGTGGTTTGCCCAGAATCACCGGATGTTGAGCGTCATTGCCGAGACTCGAACCTGGTTCTCCAGCTGCAAGGTCGACCGCTCTAGCCGTAAGGCTACATTCTCTTCCCTAAAGTTCTATTTAGTATCACGTCCGGATTTTTGCAGACTCTTAAAACAGCAACAAATGTTTGGTATTTTACTCTTGGAAATGTAGCAATCACATGTTCAAATGAAGACCCCCCTCCCCTCTATTCATGCACTCTAATTCAAAAGGGGTTATTTCTACCTCTCCATGAAGACAGGTATAATTTTTAAAGCTCACAGAGGAGAGGCCGAGTCCTGCACCCACCTCTCTCACATAAAGCACTACATTGAAGCATCTCATATCAAAGATTGCAGTGGTGGCTGGTGACATTTGAAAGTGGTGAGGCGTAAACTTTCTGCTGGAGTGCACCGTGGCGAGCAAGCGCAGCGAGCGAGCCCGGACACCACCGGCTCAAATGAAGCACTGCTTGCCGCTAGACTTACAATTAACAAGGGTTTACTATGGACTCAAATTGAAGCAAACTTTACTATTTTTAGGCGGCAAGTTACCAATAGATAATAAGTGCATTGTGCATTAAATGCAGTAACCATTTATTGCCTGCCAAAAATAGTAAAGTTTGATTCAAACGGAGTGTTGCTCAGGTCCCTAGTAGGTGTCATTGTGCCTTGTACTACGAGCCCCAAGGTGAGCAAATTCATTGGGTGCATAAAGAAAGCGAAACAACGACCAATGCACGTTACATGGCTTCGGGTTTGGTGTTGAACTGCGGTTTCTCAACCACCACCTTTACTTTAGTTTTACAGCTCACCACGGACGCTTGTACTGCGTCCATGCAGCTGTCTACAACTTAGCATGTCTTTCGGCGCACAGGCTGTTTCCCTAGCACTTGGCGGTGGCCTGGCTGTCAGCATCGTATCTTCCCTGGGTGTCGGAGCACCTCCTGCTCCCACACCCAAGAGCCTGTGTGTCAAGAGTCCGGCACCTCATGGGAGTTAGACTATGCGCCCCACCTCCTACTGTGAACCGGGACTTTTGGGGGCTGGGAACACCGGTCCTCACTCCATAGCCTTTATATACACCATGTATGTGCCTCGAATAATGCCTTTTTAAATACGCGGTATAAAGCGCTTGGAAATTTTGATTTGTCAACGTGCGGTCCCCTTTGTGGCTCTATTCTCTCCCGTGTCTGGGTCAGCATTGCGTTATGCGGCGTTGTTACGCAAGAAGGGTGATTTAAATATACGTTAGAATGGGCGGAGTTCAACCTGTGTGTTATTTATATATGTATAAACATCAAGCTGGTATTTCTTAAGGTGGTGAAACGTTCGTATAGTTTAGCGCTCTCAAGTGTCTTAGGTCCACGCGCACGCCATCCAAATCAGGTTTAGTCTTTAATATTCTGTGATTTATAGTCCTGTTTTTTTTTTATAATGGGATATCAGGACTACAGATCCCATAATGCAAAGAAAAAACGGGCTGGCTGCGCTACTTTTACACTGACCTAGGAAACTGATATTCCCAGTTACCTAACAACCACTAAAGCCGTACTGCACCCGATAAGTTTATGAAAGGAATACGTTTTCGTGATGACCCAGCCGTTATGCCAGTTGCCACTACATCTTAAGTGTGATAAAGATTACCAGAGTTCCCACTCACAAAGTGCGAAGTCACCTTTAGTAACATTCACACTTTCACTAACGTCTACAGCTGCCACTTGTAACACTTTCAGTCAGTCTCCGCTTTTTAGCCTCCATCAGTTGGGGAGTTGTAGGCCTAATGAGGAAATTAAAGCCCCAATCCCAGAATACAAAATAATGTTGTCTAAAACTGGTTGCAGGTGTCGCATTGAAATGTGCCACTTGCAGCCCAGTCTCCGGGCGGCCTCTGCGTGGCTAACAAGTGGTCCCGTGTCGTGTTGAGCAATTTAAATCAGATTTGGCTTGTGGTTTTTGAACCTATAAAAACAATACAAAAAGCCAAGTCCTAGCATGCAACGTATTTTCGGCAGTCGCGGCTCGCGGGGGGAGGAGGGGTGTCGCGTGGGGGAGTTAAGTTTTAAAATAATTAAAAGAAATCAATCCTTAATCCTACCTGAGCAGCAGGTCTGCCGTCCGCGCTGCCTCGGGTCCGTTGGCGCCTACAGCCCCTCTCAGCCAATCCTGGCGCTGCCAGCAGCGCCAGGATTGGGTTAGGGCACGGTTAGTACTCGCCCGCCTGCCCATTAGGAGACCGAGGTTTGAGACTTTGCTCAACCCTCGCTCTCCTAATGGGCATGCGCAAGCCAGTGCAAACACAAGTGCGCATGACTGGGCACGGCGCGAAAATTCGCTGCCCTTCCCCACTTATGCGCACTTGTGCTGCTGCCTGTTGTCCCTGGTCCGTCTGACAATCATGTCAGTCAACATGACGCCGGACCGCCCACCCCCTTCAGACTCTGAAGGGGGTGGGCGGTCTGACGTCATGCTGACTGACATGATTGTCAGTTCTCCCTCGGCGTCTTTGAACTTAAGTAAACTGATTCAGTTTACTTAAGTTCAAAGACGCCGAGGGAGCTGCGGGCGGGGGTGCTACGCCCCAACGCCCGAATGGGCGCACCGCGCCTGATAGATTGGTGGTTTCTTACCTTTGAAACAAAGCGCAGTGTTTGCCTAGAGCTCAAAGTGCAAGGAGGTGGCAAAAATCACACAGCCTCACTTTGTGCCTCATCTCCTTCTCACACTATCCAAACAGTGGCGTAACAAATCCTTAGGGGGGCCCCCCCTGCAAGGTATCTTATTGGGCCCCTGTCATATCTAGAGTTCACTAGCACCCCGCCTAATTGCACACCCCTGTGAAAAGGCCTCACGACATGCAACTGACTCACAATTTGTCTTTAGACAGCAGAGATATTTCCCAGGAAACACAAGTTGCAGGCTCAGGCGTCTCAAAAGAGCCGCACCTAAAGAGTTACAGAATGTTCCAACTTTAGCTTTAGACAGCAGAGCTGTCTCAAAGATTCCACTGATCTCACAAGAGATTTCTTTAGACAGAAGAGTGTTACGCACAAAGTATAGCAGTCTCCGTTTTCAAACAGCGGCAGTATCTCAGGTTTACATCATAAAAAAGCCCTGGAATGTCTTCTGCTGAGCGGTGTGAAAGATAATGTCACGCTCTATCATCCAAGTATCATTCATAGCTTAGCAGGTTCATGTGCTCGCTGCTGTGATTCATGTGTAAATTTCAGCTCACAAGGCATACAGTTTAATCTTTGAGATGCGACGTCAAACTTTCATTGTTGATTTCAATGTCAGTATAGTGAGAAAGAAAACAAATTCCATCCACCAAAAGTGGAAACAATAGTGTGTCCTGAACATCTACTTCTCCAGATGCAGAAACGTGTTCTACAGTTGCCCTACTGACCCCGACTGATAATTAAAGTTTCAAAGACAGAAATCCCATGTTTGAATTAGTAGAGACCTTTTCATATGATGTTTTTCCTAAGAATCCTGTTCAGGCCTTTGCTTAGGGTTGCCAACCTTCCCAGAGAAAAGTAAAGATCATCAGTTCATGTTTTAACATTCTGTAGAGTCAAGAAACATGAAATAAAAATAAGGCCAGCAGGACAGATTTGTCGCTACTTTGATTTACCTGATTTCAAAGCAGGAATGCGGGGCACAGGCTCTTGCAGCACCTCTGAGTGCTGTGCAGATGGAAAGAGTGTCTGAAGGTCAGGCCATATGCTTTTCCAGCACAGCCCAGCTCTTCAGTTTGGAGTGATGGCTGTGCGTGAAACTAAGTTGTAGCTTCAAGGGGGTAGGGGGGCCGTCAGTTCATCCACTGAACCTAGGGAGGCCACAGCCACTCCTGGAAGGAAAAATCCGGGCCTCCTGCCTCACGAAATAGATACATTTCTGTTCCTGAAATGACATTGTCAACGCAGGGCCCAGCCTGGCAGCAGCAGCTGGGAATTTTTATTTTATAATAACTTTGTAATGCATAATCCAGGCTGGGAAGAGCCCCTCTAGGTGACCTATCCCCTTTCCCACACCCCGCACTGCGTGGCTGCGGAGACATATGTTAAGGCCCTGCATCCAAAAAATGCAGATGAAACGGAGCAACGCTTTCTTCTCTCCCCCACCAGCTCGGCCCGAATATGAACAGTGTCTGAGCAGCAGAACTTCCTTTTCTCTCTCAGTCGCACTGCAAGTTACTACTCAGCTTCCGCTTCCGCTTCCGTTCCGAGGCGGAGACAATACAGTGGGATGCAGAGATAGAAAAAGGACCCTAAAAACATACACCTAAGCGGCCAATAAGCATTGGCAATCTCAACCAGTGTCATGAGATTTAATAGACCCAGCCCTGTGAAATAAGTGCCGGTGTTGAGCACCGGAAAGCACCGTCACAAATTAAGCACTGCTCAGGGGGTGTTAATCTGGGTGCAACCATGGTACCCTTTCAGATTGTGCACTAGAGAGTGGATCTTGAGAGACAACATATGGTAGCTGAGGGACAGTTAGATGGTGCGCCTTTCATTCTTGTGGCGCTCTATGCACCGAACGCAAGTCAATCCCATTTTCAGGAGACTCTCTTGCTAGCAATGATCCATGACTTACGCGCACTGAGCCTTGGGAGGGGGATAATTGTGTACATGACATTAACATGGATGGGTCCAATGCCCTGCTCCCCGACATGCTTCTACCCATACTGCACACTGCTTTGCAGATTGGTTGACAAATAGTAGACTCCAGGATGTCTCGTACTCTCTGAACCCCTTTGCATGGGAGCACTCTCATTTCTCCCATACCCACCAGCTCCATACAAGAATTGATCTCTTTCTCAGCAATGACCTCCTTCGGCTGAACATTTGGGCTGCATGTTATCAGACTATAATCCTCTTCTGGTGCTGTTGAGTGTAGGTAGGCGTCGGACCCCGAGTCCCAAATGAAGGCTAACCACTCACGAACTCCAAGGCAATGTGTTTCGCAAGACTGTGGGTACACACGTTCTGAAGTACTTTGAGCTTAACAAAGATACCATGTTGACAGGGGGGTGAAGTGGGATGCCTTTAAGGTGGTACTGCGAAGTTATTGCATTAAAACCGAATAGGGCGTGAAAGTAACCGTACGGCATGAACTGATGGTAACAGTAGCTGTTATTCATGTGGCTGAGATACGTATGGGGGTTGGAAGTAGTTGACTATATGAAGTAACCTCCCTCAGGGCAGACCACAAGATCCAGGTGGATAAATTGGTGAGGCTGACCTACGCAGATATATACTGTGCTAGGCAACATGTAGAGGGTGATAAGGCGGGAGTGTCCTGCCATTTTTGCAGCGCTGTGAGACTGAAAAGCGGCCATTAGGTCCCTGACAGATGACATACTTACATCACAATCATCCATTAACGTGGACTTCTCTGACTATTACAGCACTCTTTATCGGAAGGATTCTGGGATTGGAGAGCTCGCTCTATCAGCGTACTTGGATGGTTTACTGATTCCAAGCCTTGTACCCCTCCATTGCTGGGCCCTTTGCAATCCATTGATGCTTGCTGAGGTCTTTCTAGCACTGGACCAGATGGTGCATAATAAGACCCCGGGGACGGACGGGCTCCCGGGGGAGTTTTACTCAGTGCATTGGGTTATGCTTGCCCTGAAGCTCCTGCAGTTGTTTCAATTGGCTACGTTTGTAGGCGTCCTTCCACAGTCCTTGTAGGAGGCACTTATTGTGATACTACCTAAGTCGGATAAGGATCCATTGGACCTATGCTCTTATCGGCTGCTTTCTCTGCTCAACACAGACTGTAAAGTCCTAGGGAAGATTATTGGTATCGACTGCTGCAGCAAATTGTCAGTCTGGTCGACCCGGACCAGAATGGCTTTATTCACGGGATAAATAAGTTCCTCACTCTCCGCCGTCTGTTTTGCCTTGTGGATGAGCAACCGCTTGAGGTGCCCTCAGGTGCGGCCCTTTAGTTGAACATTGAAAAGGCCTTTGACTCCCCGGGTTGGCCTTACTAGTGTGGGTGCTGTGGCGCATGAGTCTGGGTACAGAGATATTGCAGTGAATCTCATATATACAGAACCAGTTACTAGAGTGCATACCGCCAGGGAAATCTCTGCACCATTTAGGGTACGTAGGGGTACCCAACAGGGGGGTCCACTCTCTCCACTCTTCTTCGCCCTGGCTTTAGAGACGCTGGCGGGCCTATTCTGCCTGTGAAGCTGGCAATGGGGCTTACAGAGTGGCATCTTCTGGGAGGTGATTTCGCTCTATCGGATGACGGGTTCATTTTTCTCTGGGATTTTTGGGTGGATTGCCGACCGGTGAGGGAGACGTTAGATGATTTTGGTGGGGCCTCTGGCTTGAGGTTGAATTGGTCTAAGTCCTGTCTTTTCCCCTTACGTGGAATGAGAGTGTTCCCGTCACTCAAGTCTGCTCTGGTAGTATGACTACCTCCATTGCCACAAAGTTCTTTATACCATGGGGAGCGGGATCTGGTAGACAGCAATCTGGTTAGGGACCGACACAGACGCGCTGCTCTGATTTTTTGGAACACTTTACCGCTCTCCCCAGTGGGCATGGTGTCCATTGCAAAGATGCTGGTATTACCTCAGTTGCTTTATCATTTCTCAGCCCTGCCTGGCTCCCTACCCCAGTGGTTCTTTAGGGAATTGGACTTACTTCTTTCCAACTTGATCTGGGGCCCCGGGAGGAAGAGAGTGGCATTGAATAAGCTGTTCGCCCCTCTGGAGAAGGGGGTCCTGGGCATGCCACAATATGAGCTGTACTATGCTTCTGCGCAAATACTTTGGCCTCTCCTGAATAGGCCTGCGTTATCCGGGACTTGGAGGGATAGAGCATCCTGGACTGGCTCATGAGTTTTTGCCATGGTGCGTGGCAGTGGGGTACCTTGCTAGGGTGGCTAAACATTGTTGGGATAGATACGTGACCCCGTGACGCAGCCCAGTACTGTATGCCCCTGCCTTACTGCTGTGGGTACTCCCGGCATTTCGTGGGATTGCTAACCATCACGGCATGGGTACATAGATGGAGCTGGGTGTTCTCAGGTTGGGGGACCTATAAACTCCACCTTTTGATGTCCTTACAGGACCTAAGAGAGAGATATGAGATTCATGAGGTCCAGTTACTGACGTACAATGCTTTGGAAGTGGCTATTAGGGCCCAGAGTGCTTTGGTAGCAGCTATTGTCGCTGTGGGGCCCAGAGCATGCTGAACCAGCCACGACCATGGCACTACAGGTGTTGTTGGGACATGGTTTCGGTAGGAGTGCAATCCCACTGCTCTATGGTGGATTGTTGGAACTTTGCATACCGACATTTCAGCCTTATGGGATAACTGGGCTCCGTGTCTTGGCAAGGAGCTGATGGACGGGTAGTGGACCCATGCGCTGGAACAGTTGCGGGGAGTCTCCAGGAAATCCTGCCTGAAATACACTTAATTCAACTATGTCCACCAGACATATCTTGCGTCTTCATTGTTTCTTTCTGGGTGCTTCCTCAGGACGCTCGCAATGCCCCTGTCTACTAGCTGCCTTTTATTATATGGTATGGGACTGTTCTGGAGATTGCCTGCTACTGTTGGTAAGCCGCTCAATCCCTATCTGACGTTATGAGTTGCCATCTACAGTGCAATCGGCTTCACTGCCTCCTAGGGCTGACCACTCGGAAACGCAAGAATGGATACGTTGGCAGATTCGTTAACTAGAAGTTTGTTCTCCTGTAGCGCTGTGTAGCCATGGCCTGGAAATTTGCTGTTGCATCATTGCTGTCAATCTGGTTGAAAGATCTTCTTAAATGGGCGACCGCTGAGACAAAAACATGGAGGTCGCTGCCCTTGCAACGTGGGTAGTGCCCTCACTGGACGCTTGGGATGTATATATTGAAAGATTGGCTGCCAAGACATAAGAAAGGCCTCCCTGAAGATCTGGGTCTTCGTTTACCGATGCCAGCTGGCTTGTTGGGGTACGATTGGTGGCTGTCTATACGGATTGACACCCCTCCCCCGAGATCTTAGACGTCTTGAATGGTCCCCTAAACCAACTGATTTCTTACTTACACTCCCATTGGCAGCAGCAGGGGGGTTGTTCCCCTTTTATACCCCCCCTAGAAGGCTAGTAATTAAGTACTTATTTTGCCCTCCTTCCCTTACCGACAACTGGCGTTCATCATATTATCTTTGATGTCCTTCTGGGCGCTTTCGTCTTCACAGATATTTTTGGTTACCTTTTACGATTGGCTGATGTTGCCACAATACAGCTCCTTCCTGTGGGCACCAGATCCCTCTCAATGTCCTTATACGGTCCCCCTCCCTACTACTGCCCTTGTCATACCTGGTGAATGGAAAAGATGCTCCTTGGTTTTAAAGATGTCACTCTCGGCTCAATCTGTCTACATTAGAGATTGATTGCGTTTCTGTATTAAGACACCTTGAGCACTACTAGTAGGATGCCTAGAACTGCAACAGCGTGTGCATTGTACTGATTATGTGAACCTGTCATCCTACCGCATTTTTGCGATAAACAATGTGTTTATACAAGTAACTAAAACTTAAGAAAGAGCTACTTGGAAAAAAAATACTAATTTTGAAGATTACACACAAAGACAGAGCTAGAATGGAGAGTGATTAGAATTTAACAGACCTTCAACCTTAACTTTCATCAATGCTGTTTTTTTTTACAGGGATCTTCATTGGTTTTGCTGTCAATCGATCAGTCAATCAATCGATCAGAACTTGTAGAACGTGTTAATCCCCCCGAGGGGTATCCAGGCGCTTGCGTTGGCATAATATTGTGTGGAGGAGTCCTACTTTGCTCAAACCTGGCTTAGTATCTAGTGCCCTGTTAGCTTGCTCAATGGAAAGATGGTTAATGGTCCTCTACCCCTACTGTGCCCCCACAAGGGTGGGAGTTTTTGGATGCTTCCTCACCTTCCCTAATGGTGAGGCGATATATATGTGCCCTCCACCACACCCATGTTGGTGGTGTCTATTTTGAGTGCCCACCGCCTTCCCTAAGGTATGGTTGGTCTTTGAGTGACCCCTGCCTCTGCCTAAAGGCAAGGGGTTGAGGTGTATTAGCTATTCTTCCCCTTCCATGAAATTCACACTCAGATCGACAGGATTGACACTACCAATGGGGTGGGGGAATGGTTCCCATGGGTAGAAGGAGCATGTGGCAACAATGGAAGCCGTGGTGACAGGTTGGTCTCAATTGGCAGACTCGGGCTACAACATCCAGAAGCAGGAGACGCGGGGAGAAGAGAGAGGCCTCGGACAAACCAAGATTACTAAACTGGGATAGGAACCAATGAACTAGCTGGAATAGAAACCCATTGATATAGCTGAAATAAGACATACTGGTATGTTTGGGATACAATCTCTGTGTTATAGCTGGCACTGGCACCCAGTGGCATAGTTCAAACAGGAGCACTTTGACATGGTACCACTAGGAGCCCACTGAACTACCGTGGATAGGAATTCACGACCATTGCACAACATGCACACTTGTAGAGCACAGATATACAGCGCTAAAAGAAATCTCTTGGGGCTGTTGCATTGCTTGACATAGAACTTTCTTGTATATCTGACTAGATTCTATTTTTCTCCCTCTGCACTGTTCCTCCCTACCACCTAGAAGAGACAGCATCGCCCATAAATGCTTATTGGGGCGTTAGAGACACAGATGCATTCTGAGAAGAGTTTATTTGCTTATAGTTTGTCAATATCCTCCTTAATCTCTTGGGTACTCGGTCTCTTGACGAATCAGATGTGTCTCTTTGTGAAAAGAGCTGGCTTGTCTACTTTTTACAGTCAGCGTGTGCCTTAGCAGTTGACAGTACGTCATTCTGAGCAGCATAAAAATGGAACTTGCCTCCTGTAAAACACAAGAAATCTAAGATCAACAGGCAGTCTAGCTAGAATAACACCGAACTCGTCAGGCTTTTATTTTTACAGGCTTTCTTCCAAGTCTATATCTTTTGGAGGTGAGAAAATATATTTTCAAGGATGTTTTGTCTTTATCCTTGTGAGATTTTTTTGACAGCTGGTGAAACTAGGAAAGAACCCTCTGGTAGCCTCAGGAATGAAGTCAAACTGTCCTGAAAGAGATGCGAAGAATCTCAAAAATGGACTCAAGGAGATATACTCTTAAAGTGACCCCGTTTATTTTTCTTTCGTTTTAAGGCTCAGATAGGGTGATCAGGCGCCTTTGTGAATCACGGAATAGTAAAATCGTTTTTAATCAGTTTTCAAGGGTTTTATCATTGTGAATTAGGGGTGACGTCCAACGTAATTAAGGATGTTTCTCCTTTCAATACTGCTAAATTCCATAACAAACATGGTGGGAATTCCAGCTGACCAGGTGCCAATGGTTTCTGCTGGATCCTGTTGCTCGCAACATCTGAGGCAATTCCCAGTTGTAGCTTGAAACTGGCTATTGCTATGCAGTGGTGTGGAAAGGTTTCATTTAATCAGTATAATTTCCCCTGCTTTTCATTTACACAAACATATAGCCCAGTTACCAAAAATCACAAATGCCACCACTAAATCCCTTGGAACCACTTATTTCTCACTACCTTGAAATTTCGCCAGGCAACCCTTATCCGAGACATTGGGTGTCCGCTTTTCAATAAAGTATCATCTCTCCATGGTGGATGCATTTGGTAAATGATGTCAGAAAGGCATTAGATTGAAAAAATTCAGTGGTCATAGTTTAAAAGTCTGGCTCAGTCCTTTGACATATTGTATGATTTCTGATCAACTACAGCATACTTCATTCCCAGGTTGGCCAACTGCCAAGTGGTAGCATCTCGAAGCACTCAGTTTAATTGTGTAGGTACTGACAATTATGTCCGCTTATACATAAATAGTTGCTTTTAAACCCTGGGACTGTCCTGCCTGTAAAAGGGCACAAGGAGAGCAAGAAATGGCCAGTCACTTAGTTTACTTTCTACATACATGTGATCAAACCAGCTGCAGGGTCATCAATTCCAATGGTCAAAGTAGAAATCCTAGTCCCAGAACATCATTTAACATCAGTCTAATGAATCTTCTGACCACTCTCCTGTATATCACTTCCCGTGCTGTTTAAATTACTACACACTCATATCAAGTAAAATAAAACTGTAAAAAGGAGTCTTTTGCTCTTTCCAATGTTTGTTCTTTTGGTTACCTTGCTGTCAGTTGTATTTTGAAGGAATAATGGCTGCCTTGCTGCCAAAAACCATGCATCTTACATGGCCAGACAGGTTGGTTTGGACAGCTCCTTTTGGGGCAGGACTTTTTTATGAGGTTTATCTCTTTATGTAATGGCAGAGAGGAGATGAAGATGAAGGGATGAAGTGCACCCTGCACTGCCTGTGTCAGCTACCTATCAGGAAAAGGTTGATCTTTAAGCTATGCTGTCTCACCCACAAGACTCTGAATGGCAATGCTCCATCTTACTTGCAAAATAGGCTTAGTTACTATCGCCCTGTCAGACAGCTGAGATCCACAGATAAAGCCTTACTACATATTCTGCGAATCTGTACTTCTAGATTCAGCGATAGGTCTTTTTCTTACCTACAGAGTTTGGTAAATTGAACAAATTTCTAAAAACATGGCTGTTTTGGTTAGTTCACTTGCTTGTGTCAGCTTAGCGCCAAGATATTCTTTCGGGTATGATTCTCTGCGCTATACCAAGTTATGCTAACATAACATAGCATAACACCCAGGGTAGTTACCGGTGGTTCAGATCAATATAAGCATTTTCAGTAATCTCAGTCTTTTTATGCTTAAGATACACCCTGTCGTGACACTTTTGGTGTCAGTTCCTTTGTGTCCCGCCTCTACGCTGCTGTGTGGTACACTGACCTGGGAGGGCAACCAAGAGGGACATGGAGATATGGTGCAGGGGTGCATGGCGTCAGACGCAAATGAATGTAGCCCTGAGCGACATGAAATAAGGCAGCTTAGAGGCATGATTGCAGGGCAGATAATATAAATGGAACAGGGAGAGGGGGTATCAAGCAAAATGGAAATGGCTGTAAAAACCGGTAGCTAGGGCGCAAGATGACTGTAGGACATCAAAGAACATGACAACAGGAGGTAGACAGGAAAATAGAGAAAGGATGATTAGGAGCATGAAGACAGGCAATAGGCTAGAACGCATTCACAAGAGTCATGGCAGGGAATAATATTGCTTGCAGAACGACATATATTAGGGAGCGTATGATGGTGATTGGACTAGGAAGCTGGGCATACCAGGTGTGTTCAGATGAGAGGCCTCAACACACCCAATAAGCACAGGAGGAAGACATTTAGGGGCCCATTACGATGGCGGGCGGAAGCACTACCGCCGTGCTGGCGGATGCAAAAACCACCAGTTACCGCCGGCACGCAGCAGTCCACACGCCCGCCCAATTACGATGCGAAAAGCAGGCCAAACACCGCCGGCAAGCCAGCAACACCGTCCGCCATCAAAGTGCGCCCGCACACGTAGCGGCGCAGCACAACTGACACACACCGTCCGACGAAACACGTCCCGCCCGGCGCATAAATTACGATGCCGCAAACAAACGGCTCCCACGGCAAAGAGACACCGCACGTGAAAGAGAGGCGGAAACACGGACGCAGAGCACGGACAACGAAGAAGCGGCACCCCGGGCATGAATCCAGCACTGCAGGCCCTTCCCATGCTTCTGCTGATGCACCACCAAGGACGCAACGTACCGCGGAGACGCAGGTAGGCACACACACAACAAGTGCACGCAAACAGCGCACACAGTGCAAGGGCGGAAAAAGCGGACAACCCCCCACCAGCGCGTGCACACTACACATCCACCATTGCATCCACATATGACACACAGGCCAAATCCTAACATCGCGGAACACATGTGTACACACCACCTGGGACTAGGAACCAACCACCCCGTCACGGCCCCAAAGCGCCGATGACGCCGCCACACATGCGCACAACGCAGAGGCCAACCGCAGCGCCATGCATGCGTCGCACACAGACACAGGGACACAACCAAGCAGCACACACACCAGCCCCACCCCGAACGCACATGACACGTGACAGGCCTGCCACAGACATGTCCCCAACGCCCAATTCACGGACAACACCCAACGCCACACAACCGACGCACACATGTCAGTGAAGTCACGCAACAGCAGGACACACCCCAGTGTAACAAACATGGCGAAGCACACAGCGGCGGCAACACCAACTAGGAGAAGCAGGGCCCCTTCGGGAAGAGGAACGCCAGTACCACACTGAAAAACCCATACCACCCTGCACATATGAACAAGACACATGAAACGGAACACCAAAGAGCCCGGTGACCGACAACAGGTGGCCCAAGAATTACATCCACACACAAGGCCCAACGCAGAGCGGAAAGGCAGCCTGCCGCCCACACAAGGGAGAGCAGACAGCACTGAATGACCTTCCATTCCAACTCCGAAACCACAGCCCTACGACAGAAGCCGGTGAATACAGCCATTGTCCAAGAATAGACCAACACAGGCATGCCGAGGAGACCGACCACAGGGCAGATAGCGCATATCACAGAAGCACACAACGGACGGGGAAGAAAGAAGAAAACACTCCCCCATGTCGGCCACATGCAAGTTAATTGGAAGGAGTCACACAGCACTGACCTTCAACTGTCTGAGAAGCATGTGGGAAGAGGGCCCGTGTCCTCCAAACAAGCCAACAGAACACAAGTCCTGTCTCCCTACGACTACACAGAGCTCACAGCAACCCCGGAGCGTGCACATCGCAGACTGCACACACAGCCGGAGCACGCCACCTCAACGAACCGCTGCGAAATGGCAACCGCAACACACCTACCCAACTACGCCGAACAGCTCAAGCTGTACAAAACCAACCTGTGCCATACATTGGGATGCGATCTCCTGTCCCTGCTGAACGTAAGTTACCGACTGACTTACCGCATCACATTGTTCAGCTGCGTCATGCCCGTCTTCTACTGTCGGAGGTGTCCCTACCAGCATCCCGTCGAGATATGCCTCTCCAACCCGGCATGTCTGAAGGCGGACCTGCTACCACTACTCCTCCCTCTGGACGCACACGACAGGGCCTGCTCTGCCTATGGGGGCATGGCGTATGTGGCCAACATCGCACGCGCACTGAAATGGAACCACTGTGCCTCCACACGACGGATCATCGAGAACAGCTACATCGAATGTCACCCAGCATGCCCCATCATGGTCCTCCAAGGGACAACCTACGAACAACACCTTGACAGCCACCATCCGCTTCATTGGCTGGCAAACATGTACACCACCAATGACATGGAAGCCCTGCTGGACGGCATCGCATACCTGACAACCTGTAAATACGTCGGACCACAACGCAGGTTCCCGAGTGACCTATGAAGTCCAACCCCGCACCCATGCTCAGCTTCCGCACGGACTGGCCAGTCACCACCACAACAGCCATACCAAACGACCGGCAACTGTAACCACACCATCAACGACATCGCCATGACATCGGATATGACCGGGACATGCACACTGTTCCCCATCACATCCAGGAACACCGCATGCATCGTGGGAGGCAGTGGCATGGGCTCTGTGCATCGCACCCACATGGACGGAACTGCACGAACAACCAGAACACGACATGGATCCAGCGCACATGGACACACACACCGCTCAGTGGACATGAATAGGTCGCCTGGAGTCTGTGGGTGCTGCACCCCTCCCACCCCCGCCCCGGGAATCCCATACCAGGACCTTTGCATGGACGACAAGTGCATACAACAACAACACGACCCCAGTGACTGTGACATGTCCAGTAACCACCACAGTGCAACAACAAGTGGCACGCCGCTGCATGCACGCAAGCACATGCCCTGATGTCATCTCACATGCACGCGTGCATGAGGAACAACCGCAGCAAACCTGTCACATGGAACTGAGATGGACTGTGCCCATGATGCCGAGCGGTCTGGTAGGCTACATGTATACCGTCTGTGTCAAAGTCCGCAGCTCCGCAGCTATACGTAAATGTACATTAGCACAGCCTTGGCCAAGCAGATGTAACCCCACACCCTATCCCATTTGTAATCATGCTCAGTATATCCTCAATATGTATTCCGCTGCCAGTAGTGTCCACTATACTGCATCACAGAGGACAGAAGACTCAATATAATGTTTGAAACCAGAACTGTCTCCGCTGACTCATTTCACAAGTACGAATGAGAGAGGATGAGAGTATGTGAAGTACACGGCAGTCGTGACATGACCATGTAGTCCACTGGTATTGGATGTCAACGCAAATGAGTAGCACTACTGTGGAAGACACACATGTGTCGTGTGAAGTCGTATGGACGCAGTGCTCAGGTGGGTGGGTGCGACGGGTAGATGCGCACATGCCAAGTTGGAGCACGCCGTGTTGGGAGGGCTCATGAACAGTACACCACCGCTTCCCTGGGCATTGTGAGAGGACACCTGTCGGGGGAGTGAACACGTGTGTGCACAGCAGCCGGGCACACGTACAAAGCGGTACCAGGCGCACCTCAGCCCACCCTCTGTGGACGGAGCTGGATCCTGTTGTGCGCCCGCCATGCCCCTTGACAAGGCACACACAGCCCCAGTCGACCAGGTGTAACCCCAACATAGTCAATCCGCACAGGCGATACAGGGCACGGGATGGCAGTGGAGCATGGTGTGTGAGAGGTCTCCTCGCGCTCCTCCTGGTCATATCACGCAGGCAATAGAACCTCAACGTCCAGCATGGCAAAAAGTCAAATGGAAGTGTAGGGGGACGCACCACAGCACGAGCAGCACTGACGTCACGGGAGGTGGCTCGCACCATCCCATCCATTGCCCATCATACCAACCACGACACATGCCATTGCGACTAAGTGCAAGCGCGTGCGCCACCACCCCTGAGCCCTCCCAGAGAGGCCAAAGAGTGAATGTGTGGGCCATCAGCCACAGACGGACGCGGCATGGCCGCAGGGCAGCCACAGCCACTGGGTGTCGCAGGTGGCGGATCCGGAAGGCGAAGACTGTGATGCATAGTCCATGCAGGCCGGGTCTCCATTTGGGGCACCACGCAGGTGGACGGCGTCCCGCCACACATCATACCCTGAGACAGCCCACTCGTGCAACTGGACCCACACATGCACTCCTTGCCCTCTCTGGTGCAAGCTTGGGGCTGCCTGTGCAAGCGCTAGCCTCGCAGGTGAGCATGCATATTGGGGGCGAGGGGAGGACATGAGGGCTGGGGCGAAGATGACTGTATCACTGTCAGTTAGTACAAGGGATGACCCAGATGTGGAAAGGAAGAGACGTGTCCCGTGTGTACTGCAACTAGTCGCCAATCCAACTACCCCCATGTCCGGAATGTAAGCCCGCACCTAGGCCCGCCCATCCGCCACATCGAACATACCACCAGCACGACAACCTTCCCATTCGAAACACTGACTGGGGGTGGCGACCAGTGAACAATCATGTGTAGCCTACCCACGCGTACATGTGGGCCCTCCATGATCCATGTCACCTGCGGCAAAGACATGACATGCGCAATGAGGGAAGTGAGGAGAGCTGTCCG
Source organism: Calotriton arnoldi (assembly GCA_963921515.1). Taxonomy (NCBI): domain Eukaryota; kingdom Metazoa; phylum Chordata; class Amphibia; order Caudata; family Salamandridae; genus Calotriton; species Calotriton arnoldi. The sequence continues at coordinate 377,490 of CAWUFW010011966.1, read as the reverse complement.
CCCCACGCGCAGAAGTTGCATCAGCTCCACAGACCCAGCAGCGAGTCCAGCAGGGGTCACATGTGCAGGGGCAGCTGTGCCTGGTGTGAAGGCACATGCATATAGACAGCACATCGACCAATGTGTAGTCTGCCCACATCCACAGTCCATCATCATGCGGACATAGGAATTGAACACAGGGCAACACATCTTAGCTGGTGCACCCACCGTGACCAACAATGCGCAATCATCGACGTACCCGCCCTGTGCATGGCCCCCCCCAACGGAGGCACATCCAGTGCCACCATCCCACACACACAAGCCTTCCACGGAACATGCTGTGTCCAATGGTCAGTACAGAGTCAGCGCCCATCTGGTGGATCCTGAACAGGAGACACATGCACACACATGCCAGCTCCCACTATGTACGACTGCCACCTGGCACGTGCAATGTAACCTCTCACCTGTGACGTGTGACTGCAAGCACACAGCCGTCTTGGCATGGGGCTGTCAATGTGGACACCAGTCAATGTTTCGGGAGCTGTGATCCGTACAGTGCTGTACATAGGGTGCAGTGCTGACACCTACTACTGTCTCATATCCCCTCGTGCCACAGGTCCCACTTGTATTGGCCGCTCAGCCCGTGCCCACATCGTCGTCGTCGTGTGCCATACTCATCCAGCCTCGGAAGCAGTACCATGCTCAGCAGACACTCATGTTGCCGTGGCGTTGCCGCTTGACGAATATGCAGTCAGTCCCCATCAGCACGCCCCGCAAGTCATTGGGGCCTAGATCCCCATGTGCATGCACATGGCAGTGGTATGTCTCACTTGCCATTGCCATTGTTGGGAGACCTGTGTAAGTGTATTGTGGCCGTGCCGTCCCAGCTTGACAGCTGGGCTGTGGCTCATGTGCTTGCTCAGTCATGTCAGTGATGTGTATGCGAAATTGCTATGTGCCGTGTTGCTTTGACATGTGTCCTCTGCCATTTAACCCAGGCGGAGACCGAACATTGACCGCCCATACCAATTGCTGGCGGACATGGACGATACAGAGGTAATCAGGAAGTTTCGGCTGGACAGGCCAACTCTGCATCGACTGTGTGCCATGTTAGAGCCCCATCTCCGTCCCCGCAGGGTGTATCCGACTGCTGTCACCCCCACGGCTAAGGTGATGGCCGCCATGCATTTCTTCGCCACTGGGTCATTCCAGCACACAGTGGGCAGTGGAGGAGGGATGTCCCAGCCCATGTTCAGCAAGGTGCTGAGGGATGTACTGGCAGCCATGATGCTGTACCGGAACAGGTACATCAGATTCCCCAGGGCTCGTGAATTGGCGGCAGTGAAGGGTGCATTCTATGCCCTTGGCAGAATCCCACACGTCGTGGGAGCCATTGACTGCACTCATGTTGGCCTTGTTCCACCACAGGCCACTGAGCACCTGTACCGCAACAGGAAGCACACGCACTCCCTGAATGTGCAAGTGGTGTGCCTTGCGGACATGGTGATCACCCACGTGTGTGCCAAGTTTCCAGGCTCGGCCCATGACGCACACATAATGCGCAACAGCATCTTGCCACGACTGATGGCCAATCTGCAACAGGATCGTGGCTGTATTGTCCGGTGAGTATGTGGAGTGGTGTAGCGTGCTGGTTGTGCGATGCTGTCCCCTGTCCAGTTGGAATAGCAACGGTTCTCTGTGTCCCTCACACCCAGGTGACTCTGCGTATCCGAATGGGGCATGGCTGCTCAGTCCATTGAGGAATCCTCGCACCCCAGCAGACGATCGATACAATGAGGCACATGGGAGGACCAGACGTGTGGTCGAGCGTACCTTTGGCCTCCTCAAGTCCAGGTTCAGGTGCCTGGACCGCACCGGGAGTGCACTGGCGTACTCCCCACAGAAGGTGTGCCAGATAGTGGTGGCGTGCTGCATGCTGCACAATCTGGCCATTCGGAAGCAGATCCCCCTCATTGTGGATGACGGAGATCAACCAGGGCCCCAGCCCGCAGACCAGGACAGCTCGAGTGAGGTGGACAGCGGAGAGGAGGAAGCTGGGAATGTGCGCCAGCAGCTCATCGCCCGCTACTTCACTTGACGGTGAGTGTCCATGTACGACGGATGATGTGTCTGTATCTATGCAGGTGTGTGTGTGCTGTGTCAGGGTGGCCGTATGTTCACTGCGTGCAGTGTGTCAACGCTCCATGGCCAGGGTAGTATGCCACTGTTGGTGGCTGTGGCATTGTGCCCTATTGCTCTGTGCGATGTGTGTACATTGCTTGTAGTTGTTGACATGTACTGTGTGATGGGTGTGTGACACACTCATTGAATGTGCTCCTGTTCTGTCTCCCACCCCTAGGTCCCTACAGGTCCTCCGGATTCCATTTCCATGCCACGCATCAGGTGCCTTTCCGCCCAAGGTGGCCGTTGTATTCCGTACAATAAAGACACAGGGCACAAACAGCAGTTAGTGAAAAAGGTGCATTTATTACAAACTGTGACATGTGATTGTGTGTAAGGTGATGACAAAAGTGGTGCGTGCAGTGACAATGAGCTGTCGGTCATGGCTGCGTGATGATCAGGGTGTACCCACTGGTTCTATGTCCATAGTCCAACACACACATGCCATCCAGATGGCTGTGTGGAGTGGGATCGTAGAGCAAGTCAATGCAGTGGCTGGTCAAGGAAGGCTGGCTGGCTGCCTCACTTGCGACTGGAGCGTGCGAAGTCCTCCCGGGAGATCTGTTTCCTCTTCGGACGGCCCCTTCCACGTTTGGGAGGGGGGTGTGTGGTGGCGACCTGCTGGTGGTGGGTGAGGTGTGCTCACTGGCTGTGGACGCAGGGGAAGTGGACACTGCTGCCCGAGCCTGCGCCCTAGCAGGTGGTGGCGGAGGTGGTGTTGCTGGCCTTGCCTGTGACCCCACCGCCACCACCAGCTGGCCCATGAGGTCCACGAGTTGGTCCATACGGGACACGAATTGGCCCATATGGGCGTCCATGGACCTCAGCACCCCCAGCACCTCCCGCGTGTCAGTAGCAGACCTGGCCCATTGTCCTTGGGCCTCTTCATAGGCCCCAAGGACTCTGTCCATTTGAGGCAGGGCATGGCTCCCAGGGGAGGCTGGCGTTTCCCTGACCCTGCTCCTCCCACCAGTCCTGCTGCCACCGGCCCTGCCCACTAGCCACATTGCTCACCACGGTCCTTGCTGTGGCTCCCAGGGTGGATCCAGTCGGCCGGGCCACCACCTGCGCTGGGGCTGGTGCCAGCGAAGACGTGGTGGTGGTGGAGGCGGTGGTGGTCGGTGCGGCGATGGTGGCGGTTGCGGCAGTGGTAGTGGCCGCAATGACCGTGGGTGTGGCCGCAACGACAGTGGCAGCAGGGGACTGGGACTGTTCAGCATCCCTGGATGATGGGTTGGTGGGTAGGAGGGGTCCTGGGGAGCGGCTGGGCCCTGCCACGCCAGATGGGCCAGCTTGGTGGTCCGTGTCCGAAGAGGTGGACAGATCCTCCAGATCCGTGTGTCCTCGTTGGGGGCTTGTAGGCTGGCTGTGCTGGCTGCTGTCTCCATCCCCAGCGTCCAGCAGTTCGTCACCTGTGGAGAGAATGAGATTTGTTATTGTGTTGCACCTGGCGAAGTATGTATTAGTCGTCTGACATTGGCAGTTCGTGCATTCTCGTACATGGGTTTCCCGGAGGCGAGTGTGTGGCTGTGGCATCTGTAGGTGTGTGTGCTAGGCAATGGGACTGTGTGCTGTGCACATGTGGCATGGGACGGATTGGCCATGCCGATGGGTGTGTTGCTTTGCCCCTACTCATTGTGACTCTGGTGTATGCGGGCTCCTGGCCCATCCTGGGTCTGGTTTGTACTTTGCTTTTGGAGTTCAAATGGAACACTTAGGAACGCATATGGCAACATGGGGGCCATGCCCCAGATTCGCATTTGGGAGGGTATATGCTTTTGGGGTGCATGCTGTGAGCCATGGGTGCCGAACGTGACATGTGTTGTGGCAGCATGACAGTGCATGGTCTGAGGTGTGTGCATGCCTGACATGCCCTGCATATTTGCTGTCTGTTGTGGTTACTGGACATGGCATTGGACGCATCGTTATGAGTGAGTGATAGTTGTGTGCCAGCCAACGTATTGCAGTTGTCCCATCTCCTTGGTGTGCGTGCTGCCCTGTGCCATGTGCATCACTGCAGTGCTCGGGGGGGTGTGGCCCATGTTGTGTGTTGTTGCTCACAGTGTGTCGTGCGCTTAATTGACTTCTGGCACATGGTTGGTCATGGGCATGTGTCTTAGCGTGACTGCTGTATGTGTGGCAGCTGTGCGGATGACATGCCTTTCATGAGACTGGGGCTGACGGATGGGATGGATGGTATGTTGTATGTGCATGGTGTGTCTGTGTGTTTGATGGGTTCAGTGGTGTTCGTGTGCATTTCTGTTGTTCCGCTCTGTTGCGTCTAGTGTTGTTTGTCTTACATAGGCGTAGTTGTGGGGTGTGTGGTTGACAGGCAGTAGGGGCTACATGGACAGGACTTCAATGGTGTTTCGGTTGTGTGTGATGAGTTGCACAGTGGCTGCCGTGTGGGACTATATTCAGTGTGGCTTGTGCATGCAGACGTGGCTCCTTGGGTGTTGCTATGTCTGTGATGGGTCATGTGGGGTGTGAGTCTGCTGTTCATGTCCGTGTGCACATTGTTCACTTGTTCGTGACGGTGGGCGGTGCTGCGTGTCCGTGTGCTACGTGACATGTCCCATGTGTTGGTGGTGTTATGGTCCTCATGCCTCCAGTAATCCAGCCCTGTCCAGTTTCCCACCTGCAAGTTGTTCGTGCGTGCACTGTACTGGATGCCACATGGCTCTTAGCGGGGGTGCTCCATGTTGCAGGTCTGTGGGGGTGGGGGGTGTAGTGGGTCGTGGGGTGGCTGTACACCCACTGACACCGATTGCTGTGGACCGTGATGTCTGCCTTTCGGCTGTCGTTGTGGCACTGCGGTGGCTGACACGTGGGTGTGGGGTGTGGGGATGCTCCTCCTTGCTGTGCTGTGGGACTGGGGCCTGGTGTGTGTTGTACTTGGGCTGTCCACCGTCCCACCCACTGCACTTTGTGTTCCTGCCACTTACCTGTTACTTGTCGGTTGGTGCAGCTGTGCCTGACACATGGGTGTGGGAGTGCTCCACCTTGCTGGTCTGTGGGAGTGGGGGCCTGGTGGGTGTTGTACTTCAGCTGTCCACCGTCCCACCCACTGCACTTTGTGTTCCTGCCACTTACCTGTTACTTGTCGGTTAGTGCAGCTGTGGCGGACACATGGGTGTGGTGGGTGCTCGTTGTGGCGCTTCTGGCATATTTGGGGACCTGTTGGTGGTTACGTGGCTGGCTTAGTGTACACATGTCCCCACGCATCTTACAGTTGTTCGGTTTGGCCTGTGTGTGGTAGTGTCTGTTGCATGTGCGTGTGATGTGTTGTGTATTGTGTGCTGGACATGGGGGTGTTTGTCCCTGGGAGCTGTGGCATGGTGGTTGCGCATGTGTGTACATAGCGGTGTGCTGGTATACATTAGTTTGTACTTACCAGCCTCCACTCCCCTGCTAATCCGGCGAGGATCTCCGGATGGATTACGACTCGCACCTTCTCCTCCCACGCTTTGAAGGTCTTAAAGAGCGCGGGATTCCCTCCGCCAGTGACGGCAGCCAGCTCTCTGTTTTTGCCCTCCTTCTTCTTGACCAGGCTCTTTACGTCATTCCAACGTTTGTTTATCTCGGTTCTGTTCCTGGGCAGGGTCCCGACTGCATTGACCTGGTCTACGATCCGGGTCCACATTCTGTTTCTGGTGGCTAGTGGTGTGTGCTGGACCATGTTCCCATAGATTTGTGGGTACACCTTGATGATCTCGTCGACCATGACCGTCAGCTCCATGGGCGTGAACTTGGGCATCCTTTGTGGTGCCATGGTGTTTGTGGTGCTGGTGCGGTGTGTGTTGTGTAATGTGCAGGGGTTTGTGGTGCCGGTGTTTGGTGGTGGTGGTGGTGGTGGTGGTTGTGATGTGTGCGTTTCTGTGGTGTGCTGCTGTCCTTGCTGTGTCACTGTGTCCTCTCCTCTCCTCTCTGGTTTGCAATGTAGCAAGGGGTTGTGGTCTGTGGGAGTGCTGCTTTTGTACTCACCTATGTGGGTGTGTCCTCATGGTCTGTTGTTTTCAGGTGTGTTGTGTCTGGGGTTCTGGCCTTTGTATTTTTTGTTTGTCCGGGGGGTGTTTTCGGGATGTGTACTGTGCTTGTGTATTTGTGCGTGCCTTGCTGTGTGGACTTGTTGGCCATGTTGTGTGCTATTGGTTTTGTGTGCGGATGGTTTCTGTGCAGGTACGTGGGCGCCATGGCTTCTGCCGTGTCGATTCTCATCGGCGTTGTTTGCGCTGGCGGGCGGTATTTTTGTTGTTTTTCCGCGCTCATGGCGGTGCGATCGTAATTTCACGTGCGGTGTGTCGGCCGTGAGGGCGGGCGGTTTTGTGTTGTCGTGCGTGTTTCCGTCCGTGGCGGGCGGTTTGACTCCGACTCGGACGATGGCGGGCGGTATTTTGTATGATTTTTCCGCCGATGGCGGTTTTCAGTTTGTGTACTCATAATGGCGTGGTCGGTGTTCAGGCGGTGTGTGCGGGCGGATTTTTGCCGCTTCCATGCCTGGCGGATTTTTTTACGCCGGGTATCGTAATGTGCCCCTTAATGAGGTATTAACATGAGTCTGTTCCACAAGCATGACCCAATCCTGTGACACAGGAAGGGCATACTGGTGGTTCATTGCCCATGCAGTACAGTCTTTCCAGCATGTTGGACTCCTTGGTGTCTGCCACAGCAAATACGAACTGGAAGTGGGACTCTTTTACAGAACACCAAGCTTCTCCTATTCCAAGATGGATTCTGCAGCCTTTTATGTGCCTGTTGGTTCCCGATGCAAGATGGTGACTCTAGGAAAGGAGTGCTTCCGGTTGAGCGGAGAGAGACAGTAAAAGTCAAATGAGGCTTTGCAGGTTGTGCAGGTTCCTTTCCCCTTGTCAGTTCACACCACTACCACCACTCATTCTGGCATAGCTCTTATCTTTTACTCTTCTCCCACTTCGATTTGCTCCTCTACCTCCTTCTTGTGCTGATCAGTGTCCTTCTACATGTCCAGAACGCCAGTGTTGGTCATTGTCAGATGTGTCCTGTAAATGCCTTGTGCTGATAGTGTTCTACTTACTATTGTTATGTTCAGTCCTGAATGACTATCCATGGTGGTATTGACACTAATTCCCTCTCACAGCTGTACAAGGATCCGTCATTTATTTAATAACATGTGACTATGATTATCATTAAGGATAATAGGCAGTGAACCAACTTAAATGAATCAGTAGCTGAGAAACAGCCTGCCTATCAGGATCTGCCAGTATTATGGCATGTGTTTGATATTACATGATATAGTTACCCTCGTTCTTTAAAGGACTGAGGTCATCACCCTCAGCAGTGTGCCCAGGATTCTTGCCTTTTTGCATCTGTAAAATACCATCATGTTCCTAATCCTCCTTAAATCCACACAGATCACACTGGCACCTACAAGTACCACACCTGCATGGTGCATAAAACACTGCAGACTCCAACAACCTTATAGAAGTCCCTCTCATCACCACTCACAACCCATGAACTGAGCGGCTCAGACCTTGCACCTTAAGACTTATGCATCCACCTGGCTGTGTTTGAGGCCATGATCATAGTTTCAGATCCTGGTTGGGTCACTCAGCCTTTCCGGAAATTGTAGTGGACTTAGCAAACTGAACAGAAATGCCACTACAGTTTCCTCACCAATTTCAGTTTGAGTCAGTACAGCTCCCAACACCCTCAAATTTGCATATGTCGTGAGGTTTGTCTTTCTGCAAACATCAAACAAATCTCTCCCCTTTTTCATCATTGTTCTCAACCAGTGTACTATGCTGGCAAAATCACAAATAAACTTAGAATAGAACTCTACGAGCCATGATAATGACCCTCCTAATCATTATCCATTGGGCTTTTAACATTTACCATAGGCTCCACTAAGTTCAACTTTGAACCAAGCAGGTCTCCAGATATGCCATACCCCAGATACGACACTAAACCAACTCTGAATGGGTACTAATCTCTCTTCACCATCAACCCACTCTCCATTACACTTCCCACTACATCCAAAACCCTATTATACCATAAATCAGAATATCATCCTGTAACAACGTACAATGTTCCGCTCGCTCCAATACCTTTTCATGACTCTTTGGAAACATGACCCTTCTGAAGATAATCCAAAAGGCATCCTCACAAACCTGTAAGTTCCCGATGGACTGGCAATTGAGGCCAAGGGCCTTGGCTCAGGACATATCAATATTTATATATAGCGGAGTTTTTTGCTCCGACTGCGGAGTCCCGAAAGTCACAAACTTACTTTTAACTCATAGTTTGTAAATAGCAAAAAATTGCAAACTAACATAAAAGAATAACTTAACCAGGTAATTAATGTTAGTATTAGAAATTGGTCAGATTTTTCTAACAATTCTCATTCCCGTAGCAACTACCTTGCTAACAATCTATTCTCAGCCATTCTCTAATGATGTTATCCCAAGGCTTTCTATGACATGTCTATGCTCGCAAGCTTATAAAAGGATTGAATCCCCAGCTAAAATATCAGAAGTTGAACTTGTGTAAGGAATACTGGATTGTTCCTCATTGTTGCCTGTGCAGTGTCTGTGTTCACTTTACAATGTTTTTGGGGTCTACATATGGACCATTGGATGGCTGTATCCTGTATCCAGGAAGCCAGTGAATCACTGACTGACCACATAGACTGATTGACATTTCTCGCCGATGTCACCTAGTACTTCTGAGGGATCACTGACAGAATATTGACGACCACAATCTCGAGGTCCCAAAATATCGACACCTAAATATCGAAGTCAAGAATATCGACATCCTATCTACATCATGGTAAGTACAAAAATATTGGAAAAAAATATCGTTGTAAAAAATATCGTTGTTAAAAATATTGGTTTTTTTAAATGTGTAAAAAATAATATAAAAGAAAGTAAATAATACGTATAATTTTAAATAAGGAGTTATAATTATTATAAAATGTTTAAAATTTGGAATAATAAATATGATGTTAAAAAAATTAAACATACATATATATAAAATTTAATATATATTTACTTAACAATATTAATAAAAAATTATTATAATAAATTATAAAATATTAGAAACATATTGAAAATTATACATACATATATATATACATATACCAGTAAAATAATAATAATAAAAAAATATATATATATAATAAATTAAAATATTAAAATATTTTTATTCTTTTACAATTACATTTTACACTACATTAACAGCAATAGTAGGGAAAATATTAGATAGCGGAGGGGATAAAATTACTATTCCCACTCCAGGGAGTACAACAGTAGGGAAAGTTTTGGATAGCGGAGGGGAATAATTTACTATTCCCACTCCAGGAAGTACAACAGTAGGGAAAGTGTTGGATAGCGGAGGGGAATAATTTACTATTCCCACTCCAGCGAATACAACAGTAGGGAAAGTGTTGGATAGCGGAGGGGTAACAATTATGATTCCCACTCCATAAAGTACAACAGTAGGGAAAGTGTTGGATAGCGGAGGGGAATAATTTACTATTCCCACTCCAGTGAGTGCAACAGTAGGGAAACTGTTGGATAGCATAGGGGAATAATTTACTATTCCCACTACACTGAGTGCAACAGTAGGGAAAGTGTTGGATAGTGTAGGGGTAACATTTACTATTACAACTCCAGCAAGTGCAACAGTAGAGAAAGTGTTGGATAGCGGAGGGGTAACAATTACTATTCCCACTCCAGCGAGTGCAACAGTAGGGAAAGTTTTGGATAGCGGAGGGGAATAATTTACTATTCCCACTCCAAAGAGTGCAACAGTAGAGAAAGTGTTGGATAGCGGAGGGGTAACAATTACTATTCCCACTCCAGCGAGTGCAACAGTAGGGAAAGTGTTGGATAGCGGAGGGAAATAATTTACTATTCCCAGTCCAGCGAGTGCAACAGTAGGGAAAGGGTTGGATAGTGGAGGGGTAACAATTATTATTCCCACTCCAGCAAGTGCAACAGTAGGGAAAGTGTTGGATAGCGGAGAGGAATAATTTACTATTCCTACTCCAGGGAGTGAAACAGTAGAGAAAGTGTTGGATAGCGGAGAGGTAACAATTACTATTCCCACTCCAGCGAGTGCAACAGTAGGGAAAGTGTTGGATAGCGGAGGGGAATAATTTACTATTCCCACTCCAGCGAATGCAACAGTAGGGAAAGTGTTGGATAGCAGAGGGGTAAAAATTACTATTCCCACTCCAGTGAGTGCAACAGTAGAGAAAGTGTTGGATTGCATAGGGGAATAATTTTCTATTCCCACTCAAGCAAAATAATTAAAATTAATGAACAAACAATTAGTAAATTAAATTTTTTTTGCCTACCACCATATTCCCCTATAAATGACACCACCAATGTTCTAAAACATAACACTATTAACATAATTAATTAATAATTATCTAATTAACTAATTAAAATTAACAAATAATTTAAAAACAATAAATAATAATTTAATTCACACAATTAACAATATAAAACAACTTAAAATAAATTTTATAATAATTTTTTTTTCAAAATATATTGAAATTAAATTACTTCCCAGCCTACTCCCCTATCAACACACAACACACTGCTAAAAAGTAACACAATTTACACATTTACCAATTAATTATTAATAATTAACAAACAATTAATAACTAATTAATAATACATTATTTACCACATTTAGCAATATAAAAACATAAATACTTAATTATTAATTAATTAAAAATGATTAATTAATTAATTATAATTAAATTACTTCCCACCCTATTCCCCTATAAACCCACAACCCACTCCTAAAAAAATAACATAATTAATTTAACAAATAATTAATAATAATTAACAACCAATTAATAACTAATTGATAAAAAAATTAATTACCACAATTAACAATATAAAATATTAAATATATAAATATTAATTAATAAATAATATTAATTAATTAAATAGAATTAAATTACTTCCAACCCTATTCCCCTATAAACCCACAACCCGCTCCTAAAAAATAACATAATTAATTTATTTAACAAATAATTAATAATCATTAATAACTAATTGATAATAAAAAAAATTGCCACAATTAGCAATATTAAATATTAAATATAGAAATATTAATTACTAAATAATAGTAATTAATTAATTATAATTAAATTACTTCCCACCCTATTCCCCTATAAACCCACAACCCGCTACGGAATAAAAATGCAAAATTTAATTAAAAATAATTAATAACTTCTAAAAGTTATTATTAAATGTATTATAAATAAATTACTTCCCACCCTATTCCCCTATAAACCCACAACTCGCTACGGAACTAAAACACAAAAGTTACTTTAAAAAAAATTAATAACTTCTAAAAATTTAATACATATATTTAAAAATACATACTATACTTAAACAAAAGTATAGAACACATACATTCAAAATACTAAAATACATAACACTAATACAAACATCGATATTATTAACAACGATATTTTTACAAACAATATTACTGTCTTCGATATTAAAAAACCCGATATTTCTTACCTTACTGTCGATATTCTGCTCCACGATATTCTTGCTGTCGATATTCTTGTACCTCGATATTTACAACTCGATATTCTTGTACTTCGAAATAAAAAACTCGATATTTTGTCTGTTCACCATAAAGCAGACCACAAAGTGTCAATTTTGTCTATACCTATACGTGTGAAGTTCTCTGCCCTGACTCCGGAGCCTCTGCACATGTAAGTATTGATTTTAGTAGTAAATGTGGGAGGGGCACAGGGGAGTGGGTGGAAAAGGGGGAAACTTACTACTAAAGGGGATGGAATGAGTATGACGGGTTTAGGGAGGATCAGGGAGGGGTTTAAGGACGGAAGGCACCTACCCGCACAAGAGTAAACCATTTACATTTCTATGGGGGTGGAGACCAGTAACTTACACTTTTGTAGTAAGGTTACACTCGGGGTTTGTGAAAACTGAAAGTAGTAAACCTACTTCAAAGTATAAACTTCCTCAAAGTGTAACTTATTTACCTTTGTGAATCAGGCCCATAGTGTGCCTCCCAGGCTTCCAAGTAAATCATCAATGACTCCACTGCAATGTAGGTGAACTCCTGTTCAATGTGAAAATACTGGTTATACATCTACTGAGACTGAGTTTGTCAGCCGTGGTCCACATTTTATGGTGTTCTTGTCTCCACATACTTTGTCCAGTCCTCCACACAACAGGGAGCTTGACGCAAGTGAAGAAAAGCTCAGGACACAGATGATCATATGCTTGTGTTTCCACCTGCCCACTCCCGAAAGCCGTAGCCTCCAATTTTTGGATTTTTACCATTTATGGTTTAATTGTGGAGTCTGCGTTTCTAAGAGCAGCAGGATGAACAAACTTTTTCACATCAAAAGATTTGGAGTAGTTGGCAAGTAGGAGTAGCACTTGATCCCTCCTGTTTAGCCACACTTCTTTGTCACATCATATAAGTCCATTATGTGCTTAGTGCCACTGACATGTAGATAACCCAGGAGGAAATTAGATATACTGCATACTCCTTCTTAGTGTATGTCTGCATGTCATATGCACGCCCAAATAAACTTAACAAAGGTGGCACAGCAGAACTGACGACATAGTTATACACAAGCTCTTTGGAAGCATGACTTCAAGAGGACAGTTGAAAGAGCGGTAGGAGTTGACCCACCTTTACTGTGGTGCTCAACTCTAATTCTTTGAAGTTCGCCTGCCCACTCTTTCTTACTCTTTTTCAATTCTTGTGTACTATGCCTTACGCTCAGGGCTCCCCACCTTTATTTTTAAAATTTCTCTCTTTGCTACATTAAACACACAATTTTTCATATAATCTGCAGAGTTCATAAAAATAGTCTGCATTTTTTATTCAAACCATTCTCAGCCTAGGATTTCTTGATCGGTGGTATGTCGATACACCGCCTCTGCAATATGGACCAGACATCCTCCAGTGTATTTTAATTCTTCAGTAGCGCTTTGACTAAATAACTATGTCTTTTGGCCTACAGCTGTAGCATAGCCCTGAAAATAAAAGAAGTAGCCTGCGTTTTGTTCTCCCCTAAGAACCATCACTCACTAGAAGAATTTCCTGCTGGATGGAGGCATTTGGTGCACGTAGTGCACAGTCCATCACTCTTGTCTCCAGCCCACTGCACAAAGGCTTCTGTAATGTCTGCTCTACAGTTCACAAGGTATCCGACAAAACTCTCCTTTTGCAAGAACTGGGAATCAAAACACACGTGTTCCGGATCCTTGGAAAATTGCATGGGTCATTAGAAGCCGACGTGCCTGAGTCTGCCTGAACCCTATGATCTGGGCCTATGCAGGCCTACGGTCAGGCGCTGCTGCTGACGACCCTGGTTACAATAGCAGGGAGCCTGGAATGCGGTCTAAGACAACATGGCGGCCATGTTACTGGGGAGGAAGCGTCCAGAGCTCCCAGTCCGCCATTCTGTCAAACGCTGCTTTCAAATAGTTCTCATCGCGCCCAGAGCGCGCCCCCGCCCTTCACACGCCACGACTCGCTGCCTGACCCCCGTGCAGTCCAGTGGAATAGCCCACGTCCAGAGACCTTCCCGAATTCTCGGTCAGAACTCAGAACAAGTCTGTGGGGTCACATAAGCTGTGGCCTTGCACATGCCGGTCATGCTTTTCATATTGCTTCAAGAACAAGTAAAAAAATATTCTTTTCTCACACGTAAGACAGTAAACCATATGCGTTTGATGGTTATGGGGTGTGGCTGCGCGCATTCTTCTAAAGCAGCAGCTGCAGGACGCGTCCAGCTGCGGAGACATATAGACTCACACATATTTTTGGACTAGTTGAATATAGATTTCGATGACTGTGCAGTTTAACTGAGAAATAGCGTAACTTTAAGGGTTAAGCGCCGCGTGCATTTTGGAATGGATATTTCCTAAGAAGGATATGGTAGCAGTCTTGTTTGCGTGTTAACGTAAATTTAGCAATCACCGTAATACAGTGAGATTTTGTTTCCATTGCAAATGTGTTATTACAATAACTAATAGCAGCAAAGCCATGATGGGTGTTACTGCCGAATTTATTTTACACTCACAATATTGTAACTTTTGGATAATAAATCTATTTCCCTGCGGTAGAAGGATGTCTGCGTTGCTTCTCGCTGGTACGGTGGATGTCAATCGATTTCTGCATACACATAAAAACTAGGCAGAAGATAATTTAAATTTACCCCCTAACATTTACACTACATTGCATCAAAGTCAAACTATCTAATAAGAAAACACATCACCTCATACACAGGTGGCACAGATCACAGTTCCTTAGTGGGTCTCTAGAAGTGAATTTTAGGGGACACACACATTGTGCCACGGATATAAAACTGTCCGCGCCTTCTACAAAGGTATCTATCTATCTATCTATCTATCTATCTATCTATCTATCTATCTATCTATCTATCTATCGTACTCACACATACAATATATATACTGAAAAGACCAAATGTTAAAGTAATGTTATAGTTAGGTGAATTTCTCAGTGACTTGATTGTTTTGCACTAAATAAACACAGAAATTCACCAGTTATAGTAAGCAGCGCTAACAATAACTTGCGCCCCTGTCATGCACTGCTAATTATAATCACACATATGATATCACTCATCACATGTTCTATGACATCATTTATGAGATCACTAATGACATCTTAAATGACATCATCTAATGAGTGTGCTAGTTTGGTCTATAGTTTACATAGTGGCAGTAATTTTGTACAGTATGGGTCCAGCTAATGGGTGAAAGTGTTTACAAAACACATCTCCTAATGCACCATAGGTGTGTAGAGGTATTGAACATGATATAAATCTTTCTATTCAAGAGTAACAGGTGACAGTTGACGACTTGTCTTCATTATGTTCTACACAAGGATTTTGGTACTGCAGAAAAAGTTTTCAATAGGATTAAGATTCTAAGTAGTAGATAGTAACTTTTGTAAGCTGGCTTGAGCTATTAGAATTGTGTCAGCATGACAATTTGTACATAACTTAAAAGACTGTGTGCACCGGGTACCAACCTATATAGATGTGCTTGTTTTGCTAGTGAAGATGGGATAACTAACGTTTTCAAGACTGTATAAAGGGTGCAGGTAGTAGGATGGTTAGCACCTTCAGATCTTGGTTATTTTTAGCCAATAGTGTCTTTTTTGACAACTGTTGCATATAGTGTACACTGTTCTTAGTAGATATTTTTTAACAGTCTGTGGTGTATTTCTCATGAAAGTTTCACTGTTTGCAAACAGTGTGGTATAAAGTAAACTCTCTCCATAGAGTAAGCACTGTTTACAGTACCCAGATCTCTACTGATATCAACTTCATTTCTCAATGTAGTTTCGGTGAGTTTCAGGGGTTTGATACTGATAAAAGCTGTCTGTAGTAGGTCATTTGTTATGTAACTGACATTCACTATGTTTAGGGTCTTGGCTTTCTGTGAACAGTTGTATACAGATTGAACACTGTGCTCAATGAGAGTTTCCTATATATCTTTGGTTGATTGTTGTAGTGAACTATGCTAGCTGTAAAGTGTATAGTATAGGGTCAATGTTGCACATAATGCATACTTTCTACCTAAAGTAAGTGTGTCTGTGATGGCAGTAGTAATGGCTGATATTCTTCTGAGTTATTTTGAACTTACTGTCAGGCCTCTAATGCCATAGTAATTTGCAGACCACAATGCAGAAAAACGAAGCTTGGATGATATCATCAGCGGTGTCATGAGTGATATCACCAATGATGTCATTTTAGATATCATCAGTGATATAAATGATGTCATAGAACATGTCATGAGTGATGTTGTATGTGAGTTCATAAGCAGTGCATGGCGTAGGCGCAAGTTATTATTAATGCTGCTAACTATAACTGGTGAGTTTCTGGGATTTTTTTAGTTAAAAAAATTAATGTTGTCACTGAGAAATCCACCTAGCTATGATCTTACTTAAACCTTTGTTTTTTTCATTGAATTTCTAAGTTTTGTTGTCTTTTTAAACAAAACCAAGTCTTTTTATCCACCTAACTATAACGTTACTTTCACCTTTGTTTTTTTCAGTGAAGGCCTAAGGGTTTTTTTTTTTAAACATCTCTTTTTACTACACCTAACTATAATGTTACTTTAATCTTTGTTTTTTTCAGTGAATTTCTTGTTTTGTTTTTAAAGTAAATTAATTATTTTTTGAGTGCATATACGGTAGAATAACTGAAGAATATATCCTGGGGGCGCACATCATTTAGGTGATAAGTGTCCATAGTAGGACGTGGAGAGGGACTGGCCTCTTTGCTGAGACCTCTGACTTTGATGACAGGTGCTGGTAGTAGTGTATGGGGAGGGATTGCCTTCTCTTCTGAGGACTCTGTATCAGATGATGGGTATGCATAGTAGGGTGTGTGGAGGGACTAGCCTCTCCACTGAGACCCTTCTCTCGGATGATATGTGTGCGTAGTAGGGTGTGGGAGGGGACTAGCCTCTCCACTGAGACCCCTCTCTTGGATGATATGTGTGCGTAGTAGGGTGTGGAAAGGGACTGGCCTCTCCTCTGAGACCTTTCTCTCAGATGACAGGTGTGCATAATAGGGTGAGGGGAGAGACTCGCCTCTCCGCTGAGACCTCTCTCTGGGCTGACAGCAATGCATAGTAGGGTGTGTAGAGGGTCTGACCTCTCCTTTCAGACCCCTCTCTCAGAATGACAGATGTGCGTAGTAGGCTGCAAGGAGGGACTGAACTCTCACTACAGACCCCTCTCTCAGATAATCAGTGTGCGTAGTAGGAAGCAGGGAGGGACTAGGCTCTCCTTTCAGACCCCTCTCTTGAATAACGGGTGTGCATAATAGTGTAACCCTTCCCAAGCTAATGGGTGTAAATAGTAGACTCTGATAAACAGCATCTCTACTAAGACTCCTTCCTACAGTAACAAATGTGCATGCAACAGTGTATTGAAAGATCGCCTACTCCCTCATATTTTTCACAATCCTGTGAGAGTCTCGCGAGATCGTAACATTTAAAAAAAATGTTTTAACCTTCTACTCATCACACTACTTATATCTTACACACTCCCTTTGTAGGAAGCTGGCTCTGTAAATACTATACCAAAATAAAATATAGAGTGCACAGAGTCCAGGGGGACCCCAGAGGTATAGCAGAGGCTAAATTAGAAAAAGTACCAACAGCTGTCTTTGTCGTAGTGTGGTCGAGCAGTTAGGCCTATCAGGAGGGTGTGTTAAGGACTGATCTCAGAACCAGAATCCAGACCAATTGGGAACATATAAAAAGGTATACTTATGTTTTATTTCTAGAAACAAGCAGGACTTGTTACAGGTAGGTAAAATGTATTTGCAATTATAAAATTTTACAAGATAATGTAATTGGGAATGGATTTGCAATCGTTACAGGTTTGCATACGCTTTAAAAACAGTTTAAATTAAATAGAAATTACTTTTGATTACTTTTGTGTTACTTTTGGATTACATCGACTACTCGGGGTGGTATGCCTAGATACTACACCGTGGATCCTACACTACAAGGTAGGTAAGACTTTTTCAGGTTTGCAATATAGTTACTTTTTTTTCATACTAAAGTTCAGCTCGAAAGAACATTTTTAGGAACAAAACTCATAACATTGGTTCCTATGGGAGAAAAAGGATTAACGGTTCTCAGGTAAGTAAACAACTTACAATTGGGAGTTTTGGGGGTTAGGACCCTGTTTCCCCAAGGTTCAGTTGGGCACAAAAGTTGCACCACCTGCAGGACTGGGGCGGCTGGGTACATAGTGCAGGGGCCCATTGTTATCCAATGCGGCTACGGAGCACCTCAGTTGTGGGCTGTTTAGGGCAGGCCACTCGGTCTTGGGAGCCAAGCTCCTACGCTTTAGGTCAGGGCAAAGGGGTTCCCAGGTTAGCACCAATTCTACACCACCAGCAACGCAGGGGCGGCCGGGTGCAGGGTGCTTAGGAGGGGTCGGGAGCCCAATGCAATCCTATGGAGGTATGGAGGTTGCTGGTTTTGGATTTTGGCTGTAGGGCCAGTCCAGGAAGTCTTCTGGGAGGAACCAACCACTGGGCAGGTAAATTAGTATGACCCCTGAGCAACCCAATGTCCAAAAATGTCAGTACATAAGTACAGTAGTGTTTCTTAGTCTTTTTATTTCCTCTTCTTCACACGAGAATAGATGATCTCAATACATTCTGTAGTCACTTTGGTCAACCCAGTAGCCAACAGGTGTTTCGTCATTAGGCACATGAACCACTGACTTCATCAGGGCTACAAAAATAACCGACAAACTCGTATTACAATTCGAAACGTAACTATGCACACCATAGTTCCCAGTTGCCAATTATCCGATATGTATATAGAAATCCCCTTGGATTCTATAATATTCTGCCAAACGTATAGACCTCTGGTGGGTTAGTCAGTTAGATCATGTACTCTTGTATATTTTAACATCTATGTACTCCCAAGGGTAATTGTATTATGGATAAAATTAGAAGCAAAGGAACAAATATCCATCATATGTCATGTAGACATGCTGTACTAAGGTTAGTATGTTATCCTACTTAAAACCAATTAAATCCAACTCCAGTGAAATAAGCATACACCAATATGACAAGTTAGTGGGCATGCTGTGTCATCTAACAACACCTCAGTGTTACCTTATAGCCCTTATATTCATCTTAGTTAGTGTCTAGATGTACTCATACCAGCTCATCTGTTCTTACGTATTTCTTACTATAAACTAATGTCGCTGTAAACATATGTCAGTTCCACACGTCTTCGTAGACCTGGTTATAAATGTATAATGAATGCAGAAATCAGTAACACAGCCTTAAATTAATGTATCTAAATACAAGATATCCACATGCAGCAATATCTCACCAGTCATAAATAAGTAGTAATCTTCCTCCTTGTGCACGTATTTTCATTCCTATTAATAACGTATCAACAACCGGTAATTCAAACCAATATAACATTAGATTCTGCAGTTATTTGTCTACTAGTCATTTTCTTCTCATGAGTCAGTGGGTAAAGCAAGCACGATAATGTAATCCATTCACCAGTCCAATATCACCAGTAATAATGAACCAGATATACACACGGTTTACTCAAACAATTTAGATTGGTTTAAAGGTTCAACAATCACTACCAATAAGCGAAGATCCAATTCACCTTATACAAGCACTTGAATATGAGTTTGTGAGAAAAGTACAAGGTTCGAGATGCGTTAACAAGAATACCGTAACCATCAAGAGAAAGACGTGCGAGTGTGTTGATATCTCTTATTCGTAAACTTATTCAACAGTCAGCACCACAGAAAAACAGGTAAGTTGAAGGGCTCGGGGATGTAGGTGCACCTCAGGTCCTCTTCTCCAGGGCACAGGGCAGCCTGATGCAGTGGTTCCATTTGAGGTCAGATTTCACCTTACCAGGCCACTCGCGGTTGGGGGGTTCTCCATGCAGAGGCTGCAGGCGACGTTGGAGGGTCCTGGAGGGGTCAAGCCACGGTGGACTCGGACTCTGAAGTGCTGGAGGACCTCGCTGGGACCGGTGGGCCACTTGGACTAGGGCCAAAAGCTACGGGTGCAGTGGTGGTTCCAGACGTTGAGTTTCTTTGTCCTCAGCAAGCTCAGAGTCTTTCTTTGGAGTTTCTTTGGAACAGAGCTGCTGTTTGCAGGAGATCCGGTCTTTGTTGAAGACAGTCAGTCCTCCCAGGGATTCTGGAGGTTGCTGGCTGCAGGACAAGTCGAATTTTGGTGCAGGATCTCCGAAAACTGCAGACGGGCCGGTAGGGTTGGGGCCAAGACAGTTCTTCTCCACAGCCTCCTCTGCTGTACGGCGTCTCCTGTCTTTCTACTTCGTAGGTTGCAGGAATCTAGGGAGGCAAGGTTCAGGATCCCCTTAAATACTACATTTAGGGGCTTTACAGGGGTGTGCAGGTTGGGACCAATAGGACCCTTCCTTGGGGTGAGTACACCCCATTCTATACCATCCTCCAGTAGGAGAGGGGCATGAGCCTCTCTCTAATTGGCTGGGTCTCCTCATCTTCAAGCTGGAGGGGACTGAAATGTGTGATTCACCTCGCCTCCCCCACCTGAGGGGTTAGCAAAGGTGGGCACACCTCTACTCCCGCCCAAAGTGGCGGTCAGAACCGGTGGGAGCCACTTTCTGGGGGCACCAAAAGGCAGGGACAGCTTACAAAGGCAGCAGGCCTTTGAAACTTCCCCTTTGTGGGCCAGGCCCATCCTGGGGGAGGAGGCATGACACCTCTGCCCAGGATGAGCTTTGTTTCTGGCCCTAGAAAGTGGAGGCCCTCTACCCAGGGGTCCAGAAACCTGTCTGATGGTGGCAAATGGCGGGCAGCCATTCAGGAACCAAACCAGGGCTGGTCGTTTTTCAGGGGGCATCTCTAAGATGCCCTCTGAGTGCATTTTACATTAAATCCCACACTGGCATCAGTGTGGGTTTAATGTGCTGATAAGTTTGCTACCAAACTTCCTAGGTTTTTGTAAAGCCATTATGGCGCGGTGGAGTTCATAATAACCAACTCCCAGACCATATACTCTTTATGGCTTTACTGCACTTACAATGTCTAAGAAAGGACTTAGACACTGTAGCGGTACAGTGCTCAGGCAACTGTACCCTCACTTGGGGGCTAGTGCACCCTGCTATAGGTGTGGCTTACCTAGGCCCCAGGCAGTGATTTGCAGGCATGGCACTCGAGGATGTGTGCCATGTCAACTCTTCATTTTTCTCTGCACCAAAACTCGCAGCCTGCAATGGTAGTGTGTGGGTGTGAAGGTGCAGGGCCTCTCAAGGTGGCACAATAGGTGCTGCAGCCCTTAGAGGCCTTCCCTGGTCACAGTGCCCTTGGTACCCCTGGTACCTATTACAAGGGGCTTACCTGTGGCCAGAGATGGGCCAATTGTGGGTTCAGAGGTACAGGTTTGGGAAAGAACACAGGCCCTGGGAACTTGATTGACAGGGACCCAGGGCACATCAAGTCAAAGTGCATCAAGTGTCAGGCAAAAGGTGTGGGGGTACTGCAACAGAAACCCACTTTCCTTCACCCTCTTAAAAACAAGGGCCACAATATGTATTTCTACTAGTAGAATGTATGAACTCACCTACTCCCTTTTACTATTCGCGAACCCGTAAGAGTCTGGCGGGTCCTACATTTTTTTAAATAACAATATACATTTACCTTCATCACAGCAGTTATGCCTTAGAGACCTCCTCTCCGTATCTCGAGGCAGGATGCCTTTCTGCTTCCCCCATATACAACTTTTTTACTTCATTTCCACAACACCTGCGGTTTTTCACAGTAAAAAGTAGTGGCGGCCATTTCATTTTTAAAACTCTAACAGCCAGCCAATCCGAGCCCTTGCTCTCATGAGACTAGTGGGAGCCTGCGCACTCCAGTGATAGCTTGAAGTCTTACAGGAAAAATTGGACTCTCGACCACCAATCACAGGGCTCCATTTTTTAATTTGTGCTCTCGCAGGACACTGGTGAGAATCTCACAAGCCCAACAATCCAACTATCTATATTTTTTTGACCCTTAATATCTTAAAAAGTCTGAATGGATTTACACCAAATCACAAAAAGTATATTCTGCGGACCAAGATCTAGTTTCCTGCCAAACTTGGTGTAATTCTGATCAACAGTTTTTGCTGTAGCCCGTTTTAAAGAAGTCTATGGCAAATGCATGGGGAATTTGTGTTTTGGGACCCCTCTTTTTTCTGGGCACTCGCTTGATGGATCACCCCAAACCTTTCCAGGTAGGAGCTGATATGGGTGAACTCTATTTCTGGAAAGTTTCGTGAACATTCGTTGAAAGTTATTAGCAAACCAAAAATCACTTCATCTATGGAAAAGCAGATCTAACTATAACTACTAGTGGCGACCGCAAATAGGTAATATACATATATATGTATCTATATTACCTATTGGCGATCACCAATAGTAGTTATAGCTAGGTCTGCTTTTCCATAGATGGAGCGTTTTTGGCTAGCTGTCAGAATGTTAGAAATGAAATGACGCCATTACTGTTTGCTGTGAAAAATTGGAGGTGTTGTGGAAATAAAATGAAAAAATATATAAGGGGGCAGCAGAAAGGCATGCGGTCCCCCAAGTTTGGAGAGGAGGTGTATAAGGGATAACTAATGTGAAGAAAATAAATGTATATTGTTTTTAGTAAAGTTTTACAATCCTGGGGCATGCTCGCTGGATCACGAATAGTAAAAAGGAGTAGATGAGTTCTCAATAATCCCTATTAATAGGAATGCATATTTTGGTGCTTGTTTTTGAGAGAAATTGTGCAAGAGATAAGTACTGTGATGAGTAGTTGGTTATATTTTTATAGGGTTTATTCGATCTCACAAGCATACTGCAAGACTCGCATGGGAAAGCCTGCCATGAGGTGTTTGCAATCCCGCAATCCTCTCCCGAGATTCACATGGAAAATGACTAGGCCTGCCACGGGATATTTTATGATCCCATTGGAGTCTCGAAAGATCATATGGGGAGAAATAAAAAAAAAGGGCCAAGGCTCAACCAATAGTTACCATTCTTATTACATGATTGAAGTGATGTGATTGGGTGCAGAACCAGAAATAACTCACTTTGTCCTTGGTGCTTTTAGGAGAAGGAAGCCTCTTTGAGTTGTGCTCAGTAGAAGTTAATTTATCTGGGGTTGAAAAAGACTGGTTTTATGTTATGTTATGTTATGTTTTGTTATGTTATGCGGTTTTATATAGCGCACAGCTGCCCCAGCAAAGGGGCGTCCCAGCGCTGAACAAAAAACAGCAGGTCAGAACAACAACACACAACAGTCTATGATGGAAAGAGATACGTTTTAATGGCCCTGCGAAATGCCATATAGTTTTCCATGCTACGAATGACGGTGGGGAGCGCGTTCCAAAGTCTGGCCGCCAATACACCAAAAGAACGTCCACCAGCACGCACCCTCCTCACCCGTGGGACCACCGCCAGATGCTGGCCCATAGACCGAAGTTGGCGGGAGGGGATGTAAGGTGTAAGCAGATTAGCCAGAATGTCTGGGGAGGAAGAATTCAGAATTTTAAAAGACATGCACAGAGTCTTAAACTCGATGCGCTTTGCTACAGGCAACCAATGTAGCCGACGGATAGCATTGGAAGTAGGGCATGTCCTGGGCAGACCTAACAAGGCTCTGGCGGCAGCATTCTGAACCCTTTGCAGTCTTGTGATCTCCACTTTATAAACTCCCAGGTAGAGTGAGTTGGCGTAGTCCAGTCTTGACAGAATGGATGCTTGGACAATTACCTGCCTCATGGCCGGGTCAAAAAACCTCAGCACTGGTTTGAGCCCCCGTAAGATACCAAAACAGGTTCCTGCTACTTTCTTTGTTTATATATTATTATTTTAGAGAACAAGAGCGACCCATACGTCCTTGTGAGCTGGGTTAGCAATTAAGCAAAAAACAATGTTCATAAGGAACTCATTTATAAAGGAAATACAATATATGCAAGCTGAATAGTAGAATTGTTTGATTTCTCGGACCTCTCTGTGGAACAATTGCTCCACAGAGAGGTCCGAGAAGGCGAGATTGAATTCGCCCCGGAACCACCACAATTGAATAACATCGGGTTCAACCATTAACCCTTGATATACTATTATCCGTGGTTGGAATAAATCAAACAATTCTACTATTCTGTGTTCCCGGCTCTGTTTTATCCTTCACCTGGCTATCTTCTATACGTCAAGGGCGCTCCATGAACTAATTATACCTGGTGCAGCACTGTCCCCAGTAACGCTGTCCTGAAGAGACCCCGTATCGAGAGTGGGTCGAAACGTCGTCGACATTAACAAAAGAGAGAGCCTGAATGTTTCATTTTTCCATTGTGTATATGCTCTTCCTTTTTGATATTACCAATAACCTGTGTCCCTGCTTTTTTACATATTTTTACTTAGTACTCACTTAGATAGGTTATGGTCACTTCACTGGGGTTCACAAATCACCTTTTGATGTGCAGCTAATGCAAATTGTCTATTTCTTTTCTGTATAAGGAAATATATCTGTGGTTAAAACTGTGACTGCAGAATAAATTCTACTTACTTCGGCTGAAGTAAGCACTAATTGACTATAAGTTGTGTTGGGCTTTTTAAGAATATTTAACTAGTATGTTGAAATATACTAAGGTATCATACTGTGACCTAAAATAGAAAGGTCGTAAATTGCATTTTTTTAATTGGATTAAATCTGAGCAAGTTAGTTCCAGCTTGCATATATTGTATTTCCTTTATAAATGAGTTCCTTGTGAACATTGTTTTTTGCTTAATTACTTTCTTTGTTTGGGTCTGAAAGCTAAGGGCAGCATCTACCCACACACCTAGATTTTTTACCACCTGTTTGGGAGCAGGTGCATCGCCCAACTTAGCAGGCCACCAATGCTTGCTCCACAACTCAGTGTTTCTCCCAACCAGCAGGACCTCGGACTTGTTGGCATTTAACTGAAGACAGTTGGCAGTCATCCACTCATATATAAACTCTAGATCCCTCTGAAACTTACATGAGCCTTGTCCTGTGTCTTCATAGAGAGCAACTACCAACTGCGTATCGTCCGCGTAAGACACTGCTGTGAGCCCTCTACTTTTTGCCACTGCTGTTAAAGGGTGCACATAAACGTTAAAAAGCGTTGGGCTCAAAGCTGAGCCTTGCGGTACCCCGTATTTGAGAGTATGTGTCTTGGAAGCAAAAGGGGGAACTGCAATCTGAAAGGCTCTGAAAGAGTAGAGCCCCCGATCCCCACCTCCCCAACCTCTGCAACAGGATCTGGTGGGAGACGGTGTTGAATGCGGCACTGAGATCTAACAAGATCAGTGCCGATGTACGACCCTCGTCTAAGGCCCTCCTTAGATGCTCGGTCACAGCCAAGAGGGCCGATTCCGTACTGTGACCCGGCCGAAGGCCATTCTGGGAGGGGTCCAGTAACTCGTTCTCCTCCAGATAACCTGTGAGTATGGAATTGATATAGGATTCCAAAATCTTGGAAACCCAGGGTAAGAGAGAGATGGGTCGGAAGTTCTCTGGTTTAGTAGTGTCGACCCGGGGCTTTTTCAGCAGGGGAACCACCCTGGCTTGCTTCCAAGCACTAGGGACCGTCGATGTAAGCAGTGACTGATTGATCAGATGGCTCAAAGATGGTAAAAACACAGATAGCGATTTCAGGAATTGATCTGGCTTAAGAGGGTCGGCAGGAGAGCCAGATTTGATCTTATGGCAGAGCAACGCCAGCTCCTCTAGAGGAATAGGGGGGAAAGCAACCAACAGATGACTGCAAGAGGATACGGGCACAGACCCCTTAAGAACCTCTTGTTGAGGGAAGGATCTATAGATTGTTTCTACCTTCTTCACAAAAAAGGAAGCAAGGGTCTCGCACTGGGCATCCGATACTACAGAAGATGTAGGTATATCTGCAGCGGTTTTAAGATCTTTTACTATGGAGTAGATGCTTTTAGAAGGGTTACTGCTGATTCTAATCACGTTAGAGTAATATGCTGCCCGCTCAGAGTAAATTGCCCTGTGATATTTCTTAATTGCTAACTGGAGATAGTGTGGTCATTTGCATTTAAGAAAGAAGTCCAAGTTCAGGTATTTAGTAATATATTTCATAAACCTTGTTGTGAAGTGTCAGTAAGTGTACTAATGTTAGTAAATTTATTCTACACTATGTTTACTGAGTGAAAAGTTGGTTGGGGGGTGTAGATGTGTTAACACAGCTTTTGAGAGGTACAGATTAGAATGTAGAGAGATGTGTGCAAGGATTGTAGATTGTGCTATAAAATGAAATGTACAGACTGCGTGTACTTGTAAGTAAAGGAAGCAGTGTCTCTGAAATTATAAAACAAAGAATGTAATAATACCAGCTGTACTGTTCTTATTAGTCTGATTATCCATGTACTTTAGCCCTAGAAATGTTTGAGTGGTGAAATTGCTATTTGAAGAGTAAAAAGCTGCGGTGAGTATTTGCAAAGGTGTCTGAAGAGGAATGTGTTAATTTATAAAGTTTTATGAAATTAGACTTGATGACGTTAAAATTTATTTGTGAAAAAGGGCACTGGGTGAGGGTGTGGAGTTTTTCAGGAGAAAAGAATAACAAGTTACAGGTGCATTATATGTAAATATGTGATTGTGGGTAAAGAATGTAGAACGGTTTAGAAAATATACTCATGTATCACTGTTATCAATTATTGACCAGTATGTAACTTTAATAATTTTGGTTATTTTGTCTTTTTTTAGGAGGAAAATGGAAACTTTTCTCTGAAGAAATAATAATCTGCTTACATAAGCAGAAAGAAGAGTCTGTTAAGACAAGCAGGATTATTGTGCTGTTCAGCAATAACTACCTCTTCAGGTATGTGTATTCAGGTTGGAAGGATGTGGAGGCGCCTGTACAGTTGCATAGTTCAGCAACACGAGCTAACTCTGCATGAGCTAGGCTTTGTGAACTGCAATTTATAGATATGCTGCCTTGCTGAGACTTTATTGCCACCTACCCTGCCATCACATACCAGGAAATTGAAGAGTCTTTGGCAGGCTAAGGTGGCTAAAAGACTGGAAAAGCTAAAAGTATGGGTGTATAGCAGCTGCTGATGAGCATTAGATAAAATGTTACGTATTTTAAAGTGATTTGTTTTCCTTGTATTCCTTGTATTATAGCTGTTCTTCTAGTTTGTCAATATAGTAGTTGTAGTTTTGTATTGTTGTTAAATTATTTTGTTGTAATAAAAAAGTTTAAAGTTACTTTGGATTACTTTCCTTAATACTTATTATATATTTCAAGTTTAGTATAGTATTGCAATATTCAGTACAACTGTCAGTTCCATTTTGAGGGACTGTGAATATGCTACTACATGATAATGTATGTCAGTGGCACTATGCACATTTTTGTCCTACAGAGACTTGATAACTTGGTTACTTTTCATGCAACAGTGAGGTATTCCTATAGAGATTAGTTGTTGTGCATGCTGTAGTATAGGGAACTCTGACATGAGAGAGGTCTTGGCATAGAGGGTAGTGCATCTTTATACTCTAATACACACTGACATCAGCTGCCGTGCACACCCTGTTTCATATGGGTGTTTCAATTGTGAGGCATCTGAAACAGTGAGTATGTCTCTACATCAATTATGGACACCAGTTGTCCAAAACACAGTTCACGAGAGAGAAGATACTCCATTTTATACTCTACTTTGGACATTCATCAGTGTGAAGAGAGGTATTTGCAGAGAGAAGAGTTTCAACCCACAGCTTAGTTTGAATATATGTTACTCTGGTGAGATGCCTCACCAAAGAGGGGAGTGTTTTGTCATATCATAGTCTTTATGATTGTTATGCAAGACACTTCTGAGCCTATAGGGAATTTTAACTCTATACTTTACTCGTACATCTATCATACGGGGAAGAGCTGTGACCACAGAGGTAAGACACTTTTCACACCCAAATTTGCACACTGTCATCCATCCAAGAGACAGGTCACAGGAGAGAGGCCAGTTTCTCCCCACACAATACTACGCAGAGTTATCATGCAAGGGACTTGTGTCAGGAAACAGGGTAGTTTCTCTCCACTGCGTACTATGTATACGTATCAGCATGAGAGGAGGTATGAGTGTGGAGATACATTTTTCTCAAACATTACTACAGACGTGGATAGGTCACTTCCTTCCCAGACAGCACACAGATCGCTGTTGTTCTAAGGAAAGGTGTCAGCACAGAGGCCACTGCTTCACTACACCATACTACACATCCATGATGTCCTGGAGATATGTGTTAGTGCAGAAGACAATGTTTCCCTACATACTACTGTATATGTCTGCTATGCTGGGGCGAGCTGTGAGTGTACAGGAAAATCCATTCCCACACGCTAATATATATGGTTATTTCCCTGGGGAGCGGTCTCAGTGGGGAGGCTATTACTTGTTACACCTACTATGGAATAGTGAGGTCTTACATGTGAGGTGAGTACCTTCCCCACCCTACTATGCATACTACTGAGCTTGGGGAAAGGTGTAATTGGAGAGGCAGTGTCTCTTTACAACTCACTCTACACACTGGTTACCTTCATGCAAGGTACTAGTGGAAAGGCCAGTCTCTCCCCATAACCTAATAGTGGGTATTGTAAGGGATAAGTATTATAATTAAGGAAAATTTAAATTTTTCTCCTAAAGTAATTTTACAATTTCGCAAGTACAAAAATCTGTTGCATATAAATTATACATATTACAACAGGGTATGTGCAATTACAATGTAAATTCTATTATAAAAGTACACTTTTATGAGACGCTTGAAAGCGTGAAGCAGCAAACACTGTCTTCTCACAGTAGACAGGGAGGACTTTGAGCCAGGCTCTCGCGAGAGGCTCACGGGACTCAACAATGCATTGTTTGAGAGCATCGTGGCTCTCGCGGGTGTCTCACAAGAGTCAAGAAGAAAAAAAAGGGTAACATAGTATAAACAACATATATAATGAAAGTATAGGGTAGCTCTGAATGAGCTTTTTTAATTAACATATTTGAACAACTATTGTTTTGTGTTTTTTAACATTTTAAACTTTTTTTGTGTTTGTGTTTTTTAAAAAAAAAAAGGGTACAGCAAAAACAAAAAACTTGGAGTAAAAAAAATATCTTCTTCAAAACAAAGAGGAGAAAGTACTAGATTTTTTACTTTTTAAACTACTGGGTAGATGGGCATTTATGATCTTGGACAAGCTTGTCCTGTGCAACCCGGCTTGTCTTAATAAAAAAAATGATCTGCTTACATAAGCAGAGTTGTTATTTGCTTAAGTGTTGAGTAACTAGGATGTGGACGCCCTCAAGGAGTCATCACCCTCTGCAGCACGGGCATATCAGCCCGAGCAAGGCATTTAGGATGTATAGCTCTCAAATGTTGCCACATCCCTGTGGTACGCATGCTGTATTGCTTGACCCAGCTTCCCCTATTGAACTCCTTTTTGCATATTTTACATAAGACATATTTTGCAGAAACTTTCTTCCCACCTGACCTCATTTAAAAAAAAAATCGCCATACCTAAGACTCCTGAGGTGGTTGAGTTGCAGGACCAACACCAGGCTGTTCATCTGAATCTGAGGATGACATTCTGGTGACAGAAAATCAGAAACGTCAGAGAGGTAGACAAAAAGGTCTAACCACAGCAAAATCCAATAGCCAAATGAAGCAATAAGGAAGAAATCTTTCTTTTCTATATAAAGACATCCATATGAACCAATCACAATCCTTCCTTGGAATGTCTTCCTCTCCCTGACGTCTTATGGGTGTCTCGCAAGAGGCTCATGAGATCGCAAAAAAAGTGGACTTTCTCCATATCTCAAATGCAACAATACATCAACAGTTTTTTCTAGCTTAAACAACACTTCTTATGTCTTATTTTCTTCAAAATTACTAAAATAGAGTGTTATGAACTTCATTCCAAATATACGATCTCGTGAGTGAAACGCTAGAGCTGGACAGGCAGTACAGCCCCCTCGTAGTCCATAAAGGAAACTGTGTGTTTGATTCCCGCGATCGTCCGCGAGAGCCGTAAGTTTGTAAACAAAATAATTAATGCAATATATATACTGTAATGACTCAATTGTTAAAAAGTAGCATTCAATAATAAGTTACCACATGAAAAAGAACTCTGTACATTAGTTTAGAATTAAATTTATAACTACAATCTTGCGAGTCTCCTGTGCGCCACCTGCGAGCCTCCTGGGAGATCGATCACACACCTTAATAATGGATGTACATAGTCAAAACACTTAGGGGCATATTAGCAACGATTTGCGTTAATTATCGCAGAGCGTGCTTAGCGCTGTTTTTTTTATCGCCGGCTATCGCTGGATTTCATCGCCGAGATAGCGCGTTATTAGCAACGCTTATCTCCAAGGCGATAAAAAATCCAGCAATAGCGGCGAAATGCGAGAATATCGCAGGAAATCCTGCGATAAAACACCAGCGATAGGGGAATCCTTGATGATAGGCCATGGTGGACTTAGCCCAGGGCCGGACTGGCCGTAGCGGGCACCGGGCGTTTCCCCTGTGGGCCGCTAGGGTGGGGGCCGGTTTTGGGCCCCTGGGGGCCGTTTTTGTTACCGGGGGTCAGCAATATCGGCCCCCGGTAACAAAATCGTCCGAAACCGGCCCTCGCAAACTGCTCGGCTGCACTCCCCTTCACCCCAGGAGGGGGCGGCTGAGCAGTTTGCCAGGGCCGGTTTCTGTTCCCAGTCCGGCCCTGACTTAGCCTCACAATCCACCTCCCATTGAGAAAATAGGTAAGTCAAGTTTTTAGCAGGTGTTAAATTCCAGCGATAATCGCGGTTAGCGCGACTTTTTTTATCGCTTCGCGGGCATTGATAATAGGGGGAAGTTGTGTTTGCGACTGTTTGCAGTTGCTTTTAGTTGGGAACGCCTACTTTGCATGTCATTAGCGATAATTATCGCTGACATGCAAAGCGGCAACAAAACGGCCGCTATCGCCATTAAGCTGTCGCTAACAGCTGTTAGTGACAGCTTGCTAATACGGCGATAATTTTATCACTTTATCGGCAAAAAGTGCCGCTAAAGTGGCGATACTGCCCTTGATAATATGCCCCACAGTTGCAGTATGGAAAATACTGCTCTGTATCTTTTTGAAATATAAATATGAAATGTATGTAAAAATAGATGTATACTTGATTTATTCTTGCTCACAAGACTTTCTTATTTCAAAATGGAACGGGATGATAAAAAATATGCATTATTCCCTCTTTTTACATTTGCTGTGGATAGCTGTAGGGTATTTCGTATAGCCATCAGCATTCCACAATTCTAGTAAACGCTCTCTGTGCCATCTCAGATGACAGGTGTTTGGTCCAAAAATTGAGATACAATTATTCTAGCAGTTTAAGGAAGTGATAGGGTATATATCTTAACCCCTGAATACAAATTCTGAGTGCATTGTCACTCTTTGTGCCATGCCAATACATATTCATCAGATGGAAGCGTGATTACATTCAATATTGCTTTTAATTACAGCGGACAGCAAAGGTTTCTTCATCAATCACATTATTGCTAACACTTCAAGACATTAGTTGCACTGTTGTCTGCAAAATGCCCCAGATCAGTATCTGAGAGCAAAGCAGAGAACCAAAGTCTGAATGAAGAGGATTTGACAAACAGGAAAAGTATGTTTGCTTTCATGGTATTCCATACGGATAGTGACGAGATCCCATCCTGTGACATATAAGTAAAGTTCAGAGAGGTGTACACTTCATGATTCATGTTGCCCTCCTTATTGTCATCCTGAAGATGACACCCTATATGTTGTAGTACCTGAGTCAGGATTACCTGGGACTATTTTGTGCAAGAATGAAAAGTCCAGAGTTTTATTACACAATCTGCATTACTTTGCAAGCAATCCAATACAACAAGAGCTGCAAGACCATGCTGTTATGTTCATCCCAATCTTTTAGTGGCCATCAACTGTTGACTAATGGTGACACCACCAACACATCACACTGAGGGCCCGGTGCGTCTGACTTCAGGAGTGCACATTCTGCGATTGAATGTAGTTTGAAACCCCTGTACCTGGTCCTCCTTTCCTTTGACTTGCATTGCAGCTTCGCACTGCTATTATTACTCTTGTAAATTAAAACTTATCAGATAACCCAAAACTCCTAAGTTCCTCTCTTCACTTCTCCCCTGGTGTCATGGTGACAGGTTTATTTTCCCACCTAGATGCATGTGTGAGGAGGCCCTGTCACTCACGCTCATGACCTGGGACCTTTACGTGTTCTTGAAGTCATAGTCATGAGCTGCTTCCATTGAACCAATAACACTGATAAACCTGAACACAATTGTTTGTAAATGAAGGACACAGAAGTGAAAACATAGCGGCTGATTTAGAGATTGCCCGACGGACTACAGTCCATAAGGGTGGTGGACCACATTACTACCACCATCCACACGGTAACCCGTCCACTAGATTAAGACATGACCACCAGCCCAGTGGTCATGATTGTACCTTGAAAGGAACTGCCATCGAGGCGGTTCCCATCAAGGTTTAAAACGTTTGGAGGACAGTCACCGACAGTTTTGATGGCCTGTCACCAAACTTCTAAACATCTTTTTTTTTTCCAGAAACAAACTCCCAAAGTGGGTCTTTGTTTCTGAAAAACAAAAAACGAATAACCCCACTGATGACCCCCACACCCTGGGGGTCTTCTCCCAGGGTGTGGGGGTCGTTGGTCTTTTCTGTCCCTCAGCTTTCCCAGATTTTTCCTGGCAGTGACAGACAGAAAAAATGTAAGTGCTCAAAGGGGTATCAGTTCCTAAGAAAAAGTAGGGGGCCAGCTGCCTCTTATGGTAGCGAGTCAGGGTAGGGTGTCTCCAAAGACAAGGAATGAATGTATCAGCGTGGGGAGTGATACTCCTATGTATGTTGTGCCCTCACACACCCTTGATAGTGTAGAGCATCATCATTGGGCACTGCTCCTCGTGGGGGTGGCGCTGCAGTCCCTCACGGGCCCTTCAAGAGGGCACTTTAGCGGAGATCTTTTTAGGAGTTGCCGCAGTTGTGCAGGTGGGTGTGTGGGCCAAGGGGTGAATAAGTGAAAGTGAAGATAAAATAGCCCGTTGGTGCCCTAATAAGTTTATTTACGGGTCCTCAGGGTTAAGCTAAAATCAGACCGGGGATGGAGAAGCAGTTATTGCTTGTGGAAATGGGAGAGACAAAAAGAAGACTCCCCCTACTCTCAACCCGTGTAGAACTGTAATCGTAATGTTAAAAGTGAGAGGTCGACATGTTTCACGCCAATAATGGGTCCCTAATGGATCCCGGGGCGTTTCATCAGGACCATGAGTGGTAAAAGGGGAATGTAGGAATCAGGGAAAAGACACCCTATATTCCCACTATACCTTCATTTGAGGAAGAATAGGGTATGTAAGAGGCACATCTTATCCGTGTACTCTGGTTCAAACCTGATGGAGACAAGAAGGAGAAAGAAAAAACTGCAACAGGTCATAGTGTTGGGAAAGGGTACAATGGACTGCAGACAGTGCTACATCCTAGTATGTAGAAAACACACAACATCGTCCACACATGTGACTAGTGAAACAAGGAGACGAAATGGCGTAACACCAGTAAAAGAAGAAGAAAAAGTCATCAAATATTTTCTCAGTAAACTTGCTGGCTGGAGCAAAAGGTCATAAGGTTGCTGGCTGGAGCAAAAGGTCATACTTGCAGCGAGCCATAACTCTGATAGCCGTTAAATATTGTCGATCATACTACTGATCATTAAAAAGGTTAAAGACAAGGTAAAAAGCTCTGTATAAGGGATGGAAAGTAATAACAAAGTAAAAAGGAGACGCAGGTATCGCGCTGGTTCAGTGCTCGAAAAACATTACGCCATGATGGACGCTGTAAAGCACCCTGCGTGTCAAACACTTCTTTAAACTTAGTCTAAAGTGTAACCGTTTAAACTTTAGACTAAGTTTAAAGAAGTGTTGAATCGGTATGGGCGTCGCCTGAGCAGCCCCATGGAGTGAAATTGATTCCCCTGGCAGTGAGGCGCCAATTACTGACTACAGTCAAGCCGTCAGGACAACTTTGAGAAGTCTCTGTGGCAACTGGGATTTCTAATTAAAGATTTTTCGTTACATCGTATGGCAAATTGAACCGTCAGGCAAGACGTTTCAATTATTCCTCTACACACAGGGCGGACGCACATCGCGCCGCTTTTAAGATTTCAACCTTGTCCAAGTCCTGAGGAGAATCCGTAAATTGGGTGGATTCGAAACGCGTTGGCTCTTGTGAGCTCGGGGGATTGTGTATATATTGTGCCTTAAGGAATGTAGTAATAATTTTTTCCTCTTGTGTAGGCAACATTGGTTTGAAGACATAACCCCCGGCCTCTTGGCCTAGGCAGGACAATTAACAACGTCTAGTTAAGAATCTAACGTCCGCTTGGTGCCTTATGTAAAAACTAGGACTGGTGTTGTACTCTCAATGTTAATGTTATTTCACACGATTGTCTAAGTTTGTTTCACCTGTCATTTTTGTCTTTGAATTTTTTCGTTTTTAAGTGGAATATAACACTGTGTATAAATGTGTTTTTGTAAGTGTGGTGTTCTGTAAATGGAAGGTTTCTTTTCTGAGACATGAAAAAATATTTATTTGCTTTGCTATTCTAAATAATTTAAAATAAGCTAAATAAAGCAATAAGAACCCTAGAATTGATGGTCTAGGGCATTCTTTTTAAAGTATGCAAACTAGTCCTTCTGGACATACTCTTTTCTCTTGTAGTTTCTAATATACAACATCTTTAGTGGGTACAAGCTTCCAGTCCTGGACTTTATTTAACAGTGTAACACCCTGAGGCAGTTATGGTCTTGTTTTGCACCCACTGGACCAATTGAACACAAGACCTAGATTGCATTGGGCTGAGGAAGTGAAAGCCCAGGCTTGAGGAATGTAGTTGTCTGGTTTACCCAGATAACCATGGTGAGTACAGGAAAGCAGCACCTCCCTTTGTAAACAAGGGGTCCTTCCCCCCTCTTTCCATGGATGCTACATCTCCACATTCCTACATCTGCATCTTAGGGTCAGCTGGGGCTTTTGCACGTTTCTCCTTTTGCTCGCATACGTTTTCACATGCTACTCCCAGATTATACCGCGAGGAAATGCCTTTGTTAAACAAATCCTGCTGTTAATGGGATATGCATGCCTGTCTCGCAAAAGACAAACAATGAGTGTTTGCTTTATTGTTCAAATATCTGGATGAGTCAGAGGGAAGCTGTTACTGTCCAGCGATGGGATGTGACTCACAGAATGCTGGGCGGACTGCCATCACCTGCTCCGGGCTTCGAAGCACATCCTCCCAGCGCAGCACTGCAGGAGGTTCACTGGCAATCAAATGACCCCCTCGCATTGGATGGCTTAAGCGGAAGTGATGTTCTACTTCCGCCATCAACAAGGGACCCAAGAGGCATTTCTAAAATAGTGCGTTTTTAGTGTTTAGTTACACATATTAAAAAAACTGAAGGGCTCTGGATCGGGCTGGGAAGTAAAGGGTTAAATAAATGTTGTTAGTCCCACTTATCTAACCTATTAACTTGGGCTTTCAGGAAGTGAAAGGACCAGGGGACCCAAGCGCCCTCATCACCATTGCCTGTGCATTGCTGTAGACCCACCCTTCACAGTATGTCACTTGCTAGAGCACATGTAGCTTTGCGTCTTACTGAAAACTGAGGGCCTCATTTACAATATTTTGATGTACGGCAGCGCAGCAAGCCTTCCTGCCGCGCTGCCGTGCATCAAATAAAAGGGCAGGAATGTCCTTCTCCCCTGCGCCAGCGCACAAACAGCAGTTGTGCGCCAGCACAGACAGCCTTGCGTCATTTTGCAGGGTGCCTGTGCTGAGAGGATCATTGTTTTTGTACAGGAAGGTGTCCCTTCCTGCTCAAAAACAATCATTAAATGCATTTTTCTCTTTCTATGCATGCTGCAGAATGCAGCACGCATAGAAAGAGGAAAAAATGAGGAGAAAGCGTCTCCTTACGCCTCGTAGGATTCTGACGCATTACCAGGTTTACAAAATGTTGTAAATCTGGGAATGCGTCAAGTTCCATGTATGTTGCGTGGGAACACCCAATGCAACACCCTTGGAACGTCCCTTTCACGCAGAGTTATGCGTGAAAGGGGGCCATATTTGCATGGCTATGAAAAGTGAGGCAGGGTGACTTTACATGGCCTTAAAATATGGGGAGGCCCATTGCGTCAATAATAGTGACGCGCCGGCTGCGCAATGGGCTTGTGAATAAGCCTGTGAATGTTTATGTGTCCAGTTAGTACATAAAACCTGTTTTTGACAGCAATCATGATTTTAAGGGCTTCGGCACCTTGCAGTTAGTGGGCCTTAACTACAGCAAACACCCCATCTTTGCTCTCCCATGCTCTCCTTGCATGCTACCTTCCCACTAAGACCAGCGCTTTAAAGCATTCCATGGACAGCACTAGGCACTATACAAGCATAACAAGAAAAGATCAAGTCTGAAAAGTATACACTCATTTTAACTCCATTCAACTGGAAAGTCATGGGGTCAGAAATCCGAATGAACAGCATCGACCTTAGTGACAGTCAGGGATACAGTTGCTGCCTGGGGCTTGCCCCTTGGCACCGCTGGCACATCCCGTCTGACCCCTGGACTAAGGGGGCTTGAAGGCAACAGCAATCACAGAAAGTAGACAGGACCCTATTTGCTCTTTATACTTTACTCTTCAATCTACCATAGTCCCTCAGCAGCAAATATATGACTGTTGGGCTAAGGCTAGAACAAGGGGGTAATTCCTGTGATGTCATCGGGGTCAAGGGGTGTGTTATGTCACTTCCTCTACTTATGAAATATTGTTGAATAAAGTCTATGGTTCACTGTCCAGGATGGGATTTGCAGGCCCCTTAGCAAAAGGAAATTCTTGATGTTATCAAATATCAGGATAGTGATTTAAATAATGGAGGTAAAAACACAGAAGAGAAATACTGGAGTGCAGAGGTAAGTCTCATCAGCAGCATTCTATCCAGTTTTCAAAGATGACCGAGGGGTACAGAGAAGGGCTATTAAAATAGAAGATGGCTTATAAACCAAGCCCTTTGAGAAGAGGCTGTAGGTTTTTAATATCTGTTCACAGGACTGTAGTCTGGAACAAAGAGTAGGGAATACCTCAATAACACTGCCAAAATATTAAGGTAAACAAAATCAAAAGGTAAGCACATATAGGGAAGTATAGATTTACTATTCTTAACTTCACATCTATATACCTTGATGATATAGAGGTAAATCGTCTAGATACATATATGTAGTTAGGCATAGAAAATCTATACATGCCTGTTGATATTTTTGTACTACATTATGGCTATAGTATTAAGGTATTACAATATTTCCTACTCGATGTACAGAACCCACACTGATCAGTGGAGTGAGTAAGGAATGAAGAGATGGGAGAGACCTTTAGATTCCAAAGTGGCCAGTATTATTTTAGATCTGGCATTATAAGTACAATTATATGTATCACATACTATTTTATAAGGGCTTTCAGCCAGCCCTCTTCATACTTTGGTCTGTAATTGCATCATTCACATTTTCTTTCGCCCACTAAAACTTACAGCATGGGTCACGAGTCAGCCCACTTTCGCCATTGGCTAACTTCATCTAGAGAGGCAGGCTTTTGCCCGTTCACAGGTTGCACATTCACTCACAAAGTAGTACCATTTGTGCCAATGACTACTTTGGCATTGTGTGCTTCTTGAGACCAAAAAGTAGTTTTGCTTTAAGCCTTTTTTTTTTTAGAAACCCAGCAGCTTCCCCTCAACAATAACGTTTGCAAAAATAAATTACAAAACAAAACTAAAACAGTGATCGAGCCAAAATACTGTAAGTCAACGCAAGGTATTGGCTTTGCAATGCCTGTTTATAAATGTGCAACCTTGAAACGACAGTGGGGTATCAATATTAAACTGGAGAACATGAATCTTGGAGCAATACAGCAGCAAAATGAAACAGAATTTCTTTTTTTTAATCTCCATCAACATATTCAATGTATGAATCCTAATATGAGCACAGGTGCTAGGACAGACTTTGACAACATCTTTAAGAGGTTCAGAGACTGTCATTGGGGAGCAAGTTACAAAGACTGTTAATTTAATAATAGCAACTATATGGTCTGGTACCAACCTTCTTTGAAGATACAGATATGGGCAGACTCGAAGGAGTTACAGCCTTATCTACAGAAAAGAATTAAGGGGCATATTTACGAGCCTCCTGGCGTCACTCTTGCACTAT
This sequence comes from Calotriton arnoldi, assembly GCA_963921515.1. NCBI lineage: Eukaryota > Metazoa > Chordata > Amphibia > Caudata > Salamandridae > Calotriton > Calotriton arnoldi. Next base: position 339,465 of record CAWUFW010011966.1, on the reverse strand, counting down.
ACCACATGGTGCAAAAGCGATGCAAATTGAAATGATATTTAGTAAGCCACGCAAGGCCATGTTGCGTGGCCCTAAGTGGCTTCATAAATCTCGAGCAATGTAACGAAGCGCAAATTGCTGTGTTGCATTTCTCTGTGACAGGGAGGTGTTTCCTTGGGCGTTGTGTGGGTGTTCACACGCGACATCCATTGATTTTGACGCATTCTCAGATTTACCGGAAGTGGTAGACCTAAGAATGCACCATAAACCTACACCTCCCCAGGTGAGGCGTAACGAGGAGAAGTATGTTTATTTCCTCTTGTTTTTTTCCTCTTTCTATGTGTGCTGCATGCAGAAGCCTCAGGGGATCATATGGGTGCAGGAAAGTGCCCCTTCCTGCACAAAACAATCCTCCTTACAACACAGGCACCCTTGCACCATGGTGCAAGTGTGCCTGAGTTGGCAAAAGGCAGCCAAAAGGGCCCCAGCGCAGGAGAAAAGGCAGGAATACGCCGTATTGACAAATACAGCGCATTCCTGCCCTTTCCCTGTCACGCAGCGCAGCGATGCACTGCTTGACTTGGGCATAAATCTGGCCCTTAATGTCTATTGAAAAGAATGAAAAGTATAAAATCCCTGGTTTAACACATTTTTATCATGCTAGCACCTCAAATGGCATCTGCAGACTTCTTGGCACCTGGGATCCCAGAAGTTGCACCATAGACAAATATTAGATATAAAGTCCTTTGCAATTTGAGAGTTGAAAGAGCTGTTGTTAGTCTTTGAAGGCCACTAGAAACAATCTGATTATGGCCCAGGTACTTCTGCCAGGTGCCATCGCTTCCTGGCAGGCCACTCCTCCTCACCCTAACTACAGGCGGAGTGTACTCCTTCAACATTGGATGTATTGCTAGTTCTAGGAAGCCATTAATGTCGCACGAGATGAAAGAGTTCCAATTTCATGTTATAAGGATTATTCAAAACACCAAGGAACTGAGTGACCAGCTAGAGGAAAGAGGCTAAAGGCCAAGTTCATTTATAAGGCTAAGGAAATCCAAGATGACTTGAAATATTATTTTTAGTACAGAGGTGGCACTTCAGCCCTGTGTGCACTTTTAAAACCTTTTGCCCTTGTTTTCACTATTATTTGCTATCATTTAGCGTGAATATTTGCATAATGTTAGGTGGCGCTTCGCAACACAAAGTGGCGCAAACGACATAGCCAATTAATTGAAAGTTGACGCTAGCGCAGTGCAAAATGGCTTTGAGCCGCAGTGTGCCAACCTTCCTCTTTATCTGTGCCAAGGGGGTGCAAGGAGGCAGAAACAGTGCAAACACCCACTGGTTTCCACGCAAAGGCAGGCCTACTGAAATAGCATTACTCTGGTTTACAGCAAAACTTAACGCCCAACAAAACGAGGTGCAAACAAGGAGCAAGCAGAATACTGAATGATAGTCCTAAGCACAAGGGGCCACCTGTACGAAGCATTTTACCGGTCGGGCCGATTGCGCCTGGTAAAAGGCTTTTTGTCATGTACCAACCCTATTTTGTAACCTATTACCGACTCACAAAATAGGGTTTGCGAGCTGCTATTACGAAGGGGCGTGTTAATGGTGAGTCGCACTGATATGTAGGAATGTTTTACGCCCGAGATTGTGGTTGCAAAATATTCGCAGTTACCACCAACTTTAAGTTGCCATCATTTTTTAAGAGCCAGCAGTAGTACTACGGACAACTGCCTCCTCTTAAAAAATGAAAAGGTAGCTTTTCATTTTTATTTTTGAAATGCATCCTTTGCGGAAAACAGGATGAATTACAAAAAAAATTTGCTTTATTTAAAAAGCAATAACAGACATGGTGGTCTGCTGGCCGCAGCGAGCCACCATCCCTGTGAGTGCTGCCCATTCCCAATGGGTCGCACAGCAAGACCTACCTCATGTATATTAATGAGGTAGGTCTATTTGCGACCACTGAGAATCGCAAAATGTGTCTAATACACATTTGTATATGGGTGTTTGCGTTTCCTAATTGCGAATCGCAAAAATTTGCAATTAGGAGATGGCAAACTGACTTTTTTGTACATCTGGCCCAAGATGTGCAGTTATCACAGTTTAAGCACTTACCCTTGGATGTTTAGCCTTGCATTGAAATTTGCACCGGAGGATGACCGCAGTGCAAATCTCACGCATGGCAGCACTGGGTTGCCAGAGTGTCAAAGTACAATGATTAGAGTTCTGCTAATGCATCTTTTTTAGTGCAAGCGCTGCCCATGGCATCATCAGCGTGCAATGAATATGCCTCCTTTTTACGCATGCCTTCACTCCGCATGCAATTACTACGCGGTCGTTACAATGACCGCGTTGTAACAACGCATACCATTACCCCGCAAGTCGGAACAACGACTTGCAGAGGGGGGCGCTGGATGTTGAAATAGTATAATTTACTATTCCAACTCCAGTCTGTGCGGACAGTAGGGAAGGTCTTGGATTTTAAATCCGACAACTTCTCCCCCCTCCGCAAGTCATTGTTACGACTTGCGGGGTAATGGTATGCGTTGTTACAACGCGGTCGTTGCAACGACCGTGTTGTAATTGCATGCGGGATGACGGCTTTGTTGTGAGGGCTGTTTACCACGTGCAACTCTTGATAAATACATCTCTGTGATCATTTTTGCAGTGCTGATTTTAAAGCAGAGCTTTGCTGTACGGGATATTCCAGCTGAAGAAAAATTAATGACGCACAAATGTAGGTGGTAAGAAGCTGCTGCCGAATTCGGAAGAAGAAATAGCCAACATTTGGCACAAAATGAAGGACTCTAATGTTCTTTCATAAGACTAAGGGTCACATTTGCTAAACTGTCACACAGCACAGGATAGCAAGCAAAGTTGCTGAGCTGCGTTGCGTGCATGAGAGAGGACAGAACTGCTCGATATTTACAAAGATATGGAGTAGTTCTGCTCTCTTGTTGCACTGGTGCACTGTGGACAGCCTAGGGCCAATGCAGGCCCCCTTAAACTGTAATGCAAGGGTCCCTGCATTACAGGTAGATTGTTTTTGTGCAAGAAGGGTTTCCTTCCTGCACAAAAACAATCCTTAGAGGCATTTTCTGCTTTCTATTTGTGCTGCAGAATGCAGCACAAGTGTACAAATGAAATACCAAAAAGAAATAAAGACATTTCTCCTTGTTACGCCTCGCTTGGGAAGGCTTAGCATTTTGACGCATTTCCAGGTTTACAAGTCTTTGTAAATCTGGGAATGTGCCAAAATCCATGGGTGGATGCATGGGAACGCCTATGCTCCACCCATGGCACGCCTCCCAAGTTGAAATGCAATGTAACGCAGCAGAAGCAGCTGCCTTGCCTTACATTTCTTTACAAAGCCATGCAAGGCAACACAAGTCAGGCCTTGCGTAGCTTTGTAAATCTCACTGAAGCCTTTGCGTTATCCTTTTATGATGCAAGGACAAGTCAAAGTCTTCATAAATATGGGCCTAAGTGGTCAAAAAAGACATAATTAGTGCTTAATTTGAGCAGGTGGTTTCCAGTGCTTTGTATTGCCACTTAATTGTCTACACCGGCACTTATGACAGTCTGCCACATGGGGAGCTGTTTGTGTAACTTAGGATGAGCACAACAACAGTTGGTTCTTAATTCATTATGCACGGAAAACGACTCATCTCTGCTGCCCAGGCCATACTTATAGCTTTGGGGGCCTGAATTAGTCCGAATTGTCACACTTGTAAGAGTGTGAGAGTTAGTAGCTGTGCAGGTATTGTTGCTGGCAGGAGCAATGAGTGGTGCAAGCTGCAGTGGCCTCCTGACGGGGGCCCTGGAACTTAATTGTTTACAAATTAAACACTGGACATCAAATAACAAGGGAAGGCATTTCAGAGACCACCTGTTTGAACCATAAATTGTGTGTGTCTCACACATTGTTTCTAACAACATGGGACTAAGAATAAAAGACTGGGTAACAAAGTATAGAAAGAAAAACTTTTACAAAGTATAGTATTGGTCTACCAGATATGCACTTCTTTTTAGGCGAAGATGCACAGGTCACGAGAGACACTGCCAGAAGGGGGCTGACCTATTGCTGCACGTGGAGGGAGGAAGAAAGAAAAAATGTGAATGACAGTTGAATCCACCTATGGATAAAAAGGGGTGATCCAAAGCCCCTCCATGTATCTAGCATTACATGTATATGTATATTTTTAAGTCTGGCTTGTCAATGCAGCTGTCTGCAAGATGTATTAGAAATTCTTAAAATTGTACACAAATTAGGCTTTCGCTCCGCCCAGAGGAGTATTACCTGCTCACTTCCTGCTATTGGGTGTTTGGTGTATAATTCTGGTTTCCAGGAACTGTTTCCATTTGAATGAACAAGAGAGCATTTTATATCTGAAAACTACATTCAATCACAACGCTAATTTTCACATTCAGTATTTTATATCTGAAAATTACAGTATTCACACTGTTTTTCACACTCTGTTCTTTATTTGTTATATTCATTCTCATTAGTAAGAAGTTCTTATGGCTGCATTTTTTACAGCATTGCAAAGCCAATAGGGCAGGCAGTTACCTGATAAACACATTTTCCAAGCATATAAACAGCATTTGTGAAATTGCCATTGCCAGATTAAAGCCAGATATAGGATTTTGCACTTTTTGGTAGACAGGTTGAACTGTTTCCTTGAGAGCTTTATGTTACTGCCTCGTGCTTCAAAGGAGGGAAATAATTCTGAGACTGTTTCTGCATTCCATGTAAGGTGCTATTTAAGCCCCATTTCCACTGCTGATACTGTTAACTGCAGTTAATGCCCTCTGCAGAGGGCGTTAACTGCTGCAAGTTGCTAACCTGGGAATTGATGGGTATGGCCAAAGGTCAGGCACCTAATGAAGCAAATGTTAATTAAAAGCTGTTAACATTAGGCATTATTGCCCACACCTCTAGTCAATAATGGCTGTTATTTACCCACCCTGGCAGTTATGGACCCAAGTTGCAGGCGAGAGCCTGTAACACCTGTTGTTGTTTTCAAGGCAAGGGCAATAAGAATTGGACGGATGGGTTTGAAATGGCATCTTCTGTATAGGAAACACGAGGAGCGCCGCTGGATGAAGGAGCTCATTTGTCCTCCCTCCTCTCCAAGTGATGGACAGGCCCCCCTCCCGCTCCACCTCCTGATCTTCTCCAGAGCTGCCCCTATACTGGGGTTGTGTTGTGAGCAGAGCAGAGCTGTGGCCAACTGGGACATGAGCACATCAGAGGGACAGGGAGCTGACTGCCATAGACTGCTCCATGGATATAATGATAGTTATTGCCTGCAAAGGGAGAATTGTGATTGGCTGTCCATTTACAACGTGGCATTTGGTGGGATAACATAGCATTATAACCGGGTGTCTAAGACTATACGTCACCACAGCCTCATTCAGTGTGTTGTAGAGCTGAGATGCAGTGACCGATCAATAACTCGGGGAGAAAGCCAATAAGGACTGATTTGGCTAAGAGTCTATTTCAACATTCCACCCATTAAAGGTAGACTGTTGTAAATTAGACTGGGAAAAACAGAATGGCAAACATCGGAATGTTGGTGCAGAAGGCTTCAACTAGCCACTATTAACCCTTTGATGCTCCGCAGTTTTCAAACGAGTTTCCAGAATTCCAATGTTCTAACACAGCATTATAGCCCACTGCGGATGGCTTGACCAGTTTTGAAGGCCTTCTACCAAAGTTATAGGCTTTAACTATGGGTTGGCGGAATTTGTGTAATATGCTTTTGCATAATCACATGAAATTTAGGGGAAATTACAAATTATGCTTAATTAAATGAAATGAAAATCCGTCATTTAGTGCTATATTTTTTATTGTGAAATGCGGGCTCACATCAATTTGTATCATGAGGATGCATTTCACACTGAAAAGATGGCACAAAAAACACAATTGCCATAAACAAAAGTCACTCATGTTCTGGTTGTTTGCATTGTTCCTGCGCTATAATCTTTGCACAAATGGTGGCTTAATTATGCGACATTGCACTGTTTCAGAAATTTCGCGTGACAATCGTAACTTGAAATTACGCAAATTACGCAGAGTACTTCCAATTTCGCCCGGGGACAATATATAACAAAGGTAGGGCCTTTAATGCCCAGTATAGCCTGAAGTCAAAGCTCTTTTGTTTTATGAGAGCATTCCTTTGACTTAGATAGAACGTTCTAAATAGAGCACGGAGAAGAAACACACTCCACCACTCCACCAATGTCTAATATAGCTTTATAGCAAGAGTGAAGGGTTATAAATTAAACAGGAAGAGATGGGAAATATTAAACAGGGAAAAAGCGAAAGACAAGCAATGAACATTGACCCTCATCCACACCATTGTCTTCATGGGAGCTCCCAACATTCCAATTTTCTAACAGGTGTTGTGAGCTGAATACCTAATAAGCAGAGTAAATGCCTCCAATAAGAGGTCGTGCCAGGGTAATTTAGAGGCAATCGTTATTCTAGATGAGTGTCAACAAAATCCAAAAGCGCCATCTTTAATTGCCTTAGCTTTCTTTGCATTACCATCATAAACCAGTTATCTTTACCATAAGGCCTCGAGGCTTTCGTGTGTGCGCCTGGAATGACTGAGTCCTAGGGGCAGTACTTGTTGGGGGTTACAAGAGGTCATCTCACTGCTGGCGTGCCAGGGGAGTGTTTCATATCCGGGTCAGCCATGGCGTCGGGCCTTTTGTAGGTTTGGGGATTAGTGAGCTGAGACTGCCCCAGCGGTGAGCACACACGAGCAACGAGCCTGTCGTGTTTCAGCTGCCCCTTCTAATCGCCACTTCCGTCGTCTGTTTGCCGGCTGCAGGCGGGCGAGGCCCAGCGCCAAGATTGACCTTACGGCGATAGCGCTGTGTAAAGTCACTGATAGACAGCGAGTTGAATAGACCTGCATATGGCCTGGAGGGGCAGGTGTAGCAGATAAAACAGGTGAGGCCTGTTGACTCGGAAGTGGGCGGTGCTGCCATAAAACCTTGCCCATCAGACAAAAATGCAGATTACTTTGTACCTGCAGAACATTTCAGTCTTTGAAATTTTATTAGACATCGCTGTGCATGGTTTTTCTTTCTTTATCGCCCACTCACTTGGAATAGATGGCATAGCGTGCCAGTGCATTCGAAACCAGGGCCTGACTGTGTTAGACACCAGGGGCCTGGTCTGTGTTAGAAGCTGAGTGCTGACAGAGAAGGGAAGCAGGGCCTGGCATTGGTAGAAGCTGAGTGGTGACAGAGAGGGGAAGCAGGGCCTGGCATTGGTAGAAGCTAAGTGCTGACAGAGAGGGGAAGCAGGGGCTGGCATTGGTAGAAACTGAGTGCTGACAGAGAGGAGAAGCAGGACCTGGCATTGTTATAAGCTGAGTGTTGACAGAGATGGGAAGCAGGGCCTGGCAGTGGTAGAAGCTGAGTGCTGACAGAGAGGGGAACCAGGGCCTGGCATTGTTAGAAGCTGAGTGCTGACAGAGAGGGGAAGCAGGGCCTCACAATCTTAGAAGCTGAGTGCAGACAGAGAGGGGAAGCAGGGCATTACAGTGTTAGAAGCTGAGTGGTGACAGAGAGGGGAAGCAGGGCCTGGCATTGGTAGAAGCTGAGTGCTGACAGAGAGGGGAAGCAGGGCCTGGCATTGGTAGAAGCTGAGTGCTGACAGAGAGGGGAAGCAGGGCCTGGCAGTGGTAGAAGCTGAGTGCTGACATAGAGGGGAAGCAGGGCCTGACAGTCTTAGAAGCTGAGTGATGACAGAGAGGGGAAGCAGGGCATCGAATTGTTAGAAGCTGAGTGCTGACAGAGAGGGGAAGCAGGGCCAGACAGTATTAGAATTGAGTGCTGACACTGAGGGGCAGCAGGGCCTGACAGTCTTAGAAGCTGAGTGCTGAAAGAGAGGGGAAGCAGGGCCTGACAGTGTTAGAAGCTGAGTGCTGACTGAGAGGGGTAGCAGGGCCTGGCATTGGTAGTAGCTGAGTGCTGACAGAGAGGGGAAGTAGGGCCTGGCATTGTTAGAAGCTGAGTGCTGACAGAGAGGGGAAGCAGGGCCTGGCAGTGGTAGAAGCTGAGTGCTGACAGAGAGGGGGAGCAGGGCCTGGCAGTGGTAGAAGCTGAGTGCTGACAGAAAGGAGGTGCGGGGCCTGACAGTGTTAGAAGCTGAGTGCTGACTGAGAGGGGAAGAAGGTCCTGACAGTCTTAGAAGCTGAGTGCTGAAAGAGAGGGGAAGGAGGGCCTGACAGTGTTAGAAGCTGAGTGCTGACCGAGAGGGGAAGCAGGGCCTGACAGTGTTAGAAGCTGAGTGGTGACAGAGAGGGGATGCAGGGCATCACAGTGTTAGAAGCTGAGCGCTGACAGAGAGGGGTAGCAGGGCCTGGCAGTCTTAGAAGCTGAGTGCTGACAGAGAGGGAAAGCAGGGCCTGGCATTGTTAGAAAATGAGTGCTGACAGAGAGGGGAATGAGGGCCTGGCATTGTTAGAAAATGAGTGCTGACAGAGAGGGAAGCAGGGCCTGGCATTGGTAGAAGCTGAGTGGTGACAGAGAGGGGAAGCAGGGCCTGGAATTGGTAGAAGCTGAGTGTTGACAGAGAGGGGGAGCAGGGCCTGACAGTCCTAGAAGCTGAATGCTGACAGAGGGGGGAAGCAGGGCCTGGCATTGGTAGAAGCTGAGTGGTGACAGAGAGGGGAAGCAGGGCCTGGCATTGTTAGAAGCTGAGTGGTGACAGAGAGGGGAAGCAGGGCCTGGCATTGTTAGAAACTGAGTGCTGACAGAGAGGGGAAGCAGGGCCTGGCAGTGTTATACGCTGAGCGCTGAAAGAGAGGGGAAGCAGGGCCTGACAGTGTTAGAAGCTGAGTGCTGACTGAGAGGGGTAGCAAGGCCTGGCATTGGTAGTAGCTGAGTGCTGACAGAGAGGGGAAGCAGGGCCTGACAGTGTTAGAAGCTGAGTGATGACAGAAAGGGAAAGCAGGGCCTGGTATTGGTAGAAGCTGAGTGCTGACAGAGAGGGGAAGCAGGTCCTGACAGTCTTGGAAGCTGAGTGCTGACAGAGACAGGAAGCAGGGCCTGACAGTGTTAGAAGCTGAGTGCTGACAGAAAGGAGAAGCAGGGCCTGACAGTGTTAGAAGCTGAGTGCTGACTGAGAGGGGAAGCAGGGCCTGGCAGTGTTAGAATTGAGTGCTGATAGAGAGGGATAGCAGGTCCTGACAGTCTTAGAAGCTGAGTGCTGACAGAGACAGGAAGCAGGGCCTGACAGTGTGAGAAGCTGAGTGCTGATAGAAAGCAGAAGCAGGGCCTGACAGTCTTAGAAGTTGAGTTCTGACAGAGAGGGGAAGGAGGGCCTGATAGTGTGAGAACATGAGTGCTGACTGAGAGGGGAAGCGGGGCCTGACAGTGTTAGAAGCTGAGTGGTGACAGAGAGGGGATGCAGGGCATCACAGTGTTAGAAGCTGAGTGCTGACAGAGAGGGGTAGCAGGACCTGACAGTCTTAGAAGCTGAGTGCTGACAGAGAGGGAAAGCAGGGCCTGGCATTGTTAGAAAATGAGTGCTGACAGAGAGGGGAAGCAGGGCCTGGCATTGTTAGAAAATGAGTGCTGACAGAGAGGGGAAGCAGGGCCTGGCATTGGTAGAAGCTGAGTGGTGACAGAGAGGGGAAGCAGGGCCTGGAATTCGTAGAAGCTTAGTGCTGACAGAGAGGGGGAGCAGGGCCTGACAGTCTTAGAAGCTGAGTGCTGACTGAGAGAGGAAGCAGGGCCTGGCATTGGTAGAAGCTGAATGGTGACAGAGAGGGGAAGCTTGGCCTGGCATTGGTAGAAGCTGAGTGGTGACAGAGAGGGGAAGCAGGGCCTGGCATTGTTAGAAACTGAGTGCTGACAGAGAGGGGAAGCAGGGCCTGACAGTCTTAGAAGCTGAGCTCTGACAGAGAGGGTTAGCAGGGCCTGGCAGTGTTATAAGCTGAGTGCTGAAATAGAGGGGAAGCAGGGCCTGACAGTGTTAGAAGCTGAGTGCTGACTGAGAGGGGTAGCAGGGCCTGGCATTGGTAGTAGCTGAGTGCTGACAGAGAGGGGAAGTAGGGCCTGGTATTGTTAGAAGCTGAGTGCTGAATGAGAGGGGAAGCAGGGCCTGGCAGTGGTAGAAGCTGAGTGCTGGCAGAGAGGGGGAGCAGGGCCTGGCAGTGGTAGAAGCTGAGTGCTGACAGAGAGAGGAAGCAGGGCCTGGCATTGTTAGAAACTGGGTGCTGACAGAGAGGGAAAGCAGGGCCTGACAGTATTAGAATTGAGTGCTGACAGAGAGGGGAAGAAGGTCCTGACAGTCTTAGAAGCTGACTGCGGACAGAGAGGGGAAGCAGGGCCTGACAGTGTTAGAAGCTGAGTGATGACAGAAAGGAGAAGCAGGGCCTGACAGTGTTAGAAGCTGAGTGCTGACTGAGAGGGGAAGCAGGGCCTGGCAGTGTTAGAATTGAGTGCTGACAGAGAGGGGAAGCAGGTCCTGACAGTCTTGGAAGCTGAGTGCTGACAGAGACAGGAAGCAGGGCCTGACAGTGTGAGAAGCTGAGTGCTGACAGAGAGGGGAAGCAGGGCCTGACAGTGTTAGACGCTGAGTGGTGACAGAGAGGGGATGCAGGGCATCACAGTGTTAGAAGCTGAGTGCTGACAGAGAGGGGTAGCAGGGCCTGGCAGTCTTAGAAGCTGAGTGCTGACAGAGAGGGAAAGCAGGGCCTGGCATTGTTAGAAAATGAGTGCTGGCAGATAGGGAAAGCAGGACCTGGCATTGGTAGAAGCTGTGTGCTGACAGAGAGGGGAAGCAGGGCATCACAGTGTTAGAAGCTGAGTGCTGACGGAGAGGGGGAGCAGGACCTGACAGTCTCAGAAGCTGAGTGCTGACAGAGAGGGGAAGCAGGGCCTGGTATTGGTAGAAGCTGAGTGGTGACAGAGAGGGGAAGCACGGCCTGGCATTGGTAGAAGCTGAGTGGTGACAGAGAGGGGAAGCAGGGCCTGGCATTGTTAGAAACTGATGGCTGACAGAGAGGGGAAGCAGGGCCTGACAGTGTTAGAAGCTGAGCTCTGACAGAGAGGGGGTAGCAGGGCCTGGCAGTGTTATAAGCTGAGTGCTCACTGAGAGGGGAAGCAGGGCATCACAGTGTTAGAAGCTGAGTGCTGATGGAGAGGGGAAGCAGGGCATCACAGTGTTAGAAGCTGAGTGCTGACAGAGAGGGGAAGCAGGGCCGGACAGTGTGAGAAGCTGAGTGGTGACAGAGAGGGGAATCAGGGCCTGACAGTGTTACAAGCTGAGTGGTGACAGAGAGGGGAAGCAGGGCCTAGCATTGTTAGAAACTGAGTGCTGACAGAGAGGGGAAGCAGAGCCTGGCATTGTTAGAAGCTGAATGCTGACAGAGAGGGTGAGCAGGGCCTGACAGTGCTAGAATTGAGTGCTGACAGAGAGGGGTAGCAGGGCCTGGCAGTCTTAGAAGCTGAGTGCTGACAGAGAGGGGTAGCAGGGCCTGGCAGTGTTAGAAGCTGAGTGGTGACAGAGAGTGGAAGGAGGGTCTCACAGTGTTAGAAGCTGAGTGGTGACAGAGAGGGGTAGCAGGCCTGACAGTGTTAGAATCTGAGTGCTGATAGAGAGTGGAAGCAGGGCCTGACAGTGTTAGAAGCTGAGTGCTGACAGAGAGGGTGAGCAGGGCCTGGCAGTCTTAGAAGCTGAGTGCTGACAGAGAGGGAAAGCAGGGCCTGGCAGTCTTAGAAGCTGAGTGCTGACAGTGAGGGAAAGCAGGGCCTGGCATTGTTAGAAAATGAGTGCTGACAGAGAGGGGAATCAGGGCCTGGCATTGTTAGAAAATGAGTGCTGACAGAGAGGGGAAGCAGGGCCTGGCATTGGTAGAAGCTGAGTGGTGACAGAGAGGGGAAGCAGGGCCTGGAATTGGTAGAAGCTGAGTGCTGACAGAGAGGGGGAGCAGGGCCTGACAGTCCTAGAAGCTGAATGCTGACAGAGAGGGGAAGCAGGGCCTGGCATTGGTAGTAGCTGAGTGGTGACAGAGAGGGGAAGCAGGGCCTGGCATTGTTAGAAGCTGAGTGGTGACAGAGAGGGTAAGCAGGGCCTGGAATTGGTAGAAGCTGAGTGCTGACAGAGAGGGGGAGCAGGGCCTGACAGTCTTAGAAGCTGAGTGCTGACAGAGAGGGGAAGCAGGGCTTGGCATTGGTAGAAGCTGATTGGTGACAGAGAGGGAAGCACGGCCTGGCATTGGTAGAAGCTGAGTGGTGACAGAGAGGGGAAGCAGGGCCTGGCATTGTTAGAAACTGAGGGCTGACAGAGAGGGGAAGCAGGTCCTGACAGTCTTAGAAGCTGAGCTCTGACTGAGAGGGGTAGCAGGGCCTGGCGGTGTTATAAGCTGAGTGCGCACTGAGAGGGGAAGCAGGGCATCACAGTGTTAGAAGCTGAGTGCTGATGGAGAGGGTGAGCAGGGCCTGACAGTGCTAGCATTGAGTGCTGACAGAGAGGGGTAGCAGGGCCTGGCAGTCTTAGAAGCTGAGTGCTGACAGAGAGGGGTAGCAGGGCCTGGCAGTGTTAGAATCTGAGTGGTGACAGAGAGTGGAAGGAGGGTCTCACAGTGTTAGAAGCTGAGTGGTGACAGTGAGGGGTAGCAGGACCTGACAGTGTTAGAATCTGAGTGCTGATAGAGAGTGGAAGCAGGGCCTGACAGTGTTAGAAGCTGAGTGCTGACAGAGAGGGTGAGCAGGGCCTAACAGTGTTAGAAGCTGAGTGCTGACATAGAGGGGAAGCAGGGCCTGACAGTGTTACAAGCTGAGTGCTGACAGAGAGGGGAAGCAGGGCCTGACAGTATTAGAATTGAGTGTTGACAGAGAGGGAAAGAAGGTCCTGACAGTCTTAGAAGCTGAGTGCTGACAGAGAGGGGAAGCAGAGCCTGACAGTGTTAGAAGCTGAGTGCTGACAGAGGGGAAGCAGGTCCTGACAGTCTTGGAAGCTGAGTGCTGACAGAGACAGGAAGCAGGGCCTGACAGTGTTAGAAGCTGAGTGCTGACAGAAAGGAGAAGCAGGGCCTGACACTGTTAGAAGCAGCTGAGTGCTGACTGAGAGGGGAAGCAGGGCCTGGCAGTGTTGGAATTGAGTGCTGACAGAGAGGGGAAGCAGGTCCTGACAGTCTTGGAAGCTGAGTGCTGACAGAGAGAGGAAGCAGGGCCTGACAGTGTGAGAAGCTGAGTGCTGACAGAAAGCAGAAGCAGGGCCTGACAGTCTTAGAAGTTGAGTTCTGACAGAAAGGGGAAGCAGGGCCTGATAGTGTGAGAAGCTGAGTGCTGACTGAGAGGGGAAGCAGGGCCTGACAGTGTTAGAAGCTGAGTGGTGACAGAGAGGGGATGCAGGGCATCACAGTGTTAGAAGCTGAGTGCTGACAGAGAGGGGTAGCAGGGCCTGGCAGTCTTAGAAGCTGAGTGCTGACAGAGAGGGAAAGCAGGGCCTGGCATTGTTAGAAAATGAGTGCTGACAGAGAGGGACAGCAGGGCCTGCATTGTTAGAAAATGAGTGCTGACAGAGAGGGGAAGCAGGGCCTGGCATTGGTAGAAGCTGAGTGGTGACAGAGAGGAGAAGCAGGGCCTGGAATTGGTAGAAGCTGAGTGTTGACAGAGAGGGGGAGCAGGGCCTGACAGTCTTAGAAGCTGAGTGCTGACAGAGAGGGGAAGCAGGGCCTGGCATTGGTAGAGGCTGAGTGGTGATAGAGAGGGAAGCAGGGCCTGGCATTGGTAGAAGCTGAGTGGTGACAGAGAGGGGAAGCAGGGCCTGGCATTGTTAGAAACTGAGGGCTGACAGAGAGGGGAAGCAGGGCCTGACAGTCTTAGAAGCTGAGCTCTGACAGAGAGGGGTAGCAGGTGCTGGCAGTGTTATAAGCTGAGTGCTGAAAGAGAGGGGAAGCAGGGCCTGACAGTGTTAGAAGCTGAGTGCTGACTGAGAGGGGTAGTAGAGCCTCACTGTGGTAGTAGCTGATTGCTGTCAGAGAGGGGAAGTAGGGCCTGGCATTGTTAGAAGCTGAGTGCTGACAGAGAGGGGAAGCAGGGCCTGGCAGTGGTAGAAGCTGAGTGCTGACAGAGAGGGGAGCAGGGCCTGGCAGTGGTAGAAGCTGAGTGCTGACAGAGAGGGGAAGCAGGGCCTGGCATTGTTAGAAACTGGGTGCTGACAGAGAGGGGAAGCAGGGCCTGACAGTATTAGAATTGAGTGCTGACAGAGAGGGGAAGAAGGTCCTGACAGTCTTAGAAGCTGAGTGCTGACAGAGAGGGGAAGCAGGGCCTGACAGTGTTAGAAGCTGAGTGATTATAGAAAGGAAAGCAGAGCCTGGCATTGGTAGAAGCTGAGTGCTGACAGAGAGGGGAAGCAGGTCCTGACAGTCTTGAAATCTGAGTGCTGACAGAGACAGGAAGCAGGGCCTGACAGTGTTAGAAGCTGAGTGCTGACAGAAAGGAGAAGCAGGGCCTGACAGTGTTAGAAGCTGAGTGCTGACTGAGAGGGGAAGCAGGGCCTGGCAGTGTTAGAATTGAGTGCTGACAGAGAGGGGAAGCAGGTCCTGACAGTCTTGGAAGCTGAGTGCTGACAGAGACAGGAAGCAGGGCCTGACAGTTTGAGAAGCTGAGTGCTGACAGAGAGGGGAAGCAGGGCCTGACAGTGTTAGACGCTGAGTGGTGACAGAGAGGGGATGCAGGGCATCACAGTGTTAGAAGCTGAGTGCTGACAGAGAGGGGTAGCAGGGCCTGGCAGTCTTATAAGCTGAGTGCTGACAGAGAGGGAAAGCAGGGCCTGGCATTGTTAGAAAATGAGTGCTGGCAGATAGGGGAAGCAGGGCCTGGCATTGTTAGAAAATGAGTGCTGACAGAGAGGGGAAGCAGGGCCTGACAGTCTTGGAAGCTGAGTGCTGACAGAGACAAGAAGCAGGGCCTGACAGTGTGAGAAGCTGAGTGGTGACAGAGAGGGGAAGCAGGGCCTGGCATTGTTAGAAACTGAGCTCTGACAGAGAGGGGTAGCAGGGCCTGGCAGTGTTATAAGCTGAGTGCTCACAGAGAGGGGAAGCAGGGCATCACAGTGTTAGAAGCTGAGTGCTGATGGAGAGGGGATGCAGGGCATCACAGTGTTAGAAGCTGAGTGCTGATGGAGAGGGGATGCAGGGCATCACAGTGTTAGAAGCTGAGTGCTGACAGAGAGGGAAGCAGGGCCGGACAGTGTGAGAAGCTGAGTGGTGACAGAGAGGGGAATCAGGGCCTGACAGTGTTACAAGCTGAGTGGTGACAGAGAGGGGAAGCAGGGCCTAGCATTGTTAGAAACTGAGTGCTGACAGAGAGGGGAAGCAGAGCCTGGCATTGTTAGAAGCT
Source organism: Calotriton arnoldi (assembly GCA_963921515.1). NCBI lineage: Eukaryota > Metazoa > Chordata > Amphibia > Caudata > Salamandridae > Calotriton > Calotriton arnoldi. The sequence goes on along the minus strand of CAWUFW010011966.1, from coordinate 324,099 downwards.
GAATGCTGACAGAGAGGGTGAGCAGGGCCTGACAGTGTTAGAAGCTGAGTGCTGACAGAGAGGGTGAGCAGGGCCTGGCAGTCTTAGAAGCTGAGTGCTGACAGAGAGGGAAAGCAGGCCCTGGCAGTCTTAGAAGCTGAGTGCTGACAGTGAGGGAAAGCAGGGCCTGGCATTGTTAGAAAATGAGTGCTGACAGAGAGGGGAATCAGGGCCTGGCATTGTTAGAAAATGAGTGCTGACAGAGAGGGGAAGCAGGGCCTGGCATTGGTAGAAGCTGAGTGGTGACAGAGAGGGGAAGCAGGGCCTGGAATTGGTAGAAGCTGAGTGCTGACAGAGAGGGGGAGCAGGGCCTGACAGTCCTAGAAGCTGAATGCTGACAGAGAGGGGAAGCAGGGCCTGGCATTGGTAGTAGCTGAGTGGGGACAGAGAGGGGAAGCAGGGCCTGGCATTGTTAGAAGCTGAGTGGTGACAGAGAGGGTAAGCAGGGCCTGGAATTGGTAGAAGCTGAGTGCTGACAGAGAGGGGGAGCAGGGCCTGACAGTCTTAGAAGCTGAGTGCTGACAGAGAGGGGAAGCAGGGCTTGGCATTGGTAGAAGCTGATTGGTGACAGAGAGGGGAAGCACGGCCTGGCATTGGTAGAAGCTGAGTGGTGACAGAGAGGGGAAGCAGGGCCTGGCATTGTTAGAAACTGAGGGCTGACAGAGAGGGGAAGCAGGTCCTGACAGTCTTAGAAGCTGAGCTCTGACTGAGAGGGGTAGCAGGGCCTGGCGGTGTTATAAGCTGAGTGCGCACTGAGAGGGGAAGCAGGGCATCACAGTGTTAGAAGCTGAGTGCTGATGGAGAGGGTGAGCAGGGCCTGACAGTGCTAGAATTGAGTGCTGACAGAGAGGGGTAGCAGGGCCTGGCAGTCTTAGAAGCTGAGTGCTGACAGAGAGGGGTAGCAGGGCCTGGCAGTGTTAGCATCTGAGTGGTGACAGAGAGTGGAAGGAGGGTCTCACAGTGTTAGAAGCTGAGTGGTGACAGTGAGGGGTAGCAGGACCTGACAGTGTTAGAATCTGAGTGCTGATAGAGAGTGGAAGCAGGGCCTGACAGTGTTAGAAGCTGAGTGCTGACAGAGAGGGTGAGCAGGGCCTAACAATGTTAGAAGCTGAGTGCTGACAGAGAGGGGAAGCAGGGCCTGACAGTGTTACAAGCTGAGTGCTGACAGAGAGGGGAAGCAGGGCCTGACAGTATTAGAATTGAGTGTTGACAGAGAGGGAAAGAAGGTCCTGACAGTCTTAGAAGCTGAGTGCTGACAGAGAGGGGAAGCAGAGCCTGACAGTGTTAGAAGCTGAGTGCTGACAGAGGGGAAGCGGGTCCTGACAGTCTTGGAAGCTGAGTGCTGACAGAGACAGGAAGCAGGGCCTGACAGTGTTAGAAGCTGAGTGCTGACAGAAAGGAGAAGCAGGGCCTGACACTGTTAGAAGCAGCTGAGTGCTGACTGAGAGGGGAAGCAGGGCCTGGCAGTGTTGGAATTGAGTGCTGACAGAGAGGGGAAGCAGGTCCTGACAGTCTTGGAAGCTGAGTGCTGACAGAGAGAGGAAGCAGGGCCTGACAGTGTGAGAAGCTGAGTGCTGACAGAAAGCAGAAGCAGGGCCTGACAGTCTTAGAAGTTGAGTTCTGACAGAAAGGGGAAGCAGGGCCTGATAGTGTGAGAAGCTGAGTGCTGACTGAGAGGGGAAGCAGGGCCTGACAGTGTTAGAAGCTGAGTGGTGACAGAGAGGGGATGCAGGGCATCACAGTGTTAGAAGCTGAGTGCTGACAGAGAGGGGTAGCAGGGCCTGGCAGTCTTAGAAGCTGAGTGCTGACAGAGAGGGAAAGCAGGGCCTGGCATTGTTAGAAAATGAGTGCTGACAGAGAGGGACAGCAGGGCCTGGCATTGGTAGAAGCTGAGTGGTGACAGAGAGGAGAAGCAGGGCCTGGAATTGGTAGAAGCTGAGTGCTGACAGAGAGGGGGAGCAGGGCCTGACAGTCTTAGAAGCTGAGTGCTGACAGAGAGGGGAAGCAGGGCCTGGCATTGGTAGAGGCTGAGTGGTGATAGAGAGGGGAAGCAGGGCCTGGCATTGGTAGAAGCTGAGTGGTGACAGAGAGGGGAAGCAGGGCCTGGCATTGTTAGAAACTGAGGGCTGACAGAGAGGGGAAGCAGGGCCTGACAGTCTTAGAAGCTGAGCTCTGACAGAGAGGGGTAGCAGGTGCTGGCAGTGTTATAAGCTGAGTGCTGAAAGAGAGGGGAAGCAGGGCCTGACAGTGTTAGAAGCTGAGTGCTGACTGAGAGGGGTATTAGAGCCTCACTGTGGTAGTAGCTGATTGCTGTCAGAGAGGGGAAGTAGGGCCTAGCATTGTTAGAAGCTGAGTGCTGACAGAGAGGGGAAGCAGGGCCTGGCAGTGGTAGAAGCTGAGTGCTGACAGAGAGGGGGAGCAGGGCCTGGCAGTGGTAGAAGCTGAGTGCTGACAGAGAGGGAAGCAGGGCCTGGCATTGTTACAAACTGGGTGCTGACAGAGAGGGGAAGCAGGGCCTGACAGTATTAGAATTGAGTGCTGACAGAGAGGGGAAGAAGGTCCTGACAGTCTTAGAAGCTGAGTGCTGACAGAGAGGGGAAGCAGGGCCTGACAGTGTTAGAAGCTGAGTGATTATAGAAAGGGAAAGCAGAGCCTGGCATTGGTAGAAGCTGAGTGCTGACAGAGAGGGGAAGCAGGTCCTGACAGTCTTGAAATCTGAGTGCTGACAGAGACAGGAAGCAGGGCCTGACAGTGTTAGAAGCTGAGTGCTGACAGAAAGGAGAAGCAGGGCCTGACAGTGTTAGAAGCTGAGTGCTGACTGAGAGGGGAAGCAGGGCCTGGCAGTGTTAGAATTGAGTGCTGACAGAGAGGGGAAGCAGGTCCTGACAGTCTTGGAAGCTGAGTGCTGACAGAGACAGGAAGCAGGGCCTGACAGTTTGAGAAGCTGAGTGCTGACAGAGAGGGGAAGCAGGGCCTGACAGTGTTAGACGCTGAGTGGTGACAGAGAGGGGATGCAGGGCATCACAGTGTTAGAAGCTGAGTGCTGACAGAGAGGGGTAGCAGGGCCTGGCAGTCTTATAAGCTGAGTGCTGACAGAGAGGGAAAGCAGGGCCTGGCATTGTTAGAAAATGAGTGCTGGCAGATAGGGGAAGCAGGGCCTGGCATTGTTAGAAAATGAGTGCTGACAGAGAGGGGAAGCAGGGCCTGACAGTCTTGGAAGCTGAGTGCTGACAGAGACAAGAAGCAGGGCCTGACAGTGTGAGAAGCTGAGTGGTGACAGAGAGGGAAGCAGGGCCTGGCATTGTTAGAAACTGAGCTCTGACAGAGAGGGGTAGCAGGGCCTGGCAGTGTTATAAGCTGAGTGCTCACAGAGAGGGGAAGCAGGGCATCACAGTGTTAGAAGCTGAGTGCTGATGGAGAGGGGATGCAGGGCATCACAGTGTTAGAAGCTGAGTGCTGATGGAGAGGGGATGCAGGGCATCACAGTGTTAGAAGCTGAGTGCTGACAGAGAGGGGAAGCAGGGCCTGACAGTGTGAGAAGCTGAGTGGTGACAGAGAGGGGAATCAGGGCCTGTCAGTGTTACAAGCTGAGTGGTGACAGAGAGGGGAATCAGGGCCTGCCAGTGTTACAAGCTGAGTGGTGACAGAGAGGGGAAGCAGGGCCTGGCATTGTGAGAAACTGAGCTCTGACAGAGAGGGGTAGCAGGGCCTGGCAGTGTTATAAGCTGAGTGCTCACTGAGAGGGGAAGCAGGGCATCACAGTGTTAGAAGCTGAGTGCTGATGGAGAGGGGATGCAGGGCATCACAGTGTTAGAAGCTGAGTGCTGACAGAGAGGGGAAGCAGGGCCTGACAGTGTGAGAAGGTGAGTGGTGACAGAGAGGGGAATCAGGGCCTGACAGTGTTACAAGCTGAGTGGTGACAGAGAGGGGAAGCAGGGCCTGGCATTATTAGAAACTGAGTGCTGACAGAGAGGGGAAGCAGAGCCTGGCATTGTTAGAAGCTGAATGCTGACAGAGAGGGTGAGCAGGGCCTGACAGTGCTAGAATTGAGTGCTGACAGAGAGGGGTAGCAGGGCCTGGCAGTCTTAGAAGCTGACTGCTGACAGAGAGGGGTAGCAGGGCCTGGCAGTGTTAGAATCTGAGCGGTGACAGAGAGTGGAAGGAGGGTCTCACAGTGTTAGAAGCTGAGTGGTGACAGTGAGTGGTAGCAGGACCTGACAGTGTTAGAATCTGAGTGCTGATAGAGAGTAGAAGCAGGGCCTGACAGTGTTAGAAGCTGAGTGCTGACAGAGAGGGTAAGCAGAGCCTGACAGTGTTAGAAGCTGAGTGCTGACAGAGAGGGGAAGCAGGGCCTGACAGTGTTAGAAGCTGAGTGCTGACAGAGAGGGGAAGCAGGGCCTGGCATTGGTAGAAGCTGAGTGCTGACAGAGAGGGGGAGCAGGGCCTGGCAGTGGTAGAAGCTGAGTGCTGACAGAGAGGGGGAGCAGGGCATCACAGTGTTAGAAGCTGAGTGCTGACAGAGAGGGGTAGCGGGGCCTGGCAGTCTTAGAAGCTGAGTGCTGACACAGAGGGAAAGCAGGGCCTGTCATTGTTAGAAAATGAGTGCTGACAGAGAGGGGCAGCAGGTCCTGGCATTGTTAGAAAATGAGTGCTAACAGAGAGGGAAAGAAGGGCCTGGCATTGGTACAAGCTGAGTGGTGACAGAGAGGGGAAGCAGGGCCTGGAATTGGTAGAAGCTGAGTGCTGACAGAGAGGGGGAGCAGGGCCTGACAGTCTTAGAAGCTGAGTGCTGACTGAGAGGGGAAGCAGGGCCTGGCATTGGTAGAAGCTGAATGGTGACAGAGAGGGGAAGCAGGGCCTGGCGGCATTGGTAGAAGCTGAGTGGTGACAGAGAGGGGAAGCAGGGCCTGGCATTGTTAGAAACTGAGTGCTGACAGAGAGGGGAAGCAGGGCCTGACAGTCTTAGAAGCTGAGCTCTGACAGAGAGGGGTAGCAGGGCCTGGCAGTGTTATAAGCTGAGTGCTGAAATAGAGGGGAAGCAGGGCCTGACAGTGTTAGAAGCTGAGTGCTAACTGAGAGGGGTAGCAGGGCCTGGCATTGGTAGTAGCTGAGTGCTGACAGAGAGGGGAACTAGGGCCTGGTATTGTTAGAAGCTGAGTGCTGACACAGAGGGGAAGCAGGGCCTGGCAGTGGTAGAAGCTGAGTGCTGGCAGAGAGGGGGAGCAGGGCCTGGCAGTGGTAGAAGCTAAGTGCTGACAGAGAGGAGAAGCAGGGCCTGGCATTGTTAGAAACTGGGTGCTGACAGAGAGGGAAAGCAGGGCCTGACAGTATTAGAATTGAGTGCTGACAGAGAGGGGAAGGAGGTCCTGACAGTCTTAGAAGCTGAGTGCTGACAGAGAGGGGAAGCAGGGCCTGACAGTGTTAGAAGCTGAGTGATGACAGAAAGGAGAAGCGGGGCCTGACAGTGTTAGAAGCTGAGTGCTGACTGAGAGGGGAAGAAGGGCCTGGCAGTGTTAGAATTGAGTGCTGACAGAGAGGGGAAGCAGGTCCTGACAGTCTTGGAAGCTGAGTGCTGACAGAGACTGGAAGCAGGGCCTGACAGTGTGAGAAGCTGAGTGCTGACAGAGAGGGGAAGCAGGGCCTGACAGTGTTAGACGCTGAGTGGTGACAGAGAGGGGATGCAGGGCATCACAGTGTTAGAAGCTGAGTGCTGACAGAGAGGGGTATCAGGGCCTGGCAGTCTTAGAAGCTGAGTGCTGACAGAGAGGGAAAACAGGGCCTGGCATTGTTAGAAAATGAGTGCTGGCAGATAGGGGAAAAAGGGCCTGGCATTGTTAGAAAATGAGTGCTGACAGAGAGGGGAAGCAGGGCCTGGCATTGGTAGAAGCTGAGTGGTGACAGAGAGGGGAAGCAGGGCCTGGAATTGGTAGAAGCTGAGTGCTGACAGAGAGGGGGAGCAGGGCCTGACAGTGTTACAAGCTGAGTGGTGACAGAGAGGTGAAGCAGTGCCTGGCATTGTTAGAAACTGAGTGCTGAAAGAGAGGGGAAGCAGAGCCTGGCATTGTTAGAAGCTGAATGCTGACAGAGAGGGTGAGCAGGGCCTGACAGTGCTAGAATTGAGTGCTGACAGAGAGGGGTAGCAGGGCCTGGCAGTCTTAGAAGCTGAGTGCTGACAGAGAGGGGTAGCAGGGCCTGGCAGTTTTAGAAGCTGAGTGGTGACACAGAGTGGAAGGAGGGTCTCACAGTGTTAGAAGCTTAGTGGTGAAAGAGAGGGGTAGCAGGACCTGACAGTGTTAGAATCTGAGTGCTGATAGAGAGTGGAAGCAGGGCCTGACAGTGTTAGAAGCTGAGTGCTGACAGAGAGGGTGAGCAGGGCCTGACAGTGTTAGAAGCTGAGTGCTGACAGAGAGGGGAAGCAGGGCCTGACAGAGTTAGAACCTGAGTGCTGACAGAGAGGGGAAGCAGGGCCTGGCATTGGTAGAAACTGAGTGCTGACAGAGAGGGGGAGCAGGGCCTGTCAGTGGTAGAAGCTGAGTGCTGACAGAGAGGGGGAGCAGGGCCTGGCATTGTTAGAACCTGGGTGCTGACAGAGAGGGGAAGCAGGGCCTGACAGTATTAGAATTGAGTGCTGACAGAGAGGGGAAGAAGGTCCTGACAGTCTTAGAAGCTGAGTGCTGACTGAGAGGGGTAGCAGGGCCTGGCATTGGTAGTAGCTGAGTGCTGACAGAGAGGGGAAGTAGGGCCTGGTATTGTTAGAAGCTGAGTGCTGACAGAGAGGGGAAGCAGGGCCTGGCAGTGGTAGAAGCTGAGTGCTGGCAGAGAGGGGAGCAGGGCCTGGCAGTGGTAGAAGCTGAGTGCTGACAGAGAGGGGAAGCAGGGCCTGGCATTGTTAGAAACTGGGTGCTGACAGAGAGGGGAAGGAGGGCCTGACAGTATTAGAATTGAGTACTGACAGAGAGGGGTAGAAGGTCCTGACAGTCTTAGAAGCTGAGTGCTGACAGAGAGACGAAGCAGGGCCTGACAGTGTTAGAAACTGAGTGATGACAGAAAGGAGAAGCAGGGCCTGACAGTGTTAGAAGCTGAGTTCTGACTGAGAGGGGAAGCAGGGCCTGGCAGTGTTAGAATTGAGTGCTGACAGAGAGGGGAAGCAGGTCCTGACAGTCTTGGAAGCTGAGTGCTGACAGAGACAGGAAGCAGGGCCTGACAGTGTGAGAAGCTGAGTGCTGACAGAGAGGGGAAGCAGGGCCTGACAGTGTTAGACGCTGAGTGGTGACAGAGAGGGTATGCAGGGCATCACAGTGTTAGAAGCTGAGTGCTGACAGAGAGGGGTAGCAGGGCCTGGCAGTCTTAGAAGCTGAGTGCTGACAGAGAGGGAAAGCAGGACCTGGCATTGTTAGAAAATGAGTGCTGGCAGATAGGGGAAGCAGGGCCTGGCATTATTAGAAAATGAGTGCTGACAGAGAGGGGAAGCAGGGCCCGACAGTGTTAGAAGCTGAGTGCTGACTGAGAGGGGTAGTAGAGCCTCACTGTGGTAGTAGCTGATTGCTGTCAGAGAGGGGAAGTAGGGCCTGGCATTGTTAGAAGCTGAGTGCTGACAGAGAGGGGAAGCAGGGCCTGGCAGTGGTAGAAGCTGAGTGCTGACAGAGAGGGGGAGCAGGGCCTGGCAGTGGTAGAAGCTGAGTGCTGACAGAGAGGGGAAGCAGGGCCTGGCATTGTTAGAAACTGGGTGCTGACAGAGAGGGGAAGCAGGGCCTGACAGTATTAGAATTGAGTGCTGACAGAGAGGGGAAGAAGGTCCTGACAGTCTTAGAAGCTGAGTGCTGACAGAGAGGGGAAGCAGGGCCTGACAGTGTTAGAAGCTGAGTGATTACAGAAAGGGAAAGCAGAGCCTGGCATTGGTAGAAGCTGAGTGCTGACAGAGAGGGGAAGCAGGTCCTGACAGTCTTGAAAGCTGAGTGCTGACAGAGACAGGAAGCAGGGCCTGACAGTGTTAGAAGCTGAGTGCTGACAGAAAGGAGAAGCAGGGCCTGACAGTGTTAGAAGCTGAGTGCTGACTGAGAGGGGAAGCAGGGCCTGGCAGTGTTAGAATTGAGTGCTGACAGAGAGGGGAAGCAGGTCCTGACAGTCTTGGAAGCTGAGTGCTGACAGAGACAGGAAGCAGGGCCTGACAGTTTGAGAAGCTGAGTGCTGACAGAGAGGGGAAGCAGGGCCTGACAGTGTTAGACGCTGAGTGGTGACAGAGAGGGGATGCAGGGCATCACAGTGTTAGAAGCTGAGTGCTGACAGAGAGGGGTAGCAGGGCCTGGCAGTCTTATAAGCTGAGTGCTGACAGAGAGGGAAAGCAGGGCCTGGCATTGTTAGAAAATGAGTGCTAGCAGATAGGGGAAGCAGGGCCTGGCATTGTTAGAAAATGAGTGCTGACAGAGAGGGGAAGCAGGGCCTGACAGTCTTGGAAGCTGAGTGCTGACAGAGACAAGAAGCAGGGCCTGACAGTGTGAGAAGCTGAGTGGTGACAGAGAGGGGAAGCAGGGCCTGGCATTGGTAGAACCTGAGCTCTGACAGAGAGGGGTAGCAGGGCCTGGCAGTGTTATAAGCTTAGTGCTCACAGAGAGGGGAAGCAGGGCATCACAGTGTTAGAAGCTGAGTGCTGATGGAGAGGGGATGCAGGGCATCACAGTGTTAGAAGCTGAGTGCTGATGGAGAGGGGATGCAGGGCATCACAGTGTTAGAAGCTGAGTGCTGACAGAGAGGGGAAGCAGGGCCTGACAGTGTGAGAAGCTGAGTGGTAACAGAGAGGGGAATCAGGGCCTGTCAGTGTTACAAGCTGAGTGGTGACAGAGAGGGGAATCAGGGCCTGCCAGTGTTACAAGCTGAGTGGTGACAGAGAGGGGAAGCAGGGCCTGGCATTGTGGGAAACTGAGCTCTGACAGAGAGGGGTAGCAGGGCCTGGCAGTGTTATAAGCTGAGTGCTCACTGAGAGGGGAAGCAGGGCATCACAGTGTTAGAAGCTGAGTGCTGATGGAGAGGGCATGCAGGGCATCACAGTGTTAGAAGCTGAGTGCTGACAGAGAGGGGAAGAAGGCCTGACAGTGTGAGAAGGTGAGTGGTGACAGAGAGGGGAATCAGGGCCTGACAGTGTTAGAATCTGAGCGGTGACAGAGAGTGGAAGGAGGGTCTCACAGTGTTAGAAGCTGAGTGGTGACAGTGAGTGGTAGCAGGACCTGACAGTGTTAGAATCTGAGTGCTGATAGAGAGTAGAAGCAGGGCCTGACAGTGTTAGAAGCTGAGTGCTGACAGAGAGGGTAAGCAGAGCCTGACAGTGTTAGAAGCTGAGTGCTGACAGAGAGGGGTAGCAGGGCCTGGCAGTCTTAGAAGCTGAGTGCTGACACAGAGGGAAAGCAGGGCCTGGCATTGTTAGAAAATGAGTGCTGACAGAGAGGGGCAGCAGGTCCTGGCATTGTTAGAAAATGAGTGCTAACAGAGAGGGAAAGAAGGGCCTGGCATTGGTACAAGCTGAGTGGTGACAGAGAGGGGAAGCAGGGCCTGGAATTGGTAGAAGCTGAGTGCTGACAGAGAGGGGGAGCAGGGCCTGACAGTCTTAGAAGCTGAGTGCTGACTGAGAGGGGAAGCAGGGCCTGGCATTGGTAGAAGCTGAATGGTGACAGAGAGGGGAAGCAGGGCCTGGCGGCATTGGTAGAAGCTGAGTGGTGACAGAGAGGGGAAGCAGGGCCTGGCATTGTTAGAAACTGAGTGCTGACAGAGAGGGGAAGCAGGGCCTGACAGTCTTAGAAGCTGAGCTCTGACAGAGAGGGGTAGCAGGGCCTGGCAGTGTTATAAGCTGAGTGCTGAAATAGAGGGGAAGGAGGGCCTGACAGTGTTAGAAGCTGAGTGCTAACTGAGAGGGGTAGCAGGGCCTGGCATTGGTAGTAGCTGAGTGCTGACAGAGAGGGGAACTAGGGCCTGGTATTGTTAGAAGCTGAGTGCTGACACAGAGGGTAAGCAGGGCCTGGCAGTGGTAGAAGCTGAGTGCTGGCAGAGAGGGGGAGCAGGGCCTGGCAGTGGTAGAAGCTGAGTGCTGACAGAGAGGAGAAGCAGGGCCTGGCATTGTTAGAAACTGGGTGCTGACAGAGAGGGAAAGCAGGGCCTGACAGTATTAGAATTGAGTGCTGACAGAGAGGGGAAGGAGGTCCTGACAGTCTTAGAAGCTGAGTGCTGACAGAGAGGGGAAGCAGGGCCTGACAGTGTTAGAAGCTGAGTGATGACAGAAAGGAGAAGCGGGGCCTGACAGTGTTAGAAGCTGAGTGCTGACTGAGAGGGGAAGCAGGGCCTGGCAGTGTTAGAATTGAGTGCTGACAGAGAGGGGAAGCAGGTCCTGACAGTCTTGGAAGCTGAGTGCTGACAGAGACTGGAAGCAGGGCCTGACAGTGTTAGACGCTGAGTGGTGACAGAGAAGGGATGCAGGGCATCACAGTGTTAGAAGCTGAGTGCTGACAGAGAGGGGTATCAGGGCCTGGCAGTCTTAGAAGCTGAGTGCTGACAGAGAGGGAAAGCAGGGCCTGGCATTGTTAGAAAATGAGTGCTGGCAGATAGGGGAAAAAGGGCCTGGCATTGTTAGAAAATGAGTGCTGACAGAGAGGGGAAGCAGGGCCTGGCATTGGTAGAAGCTGAGTGGTGACAGAGAGGAGAAGCAGGGCCTGGAATTGGTAGAAGCTGAGTGCTGACAGAGAGGGGGAGCAGGGCCTGACAGTCTTAGAAGCTGAGTGCTGACAGAGAGGGGAAGCAGGGCTTGGCATTGGTAGAAGCTGATTGGTGACAGAGAGGGGAAGCACGGCCTGGCATTGGTAGAAGCTGAGTGGTGACAGAGAGGGGAAGCAGTGCCTGGCATTGTTAGAAACTGAGGGCTGACAGAGAGGGGAAGCAGGGCCTGACAGTCTTAGAAGCTGAGCTCTGACTGAGAGGGGTAGCAGGGCCTGGCAGTGTTATAAGCTGAGTGCGCACTGAGAGGGGAAGCAGGGCATCACAGTGTTAGAAGCTGAGTGCTGATGGAGAGGGGAAGCAGGGCATCACAGTGTCAGAAGCTGAGTGCTGACAGAGAGGGGAAGCAGGGCCGGACAGTGTGAGAAGCTGAGTGGTGACAGAGAGGGGAATCAGGGCCTGACAGTGTTACAAGCTGAGTGGTGACAGAGAGGGGAAGCAGGGCCTAGCATTGTTAGAAACTGAGTGCTGACAGAGAGGGGAAGCAGAGCCTGGCATTGTTAGAAGCTGAATGCTGACAGAGAGGGTGAGCAGGGCCTGACAGTGCTAGAATTGAGTGCTGACAGAGAGGGGTAGCAGGGCCTGGCAGTCTTAGAAGCTGAGTGCTGACAGAGAGGGGTAGCAGGGCCTGGCAGTGTTAGAAGCTGAGTGGTGACAGAGAGTGGAAGGAGGGTCTCACAGTGTTAGAAGCTGAGTGGTGACAGAGAGGGGTAGCAGGCCTGACAGTGTTAGAATCTGAGTGCTGATAGAGAGTGGAAGCAGGGCCTGACAGTGTTAGAAGCTGAGTGCTAACAGAGAGGGTGAGCAGGGCCTGGCAGTCTTAGAAGCTGAGTGCTGACAGTGAGGGAAAGCAGGGCCTGGCAGTCTTAGAAGTTGAGTGCTGACAGAGAGGGAAAGCAGGGCCTGGCATTGTTAGAAAATGAGTGCTGACAGAGAGGGGAATCAGGGCCTGGCATTGTTAGAAAATGAGTGCTGACAGAGAGGGGAAGCAGGGCCTGGCATTGGTAGAAGCTGAGTGGTGACAGAGAGGGGAAGCAGGGCCTGGAATTGGTAGAAGCTGAGTGCTGACAGAGAGGGGGAGCAGGGCCTGACAGTCCTAGAAGCTGAATGCTGACAGAGAGGGGAAGCAGGGCCTGGCATTGGTAGTAGCTGAGTGGTGACAGAGAGGGGAAGCAGGGCCTGGCATTGTTAGAAGCTGAGTGGTGACAGAGAGGGTAAGCAGGGCCTGGAATTGGTAGAAGCTGAGTGCTGACAGAGAGGGGGATCAGGGCCTGACAGTCTTAGAAGCTGAGTGCTGACAGAGAGGGGAAGCAGGGCTTGGCATTGGTAGAAGCTGATTGGTGACAGAGAGGGGAAGCACGGCCTGGCATTGGTAGAAGCTGAGTGGTGACAGAGAGGGAAAGCAGGGCCTGGCATTGTTAGAAACTGAGGGCTGACAGAGAGGGGAAGCAGGTCCTGACAGTCTTAGAAGCTGAGCTCTGACTGAGAGGGGTAGCAGGGCCTGGCGGTGTTATAAGCTGAGTGCGCACTGAGAGGGGAAGCAGGGCATCACAGTGTTAGAAGCTGAGTGCTGATGGAGAGGGTGAGCAGGGCCTGACAGTGCTAGAATTGAGTGCTGACAGAGAGGGGTAGCAGGGCCTGGCAGCCTTAGAAGCTGAGTGCTGACAGAGAGGGGTAGCAGGGTCTGGCAGTGTTAGAATCTGAGTGGTGACAGAGAGTGGAAGGAGGGTCTCACAGTGTTAGAAGCTGAGTGGTGACAGTGAGGGGTAGCAGGACCTGACAGTGTTAGAATCTGAGTGCTGATAGAGAGTGGAAGCAGGGCCTGACAGTGTTAGAAGCTGAGTGCTGACAGAGAGGGGAAGCAGGGCCTGACAGTGTTACAAGCTGAGTGCTGACAGAGAGGGGAAGCAGGGCCTGACAGTATTAGAATTGAGTGTTGACAGAGAGGGAAAGAAGGTCCTGACAGTCTTAGAAGCTGAGTGCTGACAGAGAGGGGAAGCAGAGCCTGACAGTGTTAGAAGCTGAGTGCTGACAGAGGGGAAGCAGGTCCTGACAGTCTTGGAAGCTGAGTGCTGACAGAGACAGGAAGCAGGGCCTGACAGTGTTAGAAGCTGAGTGCTGACAGAAAGGAGAAGCAGGGCCTGACACTGTTAGAAGCAGCTGAGTGCTGACTGAGAGGGGAAGCAGGGCCTGGCAGTGTTGGAATTGAGAGCTGACAGAGAGGGGAAGCAGGTCCTGACAGTCTTGGAAGCTGAGTGCTGACAGAGAGAGGAAGCAGGGCCTGACAGTGTGAGAAGCTGAGTGCTGACAGAAAGCAGAAGCAGGGCCTGACAGTCTTAGAAGTTGAGTTCTGACAGAAAGGGGAAGCAGGGCCTGATAGTGTGAGAAGCTGAGTGCTGACTGAGAGGGGAAGCAGGGCCTGACAGTGTTAGAAGCTGAGTGGTGACAGAGAGGGGATGCAGGGCATCACAGTGTTAGAAGCTGAGTGCTGACAGAGAGGGGTAGCAGGGCCTGGCAGTCTTAGAAGCTGAGTGCTGACAGAGAGGGAAAGCAGGGCCTGGCATTGTTAGAAAATGAGTGCTGACAGAGAGGGACAGCAGGGCCTGGCATTGGTAGAAGCTGAGTGGTGACAGAGAGGAGAAGCAGGGCCTGGAATTGGTAGAAGCTGAGTGCTGACAGAGAGGGGGAGCAGGGCCTGACAGTCTTAGAAGCTGAGTGCTGACAGAGAGGGGAAGCAGGGCCTGGCATTGGTAGAGGCTGAGTGGTGATAGAGAGGGGAAGCAGGGCCTGGCATTGGTAGAAGCTGAGTGGTGACAGAGAGGGGAAGCAGGGCCTGGCATTGTTAGAAACTGAGGGCTGACAGAGAGGGGAAGCAGGGCCTGACAGTCTTAGAAGCTGAGCTCTGACAGAGAGGGGTAGCAGGTGCTGGCAGTGTTATAAGCTGAGTGCTGAAAGAGAGGGGAAGCAGGGCCTGACAGTGTTAGAAGCTGAGTGCTGACTGAGAGGGGTATTAGAGCCTCACTGTGGTAGTAGCTGATTGCTGTCAGAGAGGGGAAGTAGGGCCTAGCATTGTTAGAAGCTGAGTGCTGACAGAGAGGGGAAGCAGGGCCTGGCAGTGGTAGAAGCTGAGTGCTGACAGAGAGGGGGAGCAGGGCCTGGCAGTGGTAGAAGCTGAGTGCTGACAGAGAGGGGAAGCAGGGCCTGGCATTGTTACAAACTGGGTGCTGACAGAGAGGGGAAGCAGGGCCTGACAGTATTAGAATTGAGTGCTGACAGAGAGGGGAAGAAGGTCCTGACAGTCTTAGAAGCTGAGTGCTGACAGAGAGGGGAAGCAGGGCCTGACAGTGTTAGAAGCTGAGTGATTATAGAAAGGGAAAGCAGAGCCTGGCATTGGTAGAAGCTGAGTGCTGACAGAGAGGGGAAGCAGGTCCTGACAGTCTTGAAATCTGAGTGCTGACAGAGACAGGAAGCAGGGCCTGACAGTGTTAGAAGCTGAGTGCTGACAGAAAGGAGAAGCAGGGCCTGACAGTGTTAGAAGCTGAGTGCTGACTGAGAGGGGAAGCAGGGCCTGGCAGTGTTAGAATTGAGTGCTGACAGAGAGGGGAAGCAGGTCCTGACAGTCTTGGAAGCTGAGTGCTGACAGAGACAGGAAGCAGGGCCTGACAGTTTGAGAAGCTGAGTGCTGACAGAGAGGGGAAGCAGGGCCTGACAGTGTTAGACGCTGAGTGGTGACAGAGAGGGGATGCAGGGCATCACAGTGTTAGAAGCTGAGTGCTGACAGAGAGGGGTAGCAGGGCCTGGCAGTCTTATAAGCTGAGTGCTGACAGAGAGGGAAAGCAGGGCCTGGCATTGTTAGAAAATGAGTGCTGGCAGATAGGGGAAGCAGGGCCTGGCATTGTTAGAAAATGAGTGCTGACAGAGAGGGGAAGCAGGGCCTGACAGTCTTGGAAGCTGAGTGCTGACAGAGACAAGAAGCAGGGCCTGACAGTGTGAGAAGCTGAGTGGTGACAGAGAGGGGATGCAGGGCCTGGCATTGTTAGAAACTGAGCTCTGACAGAGAGGGGTAGCAGGGCCTGGCAGTGTTATAAGCTGAGTGCTCACAGAGAGGGGAAGCAGGGCATCACAGTGTTAGAAGCTGAGTGCTGATGGAGAGGGGATGCAGGGCATCACAGTGTTAGAAGCTGAGTGCTGATGGAGAGGGGATGCAGGGCATCACAGTGTTAGAAGCTGAGTGCTGACAGAGAGGGGAAGCAGGGCCTGACAGTGTGAGAAGCTGAGTGGTGACAGAGAGGGGAATCAGGGCCTGTCAGTGTTACAAGCTGAGTGGTGACAGAGAGGGGAATCAGGGCCTGCCAGTGTTACAAGCTGAGTGGTGACAGAGAGGGGAAGCAGGGCCTGGCATTGTGAGAAACTGAGCTCTGACAGAGAGGGGTAGCAGGGCCTGGCAGTGTTATAAGCTGAGTGCTCACTGAGAGGGGAAGCAGGGCATCACAGTGTTAGAAGCTGAGTGCTGATGGAGAGGGGATGCAGGGCATCACAGTGTTAGAAGCTGAGTGCTGACAGAGAGGGGAAGCAGGGCCTGACAGTGTGAGAAGGTGAGTGGTGACAGAGAGGGGAATCAGGGCCTGACAGTGTTACAAGCTGAGTGGTGACAGAGAGGGGAAGCAGGGCCTGGCATTATTAGAAACTGAGTGCTGACAGAGAGGGGAAGCAGAGCCTGGCATTGTTAGAAGCTGAATGCTGACAGAGAGGGTGAGCAGGGCCTGACAGTGCTAGAATTGAGTGCTAACAGAGAGGGGTAGCAGGGCCTGGCAGTCTTAGAAGCTGACTGCTGACAGAGAGGGGTAGCAGGGCCTGGCAGTGTTAGAATCTGAGCGGTGACAGAGAGTGGAAGGAGGGTCTCACAGTGTTAGAAGCTGAGTGGTGACAGTGAGTGGTAGCAGGACCTGACAGTGTTAGAATCTGAGTGCTGATAGAGAGTAGAAGCAGGGCCTGACAGTGTTAGAAGCTGAGTGCTGACAGAGAGGGTAAGCAGAGCCTGACAGTGTTAGAAGCTGAGTGCTGACAGAGAGGGGAAGCAGGGCCTGACAGTGTTAGAAGCTGAGTGCTGACAGAGAGGGGAAGCAGGGCCTGGCATTGGTAGAAGCTGAGTGCTGACAGAGAGGGGGAGCAGGGCCTGGCAGTGGTAGAAGCTGAGTGCTGACAGAGAGGGGGAGCAGGGCATCACAGTGTTAGAAGCTGAGTGCTGACAGAGAGGGGTAGCGGGGCCTGGCAGTCTTAGAAGCTGAGTGCTGACACAGAGGGAAAGCAGGGCCTGTCATTGTTAGAAAATGATTGCTGACAGAGAGGGGCAGCAGGTCCTGGCATTGTTAGAAAATGAGTGCTAACAGAGAGGGAAAGAAGGGCCTGGCATTGGTACAAGCTGAGTGGTGACAGAGAGGGGAAGCAGGGCCTGGAATTGGTAGAAGCTGAGTGCTGACAGAGAGGGGGAGCAGGGCCTGACAGTCTTAGAAGCTGAGTGCTGACTGAGAGGGGAAGCAGGGCCTGGCATTGGTAGAAGCTGAATGGTGACAGAGAGGGGAAGCAGGGCCTGGCGGCATTGGTAGAAGCTGAGTGGTGACAGAGAGGGGAAGCAGGGCCTGGCATTGTTAGAAACTGAGTGCTGACAGAGAGGGGAAGCAGGGCCTGACAGTCTTAGAAGCTGAGCTCTGACAGAGAGGGGTAGCAGGGCCTGGCAGTGTTATAAGCTGAGTGCTGAAATAGAGGGGAAGCAGGGCCTGACAGTGTTAGAAGCTGAGTGCTAACTGAGAGGGGTAGCAGGGCCTGGCATTGGTAGTAGCTGAGTGCTGACAGAGAGGGGAACTAGGGCCTGGTATTGTTAGAAGCTGAGTGCTGACACAGAGGGGAAGCAGGGCCTGGCAGTGGTAGAAGCTGAGTGCTGGCAGAGAGGGGGAGCAGGGCCTGGCAGTGGTAGAAGCTGAGTGCTGACAGAGAGGAGAAGCAGGGCCTGGCATTGTTAGAAACTGGGTGCTGACAGAGAGGGAAAGCAGGGCCTGACAGTATTAGAATTGAGTGCTGACAGAGAGGGGAAGGAGGTCCTGACAGTCTTAGAAGCTGAGTGCTGACAGAGAGGGGAAGCAGGGCCTGACAGTGTTAGAAGCTGAGTGATGACAGAAAGGAGAAGCGGGGCCTGACAGTGTTAGAAGCTGAGTGCTGACTGAGAGGGGAAGAAGGGCCTGGCAGTGTTAGAATTGAGTGCTGACAGAGAGGGGAAGCAGGTCCTGACAGTCTTGGAAGCTGAGTGCTGACAGAGACTGGAAGCAGGGCCTGACAGTGTGAGAAGCTGAGTGCTGACAGAGAGGGGAAGCAGGGCCTGACAGTGTTAGACGCTGAGTGGTGACAGAGAGGGGATGCAGGGCATCACAGTGTTAGAAGCTGAGTGCTGACAGAGAGGGGTATCAGGGCCTGGCAGTCTTAGAAGCTGAGTGCTGACAGAGAGGGAAAACAGGGCCTGGCATTGTTAGAAAATGAGTGCTGGCAGATAGGGGAAAAAGGGCCTGGCATTGTTAGAAAATGAGTGCTGACAGAGAGGGGAAGCAGGGCCTGGCATTGGTAGAAGCTGAGTGGTGACAGAGAGGGGAAGCAGGGCCTGGAATTGGTAGAAGCTGAGTGCTGACAGAGAGGGGGAGCAGGGCCTGACAGTGTTACAAGCTGAGTGGTGACAGAGAGGTGAAGCAGTGCCTGGCATTGTTAGAAACTGAGTGCTGAAAGAGAGGGGAAGCAGAGCCTGGCATTGTTAGAAGCTGAATGCTGACAGAGAGGGTGAGCAGGGCCTGACAGTGCTAGAATTGAGTGCTGACAGAGAGGGGTAGCAGGGCCTGGCAGTCTTAGAAGCTGAGTGCTGACAGAGAGGGGTAGCAGGGCCTGGCAGTTTTAGAAGCTGAGTGGTGACACAGAGTGGAAGGAGGGTCTCACAGTGTTAGAAGCTTAGTGGTGAAAGAGAGGGGTAGCAGGACCTGACAGTGTTAGAATCTGAGTGCTGATAGAGAGTGGAAGCAGGGCCTGACAGTGTTAGAAGCTGAGTGCTGACAGAGAGGGTGAGCAGGGCCTGACAGTGTTAGAAGCTGAGTGCTGACAGAGAGGGGAAGCAGGGCCTGACAGAGTTAGAACCTGAGTGCTGACAGAGAGGGGAAGCAGGGCCTGGCATTGGTAGAAACTGAGTGCTGACAGAGAGGGGGAGCAGGGCCTGTCAGTGGTAGAAGCTGAGTGCTGACAGAGAGCGGGAGCAGGGCCTGGCATTGTTAGAACCTGGGTGCTGACAGAGAGGGGAAGCAGGGCCTGACAGTATTAGAATTGAGTGCTGACAGAGAGGGGAAGAAGGTCCTGACAGTCTTAGAAGCTGAGTGCTGACTGAGAGGGGTAGCAGGGCCTGGCATTGGTAGTAGCTGAGTGCTGACAGAGAGGGGAAGTAGGGCCTGGTATTGTTAGAAGCTGAGTGCTGACAGAGAGGGGAAGCAGGGCCTGGCAGTGGTAGAAGCTGAGTGCTGGCCGAGAGGGGGAGCAGGGCCTGGCAGTGGTAGAAGCTGAGTGCTGACAGAGAGGGGAAGCAGGGCCTGGCATTGTTAGAAACTGGGTGCTGACAGAGAGGGGAAGGAGGGCCTGACAGTATTAGAATTGAGTACTGACAGAGAGGGGTAGAAGGTCCTGACAGTCTTAGAAGCTGAGTGCTGACAGAGAGACGAAGCAGGGCCTGACAGTGTTAGAAACTGAGTGATGACAGAAAGGAGAAGCAGGGCCTGACAGTGTTAGAAGCTGAGTTCTGACTGAGAGGGGAAGCAGGGCCTGGCAGTGTTAGAATTGAGTGCTGACAGAGAGGGGAAGCAGGTCCTGACAGTCTTGGAAGCTGAGTGCTGACAGAGACAGGAAGCAGGGCCTGACAGTGTGAGAAGCTGAGTGCTGACAGAGAGGGGAAGCAGGGCCTGACAGTGTTAGACGCTGAGTGGTGACAGAGAGGGTATGCAGGGCATCACAGTGTTAGAAGCTGAGTGCTGACAGAGAGGGGTAGCAGGGCCTGGCAGTCTTAGAAGCTGAGTGCTGACAGAGAGGGAAAGCAGGACCTGGCATTGTTAGAAAATGAGTGCTGGCAGATAGGGGAAGCAGGGCCTGGCATTATTAGAAAATGAGTGCTGACAGAGAGGGGAAGCAGGGCCCGACAGTGTTAGAAGCTGAGTGCTGACTGAGAGGGGTAGTAGAGCCTCACTGTGGTAGTAGCTGATTGCTGTCAGAGAGGGGAAGTAGGGCCTGGCATTGTTAGAAGCTGAGTGCTGACAGAGAGGGGAAGCAGGGCCTGGCAGTGGTAGAAGCTGAGTGCTGACAGAGAGGGGAGCAGGGCCTGGCAGTGGTAGAAGCTGAGTGCTGACAGAGAGGGGAAGCAGGGCCTGGCATTGTTAGAAACTGGGTGCTGACAGAGAGGGGAAGCAGGGCCTGACAGTATTAGAATTGAGTGCTGACAGAGAGGGGAAGAAGGTCCTGACAGTCTTAGAAGCTGAGTGCTGACAGAGAGGGGAAGCAGGGCCTGACAGTGTTAGAAGCTGAGTGATTACAGAAAGGAAAGCAGAGCCTGGCATTGGTAGAAGCTGAGTGCTGACAGAGAGGGGAAGCAGGTCCTGACAGTCTTGAAAGCTGAGTGCTGACAGAGACAGGAAGCAGGGCCTGACAGTGTTAGAAGCTGAGTGCTGACAGAAAGGAGAAGCAGGGCCTGACAGTGTTAGAAGCTGAGTGCTGACTGAGAGGGGAAGCAGGGCCTGGCAGTGTTAGAATTGAGTGCTGACAGAGAGGGGAAGCAGGTCCTGACAGTCTTGGAAGCTGAGTGCTGACAGAGACAGGAAGCAGGGCCTGACAGTTTGAGAAGCTGAGTGCTGACAGAGAGGGGAAGCAGGGCCTGACAGTGTTAGACGCTGAGTGGTGACAGAGAGGGGATGCAGGGCATCACAGTGTTAGAAGCTGAGTGCTGACAGAGAGGGGTAGCAGGGCCTGGCAGTCTTATAAGCTGAGTGCTGACAGAGAGGGAAAGCAGGGCCTGGCATTGTTAGAAAATGAGTGCTAGCAGATAGGGGAAGCAGGGCCTGGCATTGTTAGAAAATGAGTGCTGACAGAGAGGGGAAGCAGGGCCTGACAGTCTTGGAAGCTGAGTGCTGACAGAGACAAGAAGCAGGGCCTGACAGTGTGAGAAGCTGAGTGGTGACAGAGAGGGGAAGCAGGGCCTGGCATTGGTAGAACCTGAGCTCTGACAGAGAGGGGTAGCAGGGCCTGGCAGTGTTATAAGCTTAGTGCTCACAGAGAGGGGAAGCAGGGCATCACAGTGTTAGAAGCTGAGTGCTGATGGAGAGGGGATGCAGGGCATCACAGTGTTAGAAGCTGAGTGCTGATGGAGAGGGGATGCAGGGCATCACAGTGTTAGAAGCTGAGTGCTGACAGAGAGGGGAAGCAGGGCCTGACAGTGTGAGAAGCTGAGTGGTAACAGAGAGGGGAATCAGGGCCTGTCAGTGTTACAAGCTGAGTGGTGACAGAGAGGGGAATCAGGGCCTGCCAGTGTTACAAGCTGAGTGGTGACAGAGAGGGGAAGCAGGGCCTGGCATTGTGGGAAACTGAGCTCTGACAGAGAGGGGTAGCAGGGCCTGGCAGTGTTATAAGCTGAGTGCTCACTGAGAGGGGAAGCAGGGCATCACAGTGTTAGAAGCTGAGTGCTGATGGAGAGGGCATGCAGGGCATCACAGTGTTAGAAGCTGAGTGCTGACAGAGAGGGGAAGAAGGCCTGACAGTGTGAGAAGGTGAGTGGTGACAGAGAGGGGAATCAGGGCCTGACAGTGTTAGAATCTGAGCGGTGACAGAGAGTGGAAGGAGGGTCTCACAGTGTTAGAAGCTGAGTGGTGACAGTGAGTGGTAGCAGGACCTGACAGTGTTAGAATCTGAGTGCTGATAGAGAGTAGAAGCAGGGCCTGACAGTGTTAGAAGCTGAGTGCTGACAGAGAGGGTAAGCAGAGCCTGACAGTGTTAGAAGCTGAGTGCTGACAGAGAGGGGAAGCAGGGCCTGACAGTGTTAGAAGCTGAGTGCTGACAGAGAGGGGAAGCAGGGCCTGGCATTGGTAGAAGCTGAGTGCTGACAGAGAGGGGGAGCAGGGCCTGGCAGTGGTAGAAGCTGAGTGCTGACAGAGAGGGGTAGCAGGGCATCACAGTGTTAGAAGCTGAGTGCTGACAGAGAGGGGTAGCAGGGCCTGGCAGTCTTAGAAGCTGAGTGCTGACACAGAGGGAAAGCAGGGCCTGGCATTGTTAGAAAATGAGTGCTGACAAAGAGGGGCAGCAGGTCCTGGCATTGTTAGAAAATGAGTGCTAACAGAGAGGGAAAGAAGGGCCTGGCATTGGTACAAGCTGAGTGGTGACAGAGAGGGGAAGCAGGGCCTGGAATTGGTAGAAGCTGAGTGCTGACAGAGAGGGGGAGCAGGGCCTGACAGTCTTAGAAGCTGAGTGCTGACTGAGAGGGGAAGCAGGGCCTGGCATTGGTAGAAGCTGAATGGTGACAGAGAGGGGAAGCAGGGCCTGGCGGCATTGGTAGAAGCTGAGTGGTGACAGAGAGGGGAAGCAGGGCCTGGCATTGTTAGAAACTGAGTGCTGACAGAGAGGGGAAGCAGGGCCTGACAGTCTTAGAAGCTGAGCTCTGACAGAGAGGGGTAGCAGGGCCTGGCAGTGTTATAAGCTGAGTGCTGAAATAGAGGGGAAGGAGGGCCTGACAGTGTTAGAAGCTGAGTGCTAACTGAGAGGGGTAGCAGGGCCTGGCATTGGTAGTAGCTGAGTGCTGACAGAGAGGGGAACTAGGGCCTGGTATTGTTAGAAGCTGAGTGCTGACACAGAGGGTAAGCAGGGCCTGGCAGTGGTAGAAGCTGAGTGCTGGCAGAGAGGGGGAGCAGGGCCTGGCAGTGGTAGAAGCTGAGTGCTGACAGAGAGGAGAAGCAGGGCCTGGCATTGTTAGAAACTGGGTGCTGACAGAGAGGGAAAGCAGGGCCTGACAGTATTAGAATTGAGTGCTGACAGAGAGGGGAAGGAGGTCCTGACAGTCTTAGAAGCTGAGTGCTGACAGAGAGGGGAAGCAGGGCCTGACAGTGTTAGAAGCTGAGTGATGACAGAAAGGAGAAGCGGGCCTGACAGTGTTAGAAGCTGAGTGCTGACTGAGAGGGGAAGCAGGGCCTGGCAGTGTTAGAATTGAGTGCTGACAGAGAGGGGAAGCAGGTCCTGACAGTCTTGGAAGCTGAGTGCTGACAGAGACTGGAAGCAGGGCCTGACAGTGTTAGACGCTGAGTGGTGACAGAGAAGGGATGCAGGGCATCACAGTGTTAGAAGCTGAGTGCTGACAGAGAGGGGTATCAGGGCCTGGCAGTCTTAGAAGCTGAGTGCTGACAGAGAGGGAAAGCAGGGCCTGGCATTGTTAGAAAATGAGTGCTGGCAGATAGGGGAAAAAGGGCCTGGCATTGTTAGAAAATGAGTGCTGACAGAGAGGGGAAGCAGGGCCTGGCATTGGTAGAAGCTGAGTGGTGACAGAGAGGAGAAGCAGGGCCTGGAATTGGTAGAAGCTGAGTGCTGACAGAGAGGGGGAGCAGGGCCTGACAGTCTTAGAAGCTGAGTGCTGACAGAGAGGGGAAGCAGGGCTTGGCATTGGTAGAAGCTGATTGGTGACAGAGAGGGGAAGCACGGCCTGGCATTGGTAGAAGCTGAGTGGTGACAGAGAGGGGAAGCAGTGCCTGGCATTGTTAGAAACTGAGGGCTGACAGAGAGGGGAAGCAGGGCCTGACAGTCTTAGAAGCTGAGCTCTGACTGAGAGGGGTAGCAGGGCCTGGCAGTGTTATAAGCTGAGTGCGCACTGAGAGGGGAAGCAGGGCATCACAGTGTTAGAAGCTGAGTGCTGATGGAGAGGGGAAGCAGGGCATCACAGTGTTAGAAGCTGAGTGCTGACAGAGAGGGGAAGCAGGGCCGGACAGTGTGAGAAGCTGAGTGGTGACAGAGAGGGGAATCAGGGCCTGACAGTGTTACAAGCTGAGTGGTGACAGAGAGGGGAAGCAGGGCCTAGCATTGTTAGAAACTGAGTGCTGACAGAGAGGGGAAGCAGAGCCTGGCATTGTTAGAAGCTGAATGCTGACAGAGAGGGTGAGCAGGGCCTGACAGTGCTAGAATTGAGTGCTGACAGAGAGGGGTAGCAGGGCCTGGCAGTCTTAGAAGCTGAGTGCTGACAGAGAGGGGTAGCAGGGCCTGGCAGTGTTAGAAGCTGAGTGGTGACAGAGAGTGGAAGGAGGGTCTCACAGTGTTAGAAGCTGAGTGGTGACAGAGAGGGGTAGCAGGCCTGACAGTGTTAGAATCTGAGTGCTGATAGAGAGTGGAAGCAGGGCCTGACAGTGTTAGAAGCTGAGTGCTAACAGAGAGGGTGAGCAGGGCCTGGCAGTCTTAGAAGCTGAGTGCTGACAGTGAGGGAAAGCAGGGCCTGGCAGTCTTAGAAGTTGAGTGCTGACAGAGAGGGAAAGCAGGGCCTGGCATTGTTAGAAAATGAGTGCTGACAGAGAGGGGAATCAGGGCCTGGCATTGTTAGAAAATGAGTGCTGACAGAGAGGGGAAGCAGGGCCTGGCATTGGTAGAAGCTGAGTGGTGACAGAGAGGGGAAGCAGGGCCTGGAATTGGTAGAAGCTGAGTGCTGACAGAGAGGGGGAGCAGGGCCTGACAGTCCTAGAAGCTGAATGCTGACAGAGAGGGGAAGCAGGGCCTGGCATTGGTAGTAGCTGAGTGGTGACAGAGAGGGGAAGCAGGGCCTGGCATTGTTAGAAGCTGAGTGGTGACAGAGAGGGTAAGCAGGGCCTGGAATTGGTAGAAGCTGAGTGCTGACAGAGAGGGGGATCAGGGCCTGACAGTCTTAGAAGCTGAGTGCTGACAGAGAGGGGAAGCAGGGCTTGGCATTGGTAGAAGCTGATTGGTGACAGAGAGGGGAAGCACGGCCTGGCATTGGTAGAAGCTGAGTGGTGACAGAGAGGGGAAGCAGGGCCTGGCATTGTTAGAAACTGAGGGCTGACAGAGAGGGGAAGCAGGTCCTGACAGTCTTAGAAGCTGAGCTCTGACTGAGAGGGGTAGCAGGGCCTGGCGGTGTTATAAGCTGAGTGCGCACTGAGAGGGGAAGCAGGGCATCACAGTGTTAGAAGCTGAGTGCTGATGGAGAGGGTGAGCAGGGCCTGACAGTGCTAGAATTGAGTGCTGACAGAGAGGGGTAGCAGGGCCTGGCAGCCTTAGAAGCTGAGTGCTGACAGAGAGGGGTAGCAGGGTCTGGCAGTGTTAGAATCTGAGTGGTGACAGAGAGTGGAAGGAGGGTCTCACAGTGTTAGAAGCTGAGTGGTGACAGTGAGGGGTAGCAGGACCTGACAGTGTTAGAATCTGAGTGCTGATAGAGAGTGGAAGCAGGGCCTGACAGTGTTAGAAGCTGAGTGCTGACAGAGAGGGTGAGCAGGGCCTAACAGTGTTAGAAGCTGAGTGCTGACATAGAGGGGAAGCAGGGCCTGACAGTGTTACAAGCTGAGTGCTGACAGAGAGGGGAAGCAGGGCCTGACAGTATTAGAATTGAGTGTTGACAGAGAGGGAAAGAAGGTCCTGACAGTCTTAGAAGCTGAGTGCTGACAGAGAGGGGAAGCAGAGCCTGACAGTGTTAGAAGCTGAGTGCTGACAGAGGGGAAGCAGGTCCTGACAGTCTTGGAAGCTGAGTGCTGACAGAGACAGGAAGCAGGGCCTGACAGTGTTAGAAGCTGAGTGCTGACAGAAAGGAGAAGCAGGGCCTGACACTGTTAGAAGCAGCTGAGTGCTGACTGAGAGGGGAAGCAGGGCCTGGCAGTGTTGGAATTGAGTGCTGACAGAGAGGGGAAGCAGGTCCTGACAGTCTTGGAAGCTGAGTGCTGACAGAGAGAGGAAGCAGGGCCTGACAGTGTGAGAAGCTGAGTGCTGACAGAAAGCAGAAGCAGGGCCTGACAGTCTTAGAAGTTGAGTTCTGACAGAAAGGGAAAGCAGGGCCTGATAGTGTGAGAAGCTGAGTGCTGACTGAGAGGGGAAGCAGGGCCTGACAGTGTTAGAAGCTGAGTGGTGACAGAGAGGGGATGCAGGGCATCACAGTGTTAGAAGCTGAGTGCTGACAGAGAGGGGTAGCAGGGCCTGGCAGTCTTAGAAGCTGAGTGCTGACAGAGAGGGAAAGCAGGGCCTGGCATTGTTAGAAAATGAGTGCTGACAGAGAGGGACAGCAGGGCCTGCATTGTTAGAAAATGAGTGCTGACAGAGAGGGGAAGCAGGGCCTGGCATTGGTAGAAGCTGAGTGGTGACAGAGAGGAGAAGCAGGGCCTGGAATTGGTAGAAGCTGAGTGCTGACAGAGAGGGGGAGCAGGGCCTGACAGTCTTAGAAGCTGAGTGCTGACAGAGAGGGGAAGCAGGGCCTGGCATTGGTAGAGGCTGAGTGGTGATAGAGAGGGGTAGCAGGTGCTGGCAGTGTTATAAGCTGAGTGCTGAAAGAGAGGGGAAGCAGGGCCCGACAGTGTTAGAAGCTGAGTGCTGACTGAGAGGGGTAGTAGAGCCTCACTGTGGTAGTAGCTGATTGCTGTCAGAGAGGGGAAGTAGGGCCTGGCATTGTTAGAAGCTGAGTGCTGACAGAGAGGGAAGCAGGGCCTGGCAGTGGTAGAAGCTGAGTGCTGACAGAGAGGGGGAGCAGGGCCTGGCAGTGGTAGAAGCTGAGTGCTGACAGAGAGGGGAAGCAGGGCCTGGCATTGTTAGAAACTGGGTGCTGACAGAGAGGGGAAGCAGGGCCTGACAGTATTAGAATTGAGTGCTGACAGAGAGGGGAAGAAGGTCCTGACAGTCTTAGAAGCTGAGTGCTGACAGAGAGGGGAAGCAGGGCCTGACAGTGTTAGAAGCTGAGTGATTACAGAAAGGGAAAGCAGAGCCTGGCATTGGTAGAAGCTGAGTGCTGACAGAGAGGGGAAGCAGGTCCTGACAGTCTTGAAATCTGAGTGCTGACAGAGACAGGAAGCAGGGCCTGACAGTGTTAGAAGCTGAGTGCTGACAGAAAGGAGAAGCAGGGCCTGACAGTGTTAGAAGCTGAGTGCTGACTGAGAGGGGAAGCAGGACCTGGCAGTGTTAGAATTGAGTGCTGACAGAGAGGGGAAGCAGGTCCTGACAGTCTTGGAAGCTGAGTGCTGACAGAGACAGGAAGCAGGGCCTGACAGTTTGAGAAGCTGAGTGCTGACAGAGAGGGGAAGCAGGGCCTGACAGTGTTAGACGCTGAGTGGTGACAGAGAGGGGTAGCAGGGCCTGGCAGTCTTATAAGCTGAGTGCTGACAGAGAGGGAAAGCAGGGCCTGGCATTGTTAGAAAATGAGTGCTGGCAGATAGGGGAAGCAGGGCCTGGCATTGTTAGAAAATGAGTGCTGACAGAGAGGGGAAGCAGGGCCTGACAGTCTTGGAAGCTGAGTGCTGACAGAGACAAGAAGCAGGGCCTGACAGTGTGAGAAGCTGAGTGGTGACAGAGAGGGGAAGCAGGGCCTGGCATTGTTAGAAACTGAGCTCTGACAGAGAGGGGTAGCAGGGCCTGGCAGTGTTATAAGCTGAGTGCTCACAGAGAGGGGAAGCAGGGCATCACAGTGTTAGAAGCTGAGTGCTGATGGAGAGGGGATGCAGGGCATCACAGTGTTAGAAGCTGAGTGCTGATGGAGAGGGGATGCAGGGCATCACAGTGTTAGAAGCTGAGTGCTGACAGAGAGGGGAAGCAGGGCCTGACAGTGTGAGAAGCTGAGTGGTGACAGAGAGGGGAATCAGGGCCTGTCAGTGTTACAAGCTGAGTGGTGACAGAGAGGGGAATCAGGGCCTGCCAGTGTTACAAGCTGAGTGGTGACAGAGAGGGGAAGCAGGGCCTGGCATTGTGAGAAACTGAGCTCTGACAGAGAGGGGTAGCAGGGCCTGGCAGTGTTATAAGCTGAGTGCTCATTGAGAGGGGAAGCAGGGCATCACAGTGTTAGAAGCTGAGTGCTGATGGAGAGGGGATGCAGGGCATCACAGTGTTAGAAGCTGAGTGCTGACAGAGAGGGGAAGCAGGGCCTGACAGTGTGAGAAGGTGAGTGGTGACAGAGAGGGGAATCAGGGCCTGACAGTGTTACAAGCTGAGTGGTGACAGAGAGGGGAAGCAGGGCCTGGCATTATTAGAAACTGAGTGCTGACAGAGAGGGGAAGCAGAGCCTGGCATTGTTAGAAGCTGAATGCTGACAGAGAGGGTGAGCAGGGCCTGACAGTGCTAGAATTGAGTGCTGACAGAGAGGGGTAGCAGGGCCTGGCAGTCTTAGAAGCTGACTGCTGACAGAGAGGGGTAGCAGGGCCTGGCAGTGTTAGAATCTGAGCGGTGACTGAGAGTGGAAGGAGGGTCTCACAGTGTTAGAAGCTGAGTGGTGACAGTGAGTGGTAGCAGGACCTGACAGTGTTAGAATCTGAGTGCTGATAGAGAGTAGAAGCAGGGCCTGACAGAGTTAGAAGCTCAGTGCTGACAGAGAGGGTAAGCAGAGCCTGACAGTGTTAGAAGCTGAGTGCTGACAGAGAGGGGAAGCAGGGCCTGACAGTGTTAGAAGCTGAGTGCTGACAGAGAGGGGAAGCAGGGCCTGGCATTGGTAGAAGCTGAGTGCTGACAGAGAGGGGGAGCAGGGCCTGGCAGTGGTAGAAGCTGAGTGCTGACAGAGAGGGGGAGCAGGGCATCACAGTGTTAGAAGCTGAGTGCTGACAGAGAGGGGTAGCAGGGCCTGGCAGTCTTAGAAGCTGAGTGCTGACACAGAGGGAAAGCAGGGCCTGTCATTGTTAGAAAATGAGTGCTGACAGAGAGGGGCAGCAGGTCCTGGCATTGTTAGAAAATGAGTGCTAACAGAGAGGGAAAGAAGGGCCTGGCATTGGTACAAGCTGAGTGGTGACAGAGAGGGGAAGCAGGGCCTGGAATTGGTAGAAGCTGAGTGCTGACAGAGAGGGGGAGCAGGGCCTGACAGTCTTAGAAGCTGAGTGCTGACTGAGAGGGGAAGCAGGGCCTGGCATTGGTAGAAGCTGAATGGTGACAGAGAGGGGAAGCAGGGCCTGGGTGCATTGGTAGAAGCTGAGTGGTGACAGAGAGGGGAAGCAGGGCCTGGCATTGTTAGAAACTGAGTGCTGACAGAGAGGGGAAGCAGGGCCTGACAGTCTTAGAAGCTGAGCTCTGACAGAGAGGGGTAGCAGGGCCTGGCAGTGTTATAAGCTGAGTGCTGAAATAGAGGGGAAGCAGGGCCTGACAGTGTTAGAAGCTGAGTGCTAACTGAGAGGGGTAGCAGGGCCTGGCATTGGTAGTAGCTGAGTGCTGACAGAGAGGGGAACTAGGGCCTGGTATTGTTAGAAGCTGAGTGCTGACACAGAGGGGAAGCAGGGCCTGGCAGTGGTAGAAGCTGAGTGCTGGCAGAGAGGGGAGCAGGGCCTGGCAGTGGTAGAAGCTGAGTGCTGACAGAGAGGAGAAGCAGGGCCTGGCATTGTTAGAAACTGGGTGCTGACAGAGAGGGAAAGCAGGCCCTGACAGTATTAGAATTGAGTGCTGACAGAGAGGGGAAGGAGGTCCTGACAGTCTTAGAAGCTGAGTGCTGACAGAGAGGGGAAGCAGGGCCTAACAGTGTTAGAAGCTGAGTGATGACAGAAAGGAGAAGCGGGGCCTGACAGTGTTAGAAGCTGAGTGCTGACTGAGAGGGGAAGCAGGGCCTGGCAGTGTTAGAATTGAGTGCTGACAGAGAGGGGAAGCAGGTCCTGACAGTCTTGGAAGCTGAGTGCTGACAGAGACTGGAAGCAGGGCCTGACAGTGTGAGAAGCTGAGTGCTGACAGAGAGGGGAAGCAGGGCCTGACAGTGTTAGACGCTGAGTGGTGACAGAGAGGGGATGCAGGGCATCACAGTGTTAGAAGCTGAGTGCTGACAGAGAGGGGTATCAGGGCCTGGCAGTCTTAGAAGCTGAGTGCTGACAGAGAGGGGAAAAAGGGCCTGGCATTGTTAGAAAATGAGTGCTGACAGAGAGGGAAGCAGGGCCTGGCATTGGTAGAAGCTGAGTGGTGACAGAGAGGGGAAGCAGGGCCTGGAATTGGTAGAAGCTGAGTGCTGACAGAGAGGGGAGCAGGGCCTGACAGTCTTAGAAGCTGAGTGCTGACAGAGAGGGGAAGCAGGGCTTGGCATTGGTAGAAGCTGATTGGTGACAGAGAGGGGAAGCACGGCCTGGCATTGGTAGAAGCTGAGTGGTGACAGAGAGGGGAAGCAGTGCCTGGCATTGTTAGAAACTGAGGGCTGACAGAGAGGGGAAGC
Source organism: Calotriton arnoldi (assembly GCA_963921515.1). NCBI lineage: Eukaryota > Metazoa > Chordata > Amphibia > Caudata > Salamandridae > Calotriton > Calotriton arnoldi. The sequence continues at coordinate 294,905 of CAWUFW010011966.1, read as the reverse complement.
AGGGCCTGACAGTCTTAGAAGCTGAGCTCTGACTGAGAGGGGTAGCAGGGCCTGGCAGTGTTATAAGCTGAGTGCGCACTGAGAGGGGAAGCAGGGCATCACAGTGTTAGAAGCTGAGTGCTGATGGAGAGGGGAAGCAGGGCATCACAGTGTTAGAAGCTGAGTGCTGAGAGAGAGGGAAGCAGGGCCTGACAGTGTGAGAAGCTGAGTGGTGACAGAGAGGGGAATCAGGGCCTGACAGTGTTACAAGCTGAGTGGTGACAGAGAGGGGAAGCAGTGCCTGGCATTGTTAGAAACTGAGTGCTGACAGAGAGGGGAAGCAGGGCCTGACAGTCTTGGAAGCTGAGTGCTGACAGAGACAAGAAGCAGGGCCTGACAGTGTGAGAAGCTGAGTGGTGACAGAGAGGGGAAGCAGGGCCTGGCATTGTTAGAAACTGAGATCTGACAGAGAGGGGTAGCAGGGCCTGACAGTGTTAGAAGCTGAGTGCTGACAGAGAGGGGAAGCAGGGCCTGACAGAGTTAGAACCTGAGTGCTGACAGAGAGGGGAAGCAGGGCCTGGCATTGGTAGAAACTGAGTGCTGACAGAGAGGGGGAGCAGGGCCTGTCAGTGGTAGAAGCTGAGTGCTGACTGAGAGGGGGAGCAGGGCCTGGCATTGTTAGAACCTGGGTGCTGACAGAGAGGGGTAGCAGGGCCTGGCAGTGTTATAAGCTGAGTGCTGAAATAGAGGGGAAGCAGGGCCTGACAGTGTTAGAAGCTGAGTGCTAACTGAGAGGGGTAGCAGGGCCTGGCATTGGTAGTAGCTGAGTGCTGACAGAGAGGGGAACTAGGGCCTGGTATTGTTAGAAGCTGAGTGCTGACACAGAGGGGAAGCAGGGCCTGGCAGTGGTAGAAGCTGAGTGCTGGCAGAGAGGGGAGCAGGGCCTGGCAGTGGTAGAAGCTGAGTGCTGACAGAGAGGAGAAGCAGGGCCTGGCATTGTTAGAAACTGGGTGCTGACAGAGAGGGAAAGCAGGCCCTGACAGTATTAGAATTGAGTGCTGACAGAGAGGGGAAGGAGGTCCTGACAGTCTTAGAAGCTGAGTGCTGACAGAGAGGGGAAGCAGGGCCTAACAGTGTTAGAAGCTGAGTGATGACAGAAAGGAGAAGCGGGGCCTGACAGGGTTAGAAGCTGAGTGCTGACTGAGAGGGGAAGCAGGGCCTGGCAGTGTTAGAATTGAGTGCTGACAGAGAGGGGAAGCAGGTCCTGACAGTCTTGGAAGCTGAGTGCTGACAGAGACTGGAAGCAGGGCCTGACAGTGTGAGAAGCTGAGTGCTGACAGAGAGGGGAAGCAGGGCCTGACAGTGTTAGACGCTGAGTGGTGACAGAGAGGGGATGCAGGGCATCACAGTGTTAGAAGCTGAGTGCTGACAGAGAGGGGTATCAGGGCCTGGCAGTCTTAGAAGCTGAGTGCTGACAGAGAGGGGAAAAAGGGCCTGGCATTGTTAGAAAATGAGTGCTGACAGAGAGGGGAAGCAGGGCCTGGCATTGGTAGAAGCTGAGTGGTGACAGAGAGGGGAAGCAGGGCCTGGAATTGGTAGAAGCTGAGTGCTGACAGAGAGGGGGAGCAGGGCCTGACAGTCTTAGAAGCTGAGTGCTGACAGAGAGGGGAAGCAGGGCTTGGCATTGGTAGAAGCTGATTGGTGACAGAGAGAGGAAGCACGGCCTGGCATTGGTAGAAGCTGAGTGGTGACAGAGAGGGGAAGCAGTGCCTGGCATTGTTAGAAACTGAGGGCTGACAGAGAGGGGAAGCAGGGCCTGACAGTCTTAGAAGCTGAGCTCTGACTGAGAGGGGTAGCAGGGCCTGGCAGTGTTATAAGCTGAGTGCGCACTGAGAGGGGAAGCAGGGCATCACAGTGTTAGAAGCTGAGTGCTGATGGAGAGGGGAAGCAGGGCATCACAGTGTTAGAAGCTGAGTGCTGAGAGAGAGGGGAAGCAGGGCCTGACAGTGTGAGAAGCTGAGTGGTGACAGAGAGGGGAATCAGGGCCTGACAGTGTTACAAGCTGAGTGGTGACAGAGAGGGGAAGCAGTGCCTGGCATTGTTAGAAACTGAGTGCTGACAGAGAGGGGAAGCAGGGCCTGACAGTCTTGGAAGCTGAGTGCTGACAGAGACAAGAAGCAGGGCCTGACAGTGTGAGAAGCTGAGTGGTGACAGAGAGGGGAAGCAGGGCCTGGCATTGTTAGAAACTGAGCTCTGACAGAGAGGGGTAGCAGGGCCTGACAGTGTTAGAAGCTGAGTGCTGACAGAGAGGGGAAGCAGGGCCTGACAGAGTTAGAACCTGAGTGCTGACAGAGAGGGGAAGCAGGGCCTGGCATTGGTAGAAACTGAGTGCTGACAGAGAGGGGGAGCAGGGCCTGTCAGTGGTAGAAGCTGAGTGCTGACAGAGAGGGGGAGCAGGGCCTGGCATTGTTAGAACCTGGGTGCTGACAGAGAGGGGAAGCAGGGCCTGACAGTATTAGAATTGAGTGCTGACAGAGAGGGGAAGAAGGTCCTGACAGTCTTAGAAGCTGAGTGCTGACTGAGAGGGGTAGCAGGGCCTGGCATTGGTAGTAGCTGAGTGCTGACAGAGAGGGGAAGTAGGGCCTGGTATTGTTAGAAGCTGAGTGCTGACAGAGAGGGGAAGCAGGGCCTGGCAGTGGTAGAAGCTGAGTGCTGGCAGAGAGGGGGAGCAGGGCCTGGCAGTGGTAGAAGCTGAGTGCTGACAGAGAGGGGAAGCAGGGCCTGGCATTGTTAGAAACTGGGTGCTGACAGAGAGGGGAAGGAGGGCCCGACAGTATTAGAATTGAGTACTGACAGAGAGGGGTAGAAGGTCCTGACAGTCTTAGAAGCTGAGTGCTGATAGAGAGACGAAGCAGGGCCTGACAGTGTTAGAAACTGAGTGATGACAGAAAGGAGAAGCAGGGCCTGACAGTGTTAGAAGCTGAGTTCTGACTGAGAGGGGAAGCAGGGCCTGGCAGTGTTAGAATTGAGTGCTGACAGAGAGGGGAAGCAGGTCCTGACAGTCTTGGAAGCTGAGTGCTGACAGAGACAGGAAGCAGGGCCTGACAGTGTGAGAAGCTGAGTGCTGACAGAGAGGGGAAGCAGGGCATCACAGTGTTAGAAGCTGAGTGCTGACAGAGAGGGGTAGCAGGGCCTGGCAGTCTTAGAAGCTGAGTGCTGACAGAGAGGGAAAGCAGGACCTGGCATTGTTAGAAAATGAGTGCTGGCAGATAGGGGAAGCAGGGCCTGGCATTATTAGAAAATGAGTGCTGACAGAGAGGGGAAGCAGGGCCCGACAGTGTTAGAAGCTGAGTGCTGACTGAGAGGGGTAGTAGAGCCTCACTGTGGTAGTAGCTGATTGCTGTCAGAGAGGGGAAGTAGGGCCTGGCATTGTTAGAAGCTGAGTGCTGACAGAGAGGGGAAGCAGGGCCTGGCAGTGGTAGAAGCTGAGTGCTGACAGAGAGGGGGAGCAGGGCCTGGCAGTGGTAGAAGCTGGGTGCTGACAGAGAGGGGAAGCAGGGCCTGACAGTATTAGAATTGAGTGCTGACAGAGAGGGGAAGAAGGTCCTGACAGTCTTAGAAGCTGAGTGCTGACAGAGAGGGGAAGCAGGGCCTGACAGTGTTAGAAGCTGAGTGATTACAGAAAGGGAAAGCAGAGCCTGGCATTGGTAGAAGCTGAGTGCTGACAGAGAGGGGAAGCAGGTCCTGACAGTCTTGAAAGCTGAGTGCTGACAGAGACAGGAAGCAGGGCCTGACAGTGTTAGAAGCTGAGTGCTGACAGAAAGGAGAAGCAGGGCCTGACAGTGTTAGAAGCTGAGTGCTGACTGAGAGGGGAAGCAGGGCCTGGCAGTGTTAGAATTGAGTGCTGACAGAGAGGGGAAGCAGGTCCTGACAGTCTTGGAAGCTGAGTGCTGACAGAGACAGGAAGCAGGGCCTGACAGTTTGAGAAGCTGAGTGCTGACAGAGAGGGGAAGCAGGGCCTGACAGTGTTAGACGCTGAGTGGTGACAGAGAGGGGATGCAGGGCATCACAGTGTTAGAAGCTGAGTGCTGACAGAGAGGGGTAGCAGGGCCTGGCAGTCTTATAAGCTGAGTGCTGACAGAGAGGGAAAGCAGGGCCTGGCATTGTTAGAAAATGAGTGCTAGCAGATAGGGGAAGCAGGGCCTGGCATTGTTAGAAAATGAGTGCTGACAGAGAGGGGAAGCAGGGCCTGACAGTCTTGGAAGCTGAGTGCTGACAGAGACAAGAAGCAGGGCCTGACAGTGTGAGAAGCTGAGTGGTGACAGAGAGGGGAAGCAGGGCCTGGCATTGGTAGAACCTGAGCTCTGACAGAGAGGGGTAGCATGGCCTGGCAGTGTTATAAGCTTAGTGCTCACAGAGAGGGGAAGCAGGGCATCACAGTGTTAGAAGCTGAGTGCTGATGGAGAGGGGATGCAGGGCATCACAGTGTTAGAAGCTGAGTGCTGATGGAGAGGGGATGCAGGGCATCACAGTGTTAGAAGCTGAGTGCTGACAGAGAGGGGAAGCAGGGCCTGACAGTGTGAGAAGCTGAGTGGTGACAGAGAGGGGAATCAGGGCCTGTCAGTGTTACAAGCTGAGTGGTGACAGAGAGGGAATCAGGGCCTGCCAGTGTTACAAGCTGAGTGGTGACAGAGAGGGGAAGCAGGGCCTGGCATTGTGGGAAACTGAGCTCTGACAGAGAGGGGTAGCAGGGCCTGGCAGTGTTATAAGCTGAGTGCTCACTGAGAGGGGAAGCAGGGCATCACAGTGTTAGAAGCTGAGTGCTGATGGAGAGGGCATGCAGGGCATCACAGTGTTAGAAGCTGAGTGCTGACAGAGAGGGGAAGAAGGCCTGACAGTGTGAGAAGGTGAGTGGTGACAGAGAGGGGAATCAGGGCCTGACAGTGTTAGAATCTGAGCGGTGACAGAGAGTGGAAGGAGGGTCTCACAGTGTTAGAAGCTGAGTGGTGACAGTGAGTGGTAGCAGGACCTGACAGTGTTAGAATCTGAGTGCTGATAGAGAGTAGAAGCAGGACCTGACAGTGTTAGAAGCTGAGTGCTGACAGAGAGGGTAAGCAGAGCCTGACAGTGTTAGAAGCTGAGTGCTGACAGAGAGGGGAAGCAGGGCCTGACAGTGTTAGAAGCTGAGTGCTGACAGAGAGGGGAAGCAGGGCCTGGCATTGGTAGAAGCTGAGTGCTGACAGAGAGGGGGAGCAGGGCCTGGCAGTGGTAGAAGCTGAGTGCTGACAGAGAGGGGAAGCAGGGCATCACAGTGTTAGAAGCTGAGTGCTGACAGAGAGGGGTAGCAGGGCCTGGCAGTCTTAGAAGCTGAGTGCTGACACAGAGGGAAAGCAGGGCCTGGCATTGTTAGAAAATGAGTGCTGACAGAGAGGGGCAGCAGGTCCTGGCATTGTTAGAAAATGAGTGCTAACAGAGAGGGAAAGAAGGGCCTGGCATTGGTACAAGCTGAGTGGTGACAGAGAGGGGAAGCAGGGCCTGGAATTGGTAGAAGCTGAGTGCTGACAGAGAGGGGGAGCAGGGCCTGACAGTCTTAGAAGCTGAGTGCTGACTGAGAGGGGAAGCAGGGCCTGGCATTGGTAGAAGCTGAATGGTGACAGAGAGGGGAAGCAGGGCCTGGCGGCATTGGTAGAAGCTGAGTGGTGACAGAGAGGGGAAGCAGGGCCTGGCATTGTTAGAAACTGAGTGCTGACAGAGAGGGGAAGCAGGGCCTGACAGTCTTAGAAGCTGAGCTCTGACAGAGAGGGGTAGCAGGGCCTGGCAGTGTTATAAGCTGAGTGCTGAAATAGAGGGGAAGCAGGGCCTGACAGTGTTAGAAGCTGAGTGCTAACTGAGAGGGGTAGCAGGGCCTGGCATTGGTAGTAGCTGAGTGCTGACAGAGAGGGGAACTAGGGCCTGGTATTGTTAGAAGCTGAGTGCTGACACAGAGGGTAAGCAGGGCCTGGCAGTGGTAGAAGCTGAGTGCTGGCAGAGAGGGGGAGCAGGGCCTGGCAGTGGTAGAAGCTGAGTGCTGACAGAGAGGAGAAGCAGGGCCTGGCATTGTTAGAAACTGGGTGCTGACAGAGAGGGAAAGCAGGGCCTGACAGTATTAGAATTGAGTGCTGACAGAGAGGGGAAGGAGGTCCTGACAGTCTTAGAAGCTGAGTGCTGACAGAGAGGGGAAGCAGGGCCTGACAGTGTTAGAAGCTGAGTGATGACAGAAAGGAGAAGCGGGGCCTGACAGTGTTAGAAGCTGAGTGCTGACTGAGAGGGGAAGCAGGGCCTGGCAGTGTTAGAATTGAGTGCTGACAGAGAGGGGAAGCAGGTCCTGACAGTCTTGGAAGCTGAGTGCTGACAGAGACTGGAAGCAGGGCCTGACAGTGTTAGACGCTGAGTGGTGACAGAGAAGGGATGCAGGGCATCACAGTGTTAGAAGCTGAGTGCTGACAGAGAGGGGTATCAGGCCTGGCAGTCTTAGAAGCTGAGTGCTGACAGAGAGGGAAAGCAGGGCCTGGCATTGTTAGAAAATGAGTGCTGGCAGATAGGGGAAAAAGGGCCTGGCATTGTTAGAAAATGAGTGCTGACAGAGAGGGGAAGCAGGGCCTGGCATTGGTAGAAGCTGAGTGGTGACAGAGAGGGGAAGCAGGGCCTGGAATTGGTAGAAGCTGAGTGCTGACAGAGAGGGGGAGCAGGGCCTGACAGTCTTAGAAGCTGAGTGCTGACAGAGAGGGGAAGCAGGGCTTGGCATTGGTAGAAGCTGATTGGTGACAGAGAGGGGAAGCACGGCCTGGCATTGGTAGAAGCTGAGTGGTGACAGAGAGGGGAAGCAGTGCCTGGCATTGTTAGAAACTGAGGGCTGACAGAGAGGGGAAGCAGGGCCTGACAGTCTTAGAAGCTGAGCTCTGACTGAGAGGGGTAGCAGGGCCTGGCAGTGTTATAAGCTGAGTGCGCACTGAGAGGGGAAGCAGGGCATCACAGTGTTAGAAGCTGAGTGCTGATGGAGAGGGGAAGCAGGGCATCACAGTGTTAGAAGCTGAGTGCTGACAGAGAGGGGAAGCAGGGCCGGACAGTGTGAGAAGCTGAGTGGTGACAGAGAGGGGAATCAGGGCCTGACAGTGTTACAAGCTGAGTGGTGACAGAGAGGGGAAGCAGGGCCTAGCATTGTTAGAAACTGAGTGCTGACAGAGAGGGGAAGCAGAGCCTGGCATTGTTAGAAGCTGAATGCTGACAGAGAGGGTGAGCAGGGCCTGACAGTGCTAGAATTGAGTGCTGACAGAGAGGGGTAGCAGGGCCTGGCAGTCTTAGAAGCTGAGTGCTGACAGAGAGGGGTAGCAGGGCCTGGCAGTGTTAGAAGCTGAGTGGTGACAGAGAGTGGAAGGAGGGTCTCACAGTGTTAGAAGCTGAGTGGTGACAGAGAGGGGTAGCAGGCCTGACAGTGTTAGAATCTGAGTGCTGATAGAGAGTGGAAGCAGGGCCTGACAGTGTTAGAAGCTGAGTGCTAACAGAGAGGGTGAGCAGGGCCTGGCAGTCTTAGAAGCTGAGTGCTGACAGTGAGGGAAAGCAGGGCCTGGCAGTCTTAGAAGCTGAGTGCTGACAGAGAGGGAAAGCAGGGCCTGGCATTGTTAGAAAATGAGTGCTGACAGAGAGGGGAATCAGGGCCTGGCATTGTTAGAAAATGAGTGCTGACAGAGAGGGGAAGCAGGGCCTGGCATTGGTAGAAGCTGAGTGGTGACAGAGAGGGGAAGCAGGGCCTGGAATTGGTAGAAGCTGAGTGCTGACAGAGAGGGGGAGCAGGGCCTGACAGTCCTAGAAGCTGAATGCTGACAGAGAGGGGAAGCAGGGCCTGGCATTGGTAGTAGCTGAGTGGTGACAGAGAGGGGAAGCAGGGCCTGGCATTGTTAGAAGCTGAGTGGTGACAGAGAGGGTAAGCAGGGCCTGGAATTGGTAGAAGCTGAGTGCTGACAGAGAGGGGGATCAGGGCCTGACAGTCTTAGAAGCTGAGTGCTGACAGAGAGGGGAAGCAGGGCTTGGCATTGGTAGAAGCTGATTGGTGACAGAGAGGGGAAGCACGGCCTGGCATTGGTAGAAGCTGAGTGGTGACAGAGAGGGGAAGCAGGGCCTGGCATTGTTAGAAACTGAGGGCTGACAGAGAGGGGAAGCAGGTCCTGACAGTCTTAGAAGCTGAGCTCTGACTGAGAGGGGTAGCAGGGCCTGGCGGTGTTATAAGCTAAGTGCGCACTGAGAGGGGAAGCAGGGCATCACAGTGTTAGAAGCTGAGTGCTGATGGAGAGGGTGAGCAGGGCCTGACAGTGCTAGAATTGAGTGCTGACAGAGAGGGGTAGCAGGGCCTGGCAGTCTTAGAAGCTGAGTGCTGACAGAGAGGGGTAGCAGGGCCTGGCAGTGTTAGAATCTGAGTGGTGACAGAGAGTGGAAGGAGGGTCTCACAGTGTTAGAAGCTGAGTGGTGACAGTGAGTGGTAGCAGGACCTGACAGTGTTAGAATCTGAGTGCTGATAGAGAGTGGAAGCAGGGCCTGACAGTGTTAGAAGCTGAGTGCTGACAGAGAGGGTGAGCAGGGCCTAACAGTGTTAGAAGCTGAGTGCTGACATAGAGGGGAAGCAGGGCCTGACAGTGTTACAAGCTGAGTGCTGACAGAGAGGGAAGCAGGGCCTGACAGTATTAGAATTGAGTGTTGACAGAGAGGGAAAGAAGGTCCTGACAGTCTTAGAAGCTGAGTGCTGACAGAGAGGGGAAGCAGAGCCTGACAGTGTTAGAAGCTGAGTGCTGACAGAGGGGAAGCAGGTCCTGACAGTCTTGGAAGCTGAGTGCTGACAGAGACAGGAAGCAGGGCCTGACAGTGTTAGAAGCTGAGTGCTGACAGAAAGGAGAAGCAGGGCCTGACACTGTTAGAAGCAGCTGAGTGCTGACTGAGAGGGGAAGCAGGGCCTGGCAGTGTTGGAATTGAGTGCTGACAGAGAGGGGAAGCAGGTCCTGACAGTCTTGGAAGCTGAGTGCTGACAGAGAGAGGAAGCAGGGCCTGACAGTGTGAGAAGCTGAGTGCTGACAGAAAGCAGAAGCAGGGCCTGACAGTCTTAGAAGTTGAGTTCTGACAGAAAGGGAAAGCAGGGCCTGATAGTGTGAGAAGCTGAGTGCTGACTGAGAGGGGAAGCAGGGCCTGACAGTGTTAGAAGCTGAGTGGTGACAGAGAGGGGATGCAGGGCATCACAGTGTTAGAAGCTGAGTGCTGACAGAGAGGGGTAGCAGGGCCTGGCAGTCTTAGAAGCTGAGTGCTGACAGAGAGGGAAAGCAGGGCCTGGCATTGTTAGAAAATGAGTGCTGACAGAGAGGGACAGCAGGGCCTGCATTGTTAGAAAATGAGTGCTGACAGAGAGGGGAAGCAGGGCTTGGCATTGGTAGAAGCTGAGTGGTGACAGAGAGGAGAAGCAGGGCCTGGAATTGGTAGAAGCTGAGTGCTGACAGAGAGGGGAGCAGGGCCTGACAGTCTTAGAAGCTGAGTGCTGACAGAGAGGGGAAGCAGGGCCTGGCATTGGTAGAGGCTGAGTGGTGATAGAGAGGGGTAGCAGGTGCTGGCAGTGTTATAAGCTGAGTGCTGAAAGAGAGGGGAAGCAGGGCCCGACAGTGTTAGAAGCTGAGTGCTGACTGAGAGGGGTAGTAGAGCCTCACTGTGGTAGTAGCTGATTGCTGTCAGAGAGGGGAAGTAGGGCCTGGCATTGTTAGAAGCTGAGTGCTGACAGAGAGGGGAAGCAGGGCCTGGCAGTGGTAGAAGCTAAGTGCTGACAGAGAGGGGGAGCAGGGCCTGGCAGTGGTAGAAGCTGAGTGCTGACAGAGAGGGAAGCAGGGCCTGGCATTGTTAGAAACTGGGTGCTGACAGAGAGGGGAAGCAGGGCCTGACAGTATTAGAATTGAGTGCTGACAGAGAGGGGAAGAAGGTCCTGACAGTCTTAGAAGCTGAGTGCTGACAGAGAGGGAAGCAGGGCCTGACAGTGTTAGAAGCTGAGTGATTACAGAAAGGGAAAGCAGAGCCTGGCATTGGTAGAAGCTGAGTGCTGACAGAGAGGGGAAGCAGGTCCTGACAGTCTTGAAATCTGAGTGCTGACAGAGACAGGAAGCAGGGCCTGACAGTGTTAGAAGCTGAGTGCTGACAGAAAGGAGAAGCAGGGCCTGACAGTGTTAGAAGCTGAGTGCTGACTGAGAGGGGAAGCAGGACCTGGCAGTGTTAGAATTGAGTGCTGACAGAGAGGGAAGCAGGTCCTGACAGTCTTGGAAGCTGAGTGCTGACAGAGACAGGAAGCAGGGCCTGACAGTTTGAGAAGCTGAGTGCTGACAGAGAGGGGAAGCAGGGCCTGACAGTGTTAGACGCTGAGTGGTGACAGAGAGGGGATGCAGGGCATCACAGTGTTAGAAGCTGAGTGCTGACAGAGAGGGGTAGCAGGGCCTGGCAGTCTTATAAGCTGAGTGCTGACAGAGAGGGAAAGCAGGGCCTGGCATTGTTAGAAAATGAGTGCTGGCAGATAGGGGAAGCAGGGCCTGGCATTGTTAGAAAATGAGTGCTGACAGAGAGGGGAAGCAGGGCCTGACAGTCTTGGAAGCTGAGTGCTGACAGAGACAAGAAGCAGGGCCTGACAGTGTGAGAAGATGAGTGGTGACAGAGAGGGGAAGCAGGGCCTGGCATTGTTAGAAACTGAGCTCTGACAGAGAGGGGTAGCAGGGCCTGGCAGTGTTATAAGCTGAGTGCTCACAGAGAGGGAAGCAGGGCATCACAGTGTTAGAAGCTGAGTGCTGATGGAGAGGGGATGCAGGGCATCACAGTGTTAGAAGCTGAGTGCTGATGGAGAGGGGATGCAGGGCATCACAGTGTTAGAAGCTGAGTGCTGACAGAGAGGGGAAGCAGGGCCTGACAGTGTGAGAAGCTGAGTGGTGACAGAGAGGGGAATCAGGGCCTGTCAGTGTTACAAGCTGAGTGGTGACAGAGAGGGGAATCAGGGCCTGCCAGTGTTACAAGCTGAGTGGTGACAGAGAGGGGAAGCAGGGCCTGGCATTGTGAGAAACTGAGCTCTGACAGAGAGGGGTAGCAGGGCCTGGCAGTGTTATAAGCTGAGTGCTCACTGAGAGGGGAAGCAGGGCATCACAGTGTTAGAAGCTGAGTGCTGATGGAGAGGGGATGCAGGGCATCACAGTGTTAGAAGCTGAGTGCTGACAGAGAGGGGAAGCAGGGCCTGACAGTGTGAGAAGGTGAGTGGTGACAGAGAGGGGAATCAGGGCCTGACAGTGTTACAAGCTGAGTGGTGACAGAGAGGGGAAGCAGGGCCTGGCATTATTAGAAACTGAGTGCTGACAGAGAGGGGAAGCAGAGCCTGGCATTGTTAGAAGCTGAATGCTGACAGAGAGGGTGAGCAGGGCCTGACAGTGCTAGAATTGAGTGCTGACAGAGAGGGGTAGCAGGGCCTGGCAGTCTTAGAAGCTGACTGCTGACAGAGAGGGGTAGCAGGGCCTGGCAGTGTTAGAATCTGAGCGGTGACTGAGAGTGGAAGGAGGGTCTCACAGTGTTAGAAGCTGAGTGGTGACAGTGAGTGGTAGCAGGACCTGACAGTGTTAGAATCTGAGTGCTGATAGAGAGTAGAAGCAGGGCCTGACAGTGTTAGAAGCTGAGTGCTGACAGAGAGGGTAAGCAGAGCCTGACAGTGTTAGAAGCTGAGTGCTGACAGAGAGGGGAAGCAGGGCCTGACAGTGTTAGAAGCTGAGTGCTGACAGAGAGGGGAAGCAGGGCCTGGCAATGGTAGAAGCTGAGTGCTGACAGAGAGGGGGAGCAGGGCCTGGCAGTGGTAGAAGCTGAGTGCTGACAGAGAGGGGGAGCAGGGCATCACAGTGTTAGAAGCTGAGTGCTGACAGAGAGGGGTAGCAGGGCCTGGCAGTCTTAGAAGCTGAGTGCTGACACAGAGGGAAAGCAGGGCCTGTCATTGTTAGAAAATGAGTGCTGACAGAGAGGGGCAGCAGGTCCTGGCATTGTTAGAAAATGAGTGCTAACAGAGAGGGAAAGAAGGGCCTGGCATTGGTACAAGCTGAGTGGTGACAGAGAGGGGAAGCAGGGCCTGGAATTGGTAGAAGCTGAGTGCTGACAGAGAGGGGGAGCAGGGCCTGACAGTCTTAGAAGCTGAGTGCTGACTGAGAGGGGAAGCAGGGCCTGGCATTGGTAGAAGCTGAATGGTGACAGAGAGGGGAAGCAGGGCCTGGGTGCATTGGTAGAAGCTGAGTGGTGACAGAGAGGGGAAGCAGGGCCTGGCATTGTTAGAAACTGAGTGCTGACAGAGAGGGGAAGCAGGGCCTGACAGTCTTAGAAGCTGAGCTCTGACAGAGAGGGGTAGCAGGGCCTGGCAGTGTTATAAGCTGAGTGCTGAAATAGAGGGGAAGCAGGGCCTGACAGTGTTAGAAGCTGAGTGCTAACTGAGAGGGGTAGCAGGGCCTGGCATTGGTAGTAGCTGAGTGCTGACAGAGAGGGGAACTAGGGCCTGGTATTGTTAGAAGCTGAGTGCTGACACAGAGGGGAAGCAGGGCCTGGCAGTGGTAGAAGCTGAGTGCTGGCAGAGAGGGGGAGCAGGGCCTGGCAGTGGTAGAAGCTGAGTGCTGACAGAGAGGAGAAGCAGGGCCTGGCATTGTTAGAAACTGGGTGCTGACAGAGAGGGAAAGCAGGCCCTGACAGTATTAGAATTGAGTGCTGACAGAGAGGGGAAGGAGGTCCTGACAGTCTTAGAAGCTGAGTGCTGACAGAGAGGGGAAGCAGGGCCTAACAGTGTTAGAAGCTGAGTGATGACAGAAAGGAGAAGCGGGGCCTGACAGTGTTAGAAGCTGAGTGCTGACTGAGAGGGGAAGCAGGGCCTGGCAGTGTTAGAATTGAGTGCTGACAGAGAGGGGAAGCAGGTCCTGACAGTCTTGGAAGCTGAGTGCTGACAGAGACTGGAAGCAGGGCCTGACAGTGTGAGAAGCTGAGTGCTGACAGAGAGGGGAAGCAGGGCCTGACAGTGTTAGACGCTGAGTGGTGACAGAGAGGGGATGCAGGGCATCACAGTGTTAGAAGCTGAGTGCTGACAGAGAGGGGTATCAGGGCCTGGCAGTCTTAGAAGCTGAGTGCTGACAGAGAGGGAAAGCAGGGCCTGGCATTGTTAGAAAATGAGTGCTGGCAGATAGGGGAAAAAGGGCCTGGCATTGTTAGAAAATGAGTGCTGACAGAGAGGGGAAGCAGGGCCTGGCATTGGTAGAAGCTGAGTGGTGACAGAGAGGGGAAGCAGGGCCTGGAATTGGTAGAAGCTGAGTGCTGACAGAGAGGGGGAGCAGTGTAGGAGAGTAGGATCTGCTTCACAGGGGTACCCCCACTTTTTGCTGATACTTCACTGGTTTTCGACATTAGTCTGGCTGGGGCCCTGCTATTCAGAACCCCAGCCTAGCTGTTTCCTCTTTAAAAGGGTCTCCATGTGCCTTAGGCACATCTCTGATTGGGATCTGGAGTGCCCTTGTAAGTCCCTAGTATATGGTATACTATGTACCAAGGGCATAGGTACCTCAGAGGCCTGCCAGGGGCTGCAGCATATATTATGCCACCCCTGGTAGGCCATCCAAACTGACACCACAGGTCTGCTACTGCAGCCTGGGTAAGGTGGTGCATGCACCCCTTGCTGTGGTATAGGTTACCTATATCACTAAATGCATACACACATATAAACCTATAAGTCACTCCTAAGGCAGGCCTTATCAATCCTAAAGGCAGAGTGCATGGTTCCTATGTGAGAGGGTGCCCCTGCATGAGCAGGGCCCCTCTGCAGCGTTCGGAGACCATCTCTGATGCTGTTTGTAGTGCAGCCTGACCATATACTCTTAAACGCATTATATCCTCGCGGTAAAATGCTAACTATGGAATGGCTGCACCGAAACATGTCGTGTTTGGTGTCAAACATCTTGGAATACTACCCCCCGCCAATTCTGGCGGCGGGGGTAGCATTCCACCCTTCTAGAGGGAAAGGCATGTTAACTCTGACGAGTCCGGTAACTTCTTTCCAGAGCCTGGCATCACAAAATGGATGCTACTGCCACAGACACGAGTCTGGCCTCCTGCTGCTGGACGAAACTCCGGCAGGGGAGGCCTGGACAATAGGTTTCCTGTCCCAGGGAGGTGTGACCACCTCCCCAGACAGGACAATGTGTATTGGGGCTGGGCGGGAGCACTTTCGGGTGCTTTGAAGTCCTGCACTGGGGGCACATTTGGTGTCCCTGTGCATACCCCAGTTCAAACCGGATCAGGGGCTTGCAGCCCCTGCTTTGGCGCGAACTGGACAAAGGGAAAGGGGTGTAGCCACCCCTCTGCCCTGACCCACCCATAGGTGGGGCCACAGAGTAGTCCATCCCCTATTTTTAGAATAAAGGTAGGAACCCAGTCCTTAGGACTTTAGATTATACCTGGACGAAACTCTGAAACAGAATCCTGGACCTTCGACGCTCTACTCACGATTAGAGGACTGAAGAATCTCCCTTGGGGTCAAGGAGTGACTCCCTGCTTGGCAGGCACCAAAGAAGCATCTGTCCGGTTCGCATCACTGAAGCTCCCGTCGGACGCCGAAGTCATCGCATCACCAGAGGTGGATTCTCAGACTTCCCCGAGGCTACCCTGAGTCCCCAGCAAAGCTGAGGCCCGTGGCTATCGTGGGTAACGTGAGACCGTGACCCCTGGACACCGAGCACATTTGCAAGTGCACCATCTTCTGGGTCTCCCAAGAAGTCGTGCTTTGGGCTCCGAGTAGCCCTAGCCTCCAGCACCACCTGCACCGAAGATCACTGGCCCCCACTCCACGAGTGTCCTGTAAGCCAGCTCCACGTGCGGCGTCACGAGGCTCCTTCGCGGTCGCTAGCCCGTTGGCTAGTAGCCCTTACCGAAGGCCAATCTTTTCTTTACTTGGCAGTCTGGTTGCTCCAGGCCTGCCCTCACTTACCCTTGCTGGGTGAGTTCCCCAGACCTTGCTGGTCTGCACCATCGACGATCTTCAGCTACATCGAGACTTGCCGTTGCCAAGGCTTGTTGGGTCCAATCTGGTCGCCGACACTGCAGCACTCGACAGACATCGTGTACCAGCCCGAATCCTGCTCCTGGTCGCCGACAACGCCTCCTGGACCTCGTGGCTGCAGAAACGAGACGACCGTCAACGCACCTGAAGCACTCGACATCGGTGGGCATCTGTCCATCGCCTCCCTGGTCACTGGCTAGTGACCCAGACTCTGTCCCCTCTGCTTTCAGGTTCTTCAGAACTCCGATCCACTCTTGGATCCACCCGGACACTTTTCTCCTGGTCGCCAGCAGCACTTTGCAGCAGATCACCATAAGAACCGACGACGAAACCCGACCCCGAAAGGCACCTATGCACCCGGCTTCCCTGGGTGAGGTAACACGAGTACTCCGGTGCTCCCGTGGGTAGAGACTCTTCAAAGTCCTAGATCTCAAAGGGTTTTGTCCTAGTCCTCTTTAAAGTGTCCCTTTCCTCTATTTTCCCGATCCCGACTTTCTCCATAGAAGTTAACGGCGTATCGCGGTTGTGTATTTACACTGCACGCGTCTCCCGTGGGTCCCCTGTGTCACTACCTTGGGTGGTTCCTTGTGGTCCAAGCACTTCTAGAGGCTCTAGGCCTAGTGTCTAGTTCAGTCGTGGTTCGCATACCATTTTATTGGTATATGGTTTGGTACGCCCCTAGGGCTCAAACGTGTATTTGTGCTATTACTGTGATTTAAGATCTTATAACCTATGTACTTGAACTCTAGCCTCATAAAGAGACTAGAGGGGTGTGTTTAGTAATAAATACATATATTTTGAATATATACCTGGTGTGGTGCTCTTTCATTTGGTCACTCAAGAGATTATAGACTGGTAAAACAAGCTGCTTTACATTCCTTCAAGACTTAGCCTGAAGGCTGCTCTCCACAGCTACCACTAGGATAGCTTTCAAAAAGGTTGTCTTTAACCTACCTACCATAAGAGTCGATTTGGACTGGTGCAAGGTGCCCACTATAATTAGTGGACAGCATATGCCAGGCCAACTTCTCACATTGGTGTGCAGCGTGTGGGATTCCAGCTTGCTATTGTTTTACCAGATAATCTCAATTGAATTGATCAACTGAAAATCACTAAAGGTACCTAAGGTACATATAATTTAAGCTTAGAATATCAGTAAGTTCTACTGAACTTAGAGTTGTGTGTTAAGGGATAGCACAACCCTTTCTACAACTCAAGAGAGTTTAGTAGGCCACACTAGAGTAGGTAGTGCATACACCACACCACACTAGTAATGTCTTTAAAAGCAGGATCCAAAGATGCCCTGCAGGAAGCCATTGAGCTTCCCCCTCCAAGTATGACACACTCCCATTCTTGGAACTGAGAGCTTTGTGTAACGTGAGGAAATTAAGGACAGGCCAAAGTCCCACCACCCAACACCTCCAGGAGTTGTTGGTGGCTTATGATCTTAGTAAGTCTTCAGAGACTGAAGGGGTAGGAGCAGAGGGTGGGCCAGCAGATGAGGAAGGGGCCAGGGGTACTACTACCCCCAGCCCCCCTCTGAAACTGACCAGGAGGGTGACAATGACCCTGACCTGGAAAACCCAATCCCTTCTGGGGAAGATGAAGATGAGGATCTGGAGAACCACACCTTTGTCCCCCAGGAAGGATTATGAGTGTGCTCAGAAAGTCTAGGTCTCCTTCTCAGGAGTCTAACCACTCTGGCACCTCAATAGGGAGCTCTGTTTCTTCTCACAGGAGGGAATCCTCTCATGAGAGAAGAAAGAGACTGGTCCAGTATGAGGAAACTCAACTGGAGATCAGGAAGAAGCAATTGGCTTTAGATAGAGAATCCCTAGATCTCCTTAAAGAGAGAAGAAAGTTGGGACTAGAGTCCCATGGTGGCAGCCATATCCCTAGAGATAGGGAAAGGTCCTATGACCATAGGAACCTGAGCAAGATTGTCCCTCCCTACCAGAGTGGGGATGATATCCACAAATGGATAACTGCTTTAGAGAGGGCCTGTAAAGTACAGAAGGTCCCTCAGGAGCAGTGGGCAGCAATCTTGTGGCTCTCCTTTGCTGACAAAGGTAGAGACAAGCTCCTCACTGTTAGAGAGGAGGATGCTGACAATTACAAGGTCTTGAAGAGTGCTCTTATTGATGGGTTTGGCCTAACCACTGAACAGTACAGGTTGAAGTTCAGAGACACCCAAAAAGCACAGACTCAAGACTGGGTAGACTATGTGGATTGTTCTGCCAAGGCTCTGGAAGGCTGGTTGATGGGCAGTAAGGTGTGTGACTTCTCAGGATTGTATAATCTGATAATGAGGGAGCAGATTCTTAATAACTGTCAAAACCAGCTGTTGCATCAGTACCTGGTTGACTCTGATCTGACCTCTCCCCAAGAATTGGGAAAGAAGGCAGACAAATGGGTCAGAACCAGGGTGAAGCAGAAGGTACAGAACCAAGGTGGGGAAACCAAGAAGCAAGATGCTAAGAACTCTGACAAGGGTGGGGAGAAGGGTAAAGATCAAAAGTCTTCATCAGGCCCCCAAAAATCTTCTTCTGGTGGGGATTCCCAGTCTACCAAGGGTAAAGGCCAAAGAAAACCATGGTGCAAGGTCTGTAAGCAAAAGACCCACTGGACCAGTGATTGCACCAAGTCCAAAGACTCCAGTCCAGCATCCACCAATGCCCCTAAGGCACCTGTTCCCCCTAGTACAGTTGGTGGAAGTGCTCCAGCAAAGGGTTTAGTAGGGTTCACCCTGGGAACTGAGTTGGGCTCTGACTTAGTCAGGGAACTGACTCAGGCTGTGTTAGTCTGTGATGGAGGCATGGATGTGACCTCCACTGTGAGTCCCAGTAATCTGGGCAAGTACAGACAACAGCCTTTAATCAATGGACGAGAGGCTTTGGCATTTAGGGACACAGGGGCAAGTGTCACAATGGTGACACAAGACCTTGTGCTACCTGGGCAAGTTATACTTGGTGAAATGTACCAAGTGACCAATGCTAGCAATGTCAGAACAGACCATACTCTGGCAGTTGTTAACTTCTCCTGGGGAGGGGTAACTGGCCTTAAGAAGGTTGTGGTAAGTGCAAACCTACCAGTCGAATGCTTGCTTGGCAATGACTTAGAGACTTCTGCTTGGGCAGAAGTGGAGCTCAGGACCCATGCAGAAATGCTGGGGATCCCTGCAGATGTGTTTGCTGTGACCAGGTCACAAGCTAAACTGTCTAAAACTGAACAGGCCTTGGATTCTGGAAGAATGGACCAAGTGCCTTCCAAGAGGAGGAGTAGTAGGGTTAAGGCAGTGCCTTCCCCTTGGCTCAGGAGGAAGATCAGTCCCTTGAGGGGGATGATCTCAGCCCTGAAGAAGGAACTGTCCCAGAGGAACTTGAGCCTGACCAGGTTGAGTTCTTGGGGACAGGGGGACCTTCTAGGGCAGATCTGAGCCAGGAGCAGCAGAGCTGCCCCTCCCTTGAACCCCTCAGACAGCAAGCTGCTGCTGAGGCTGCTGGGAAAGCTAGTGGTCCCCATACAGTGTATTGGGATGATGGACTCCTGTACTCAGAGAGTAGAGACCCCAAGCCTGGTGCTACCAGGAGGTTGGTAATACCTTTGAAGTTCAGGGGCTTCCTATTGACCCTAGCCCATGATATTCCCTTAGCAGGACACCTGGGCCAGAACAAGACTTGGGACAGAATTGTCCCTCACTTTCACTGGCCCCACATGTCTGAAGACAGTAAGGAGTTTTGTCGCTCCTGTGTAACCTGCCAAGCCAGTGGCAAAGCAGGTGGCACTACAAAGGCCCCCTGATACCACTACCTGTGGTGGGGGTGCCCTTTGAGAGGGTAGGGATTGACATTGTTGGTCCCATGGATCCCCAAACAGCATCTGGGCACAGATTTATACTGGTGGTAGTGGATCATGCCACCAGGTATCCAGAGGCTATACCCCTTAGGACCACTACAGCACCTGTGGTGGCAAGGGCCCTCCTGGGAATTTTCTCAAGAGTGGGCTTTCCTAAGGAGGTGGTATCAGACAGGGGTGCAAACTTCATGTCTGGGTACTTAAAGGCAATGTGGAAGGAGTGTGGAGTTACTTATAAGTTCACCACACCCTATCACCCACAATGCAATGGTTTAGTTGAGAGATTCAACAAAACCTTGAAGGGCATGATTAAAGGGCTCCCAGAAAAGCTTAGGCGTAGATGGGACATACTCTTGCCCTGCCTTTTATTCGCATATAGGGAGGTGCCTCAGAAGGGGGTTGGTTACAGCCCTTTTGAACTTCTGTTTGGCCACCCTGTGAGGGGTCCACTGTGCTTGGTGAAGGAAGGATGGGAGTTACCTCTCAAGCCCCCAAAGCAAGATATAGTGGACTATGTACTTGGTCTCCGCTCCAGGATGGCTGAGTACATGAAAAAGGCAACCAAAAACCTTGAGGCTAGCCAGGAACTTCAAAAGGCCTGGCATGACCAAAAGGCTGTCCTAACTGTTTACCAGCCAGGACAGTGTCATAAGGTTTCTGCACATACACAGAGCTATGCACAGGAAAATGAGACCCCGGAATACAGTGGTTTGCCACCATATACCGTAGCACCCAAAAACCCCAACCCAACTAGCTTAGCATCCCATTAGCACCCAAGTACTAATGTTTGGACAACCCAGAACACGGTATCTTTATCTCAGGACTCGCAGAAGCAAGAACACTCTTTCGTCACTCACTCGTACTTGTCCACAAGGTGCGTAGGAAGAGACACTGGATAGGTTAAAATGTTTATTCCAACTTACGTGCTCTAATGTACAGTACACGTGTCAGTACTAATAGCATAATGCATATGACTAATATAAGCAGCATGGTTACAATTCCATAGAATACAAACGGGGAAAGCATCTCAGAGCTCAGTGGATAAACGTTTAAATAACATTACCACCCTCCCCTTGCAGTAAGATAGTTTATTATAATAATAGAAGACCTCTGGGCTTTGACTAGCGAACCCCCATACCTCAGTCTCTAGATGCAGAATTACATCAGCAGGACATCATAGCTCTTCTCACTGAAAGGGATTTCTCCAAGTGTCTTAATCGCTAGTAAAACCACAGTATTAAAAGCATACTAAATTCTTCATGGCAATTGCACCTAATGTTATGTCTGGGTGCGCGAAACTGGCCATATCAGGAAGAACCAAAATACATTGTTATGCGACCTTGTACATGTTTGTGCAGACTGAGCCCAAAAAGGTGAACAACAGAATATGCAGACAGTGCAAAAGAACTTGGCACGAGCAAAGGGCGAGGGAGGCCCGGCTCAGTGTAACGTGCGCAAAGAAAAGCAGCATGGCAGCCAGGCCTAGGCCAACATAACAAGGCAGGTACCAATCCACAAGACACCCTCCCCTGGACAGTTCGGCGGCCAGACATAGGCTCAGCAGAGGAGAAAAATAGACATCGGAGCACAGGGAGCGCCCAAACGGCGAAGGGCAGGTCAATCCATGAAAGTGAAAGTACAGAAAAAAGCCATACCCTCCAAGAGTTCATCATTGGAATCGTCAAAAAACATAGATGCCATCCAATCCATGAGTTCAAAAGAGCAGGAATGCTCCTCAGCAAAGGGAGCATCCAGAAGCAATGCGGGACAGCTTGCGTGATAATTAAAACAGCTTCGTTGTAGGAGATCCTGGGCAGCCGCCCAGATATCCCATTGCGCCAAAATCCCCAGTGCAGCCGCACGCGCCATACAGCCAGCGACGGAACAGTCCTGCTCATGGGCCTCTAAGGGACCCATCAACTGAACAAAATCCGGAACAGACAATGACGAATTGGAGAGGCAATAATCCAGAGTCCAGGTGAAAGGACAGCGGACACAAGTCATCACAGGTTGCACGCAAGTGAAATACGCAAAGCGAAACGAAAGAGTATATGACACACTCAGTGTCGCCAATGGCAAGACACCAAAACCGGCCAAAAGGCGCTCACGGAGCAGCTGGAGGCGTTCTGGATCGAGCAGGTCCCATCGGGGAGCAGCCATTGCGCAGAAAGCAAATTAAGAGCAAGACACCAGCCGCTAAAGCGAGGATCAATGGGAAACCGCCAAAGACACTGGAAAATATAGAATGTATGAAAGCCGGGATGACACCAAAAATAGTTTGGAAGGAGGACACCAAGCCCGACCCAACGACCTTAAAAAAGTGTACTAGGCCTTCAGTGTTAGATGCGTTAAAAATACGATGTATTAACTCCCCAAAATGTTGGGGGAGATTAGTGTTTAAAAGGGCCTGTATTTCACTGTGGGCACTCGCCACCTGGAGAATGAATGTCTCCCGGGCGGACGTGAGCATAACTTCCTCGTTTAATAATAGTGCCTTTATTCTGCTCAGTCTATTGAAATCTGCTTCCATGGTAGGGATGGAAGGCCAAATAGAGATATCAACCTTGCCATGAGGGGGAGGAAAAAGCACATTTTTGCAGCAGACAACCCTGTGCGAAACTGTTACAATGTAAGGAATGCCAGCTTGCAGGCCACAACAGTTTTCGTTATTTAAAAGTAAATAACTACCATTGGAAAGGAGAGTGAAAGTAGGTGAAATAACAGGAGCAGGAATACCTTTCAGCACACAAGCAAGATTAGGAGAGGAAACGCTACATGAGCCATGCAATTTAATGTGTTTACAAATAAGCGAATGACCTATAGTCGAGTCGCAGTACTCCCCCGTGAGAAAGACTTCCTTGCCGTCCCGAAGGCATTTATACATGAAAGGCAAGGACCAGAGTTCATGCAGGAAAGCACTGCCCAATGGCCGGTAACGGCCCACAGGATAATGTTTCATGCATGAGTCAAATTCAAACAAGGAAAATGGTAAAGCTATAACCCCATGGACTAGCCATACAGCAGAATCGAGTTCTGCAACAGAGAACGGCAATGGATCCACCTTTTCGATATGTAATAGATTGTAAGTTGCATCCTTCATGGACATAAATTGCTGTTTATCAGTTAAGTTAAAAGGTAGAAATAAGGCAGAGGTGTTCAAGAAATGCCAAGGCACTTTACCTAACTTAAGTGTTTGCAAAGTCCATGCAAACTGCATAACTGAGCGCAATTGATTCTGACCATGATATAACATAGAAACATCATCTTGTACAATATCAACAACAGAGGACACAATATTCTCTAAAGTGTAAATGCGAGAAGACAGGGTATTAATACTATTGTCAACAACAGCAAGCACCTTTTCCATATTTGCTTGATCTATTTCCCGAAGACGGGAAGCAGCTTCTATTTGTGATAGCTTCCAGAGTTCATTATATGTTTCATAAATGAATCTTTTCAGGTCGGGGACCACGAGGTCCCAAAACAAAGTCGGACAGATCAATATTGCCTGAAAGGAGGGACAAATGTTGTTTAACAGTATCAAGGGACGAATGTTGCAGCCATTGTTTGCATAATTTACCAACAGAGTATGTAGTGACAGTACGGGCATCAGTAAACCTCGGATCAGGCCTATTCTGTGTGTAGCTAGCACCAGTATCATGAAAACGCATTTGACATGCATTAGATGATATAGGCCATACTAACCAGGGTGACTGAACCAGCTCAGAAACATTAAACGAATTATTTTGTAACATTGCCTGCAGGGACACGAGGGACATATTGAATCGTGCGCTTTCATTTGGAAAACTCGACAGGGATGGTATTGATGGCGTATTCAATTGTTTAGTGTTTGCCAAGCCCCAACATGTAGTCTGATAGATGGAAGCATTTAGGAACATAATTTGGGTAGGGATGAGGCAAGCACGATGCAACGCCTCGGTTCCCTGTACCTGCCATGGCTTGGAGCCCCAAATAGATTTTAAATCCACTGTATTATCCCAGTACTCATAACCACCCACAGCTAGGGCACTTAGAAAGGAACCTGAATAAAGCAATTTGGTGTGTGTTAACATAATTTTCTGAGTTGATGTGTTATTTAGTCTAAAATAATAGGATGCAGGGTTCGACCGATTAAAATCAGTGAAATAATTAAACTTATTTCGAAGAGTTTGAGAGCTACCTGGCAAGGGGTTTGGACAATGTTCCCATTGGGTGAAATTAACAGAACTCCGCAGGGCACTGGGCTTATGAAGAAAATGATTACCCCAATGTTGGTAACAATACAAATCGGCATAATTAGCAGAATTCATATATAGATCTTCAGCATTAAAAGATGCATAATATTTTAAATCGGCAAACAATGCTTCAACCGCATGCACATCCCAATCATCAGAATGAATATTATTTTGTACTACATCACCCATTGAAACACGAAGGACATTAGGTACATTAATAATTTCCGTCGGACCATGGATTTGATAGTTCACTGCATCCCATACGATGCCATCAGCAACTGGGAAGGCTGAAATGTTCACAAATGTGTGGTCACGCTTCATGATGTGAGACGAGGAATGAGGAGCCAAAGTTCCAGAAACAGAGTCTACAGCAGAGCGTTCAGGTAAATAGTGACCATTAATTAGTAGAAAAAACACTGTGACAAAGCCAATGGACATGAACAAAAATATCAAGAAAAGTACCAACCAGAGGTATGTCCAGGGTGGAATCAAAAAATTGTCTCTAAACCAGGATACAAAAATACTGAACTTGGATGGGACTTTTGAAGATGTGGAATCCGAATCAAAGGAATAACGAGCCGGGCCAAGTGGCGTTGTTGGTTGATGTGCCACCGATTCAGATGCGGGATAAGTATACTCGTCCTCGTCGATGTTGGTGGAGAGTTGGGGATCAATTATAGTTTCAGGCAAAATAGAGGATTCAGGCAAATCGACCATCTCAATTACAGCATCAGCGATCGTTCGTGCAGATGGACTATGAACATATGTCCGATAAATAGCAGGACAAGAGACCGCTGGTGTGACACTATTCAGGATCGGCCAGGCGCTGTAGCTTGACATTTTCAACTGAGATGTATCTGTTCTCTTTGCGACCAGGAAGCGGTGGTAAAATGACTGTACGTGTTCCCTTCAGACCAAGAACTGGAACCGGTGCACGAAAAGAGGGGCCAAATTCTTTTTGTTTTCAACCTTCTCTCGAACCAGTTCCCCAACTTTCGGAAGCCAGCCGGCTACCGTAATCTGCAACGCAGGATCTGTGGCTGAAGGCAAATGTGTAGTTGCAAGTTTGTCTCGGGCTTCTTGTAAGTCCTGTAACATAGCAGAATGGTTATCTACATCAAACTTGGCGGATTGCGCCACGATGTCTGGACCCTCAAGGTCAGGCACAAACATTCTTATGCCAAAGAGCATTTCGTATGGGGTCCGCCCACCCAGAGGTCTTCTAGGGAGATTATTAAGTGCACGCTGAACGGTATACAAATGGGCCAGCCAGTTCCTGCCAGTACCTATAACCCTAGCTGTTAAGGATTGCTTTAAGTCACGGTTCATTCGTTCAACGATAGAGTTGCCCTCAGGCCTATACGGAGACGAAAATTTCACCCGCACCCCAAGCGAAGCCATTGCATCCTTGTAAGCCCTAGAGGCAAACGCTGGACCTTGGTCCGAATGGAAGGTGCCGCATGCGAAAATTCCCACAAAGACACGCAAATCCCTGATTACATTTCGGGCGTCAGCACTCCGTTGTGGCCAGACCCAGAGAAACCGTGTGCACGAGTCCACTGCCACTAAGATATATTTATAGGCAGTGTCTGATGAGAATGGACCGCAGTGATCCAAGTAAACACACCCAAAGGGTCTGTTAGCAATGCAGAGCGGTGTTTGTGGTGGACGTGTTACCGTGGAAGGCTTAATCTGTTGACAAACGTCGCAAGAAAGCACAAAAGCACGGGTGTCTTTATACAACCCACGCCACCAATAACGCTGCTGCAAGATGGAAACCGTAGCTGACACACCTGCATGTGCTGAAGCCATGCCTTCGTGTGCAGCTGATATCAAGGCACTCCTGCGGTCCGCGTTGGGGATCAGCCGATCACCAACGTCAGGTATAGTTACATAAGGAACCTGATCGGGACTTAATGTGTAAGAATACTTGGAAGGGAAACCTGTAGGGTAATTATTACCTTCCTTGGTTGCAGCAATAGCCGCTAATATAACAGGGTCTATTTTAGACATGGACCTGGTAACCGCTGCTACTGAACACGTGACTACTGCTGAACGGGCAGCTTCATCTGCCAGATCGTTACCAATAGCGTGTGCGCCCACCCGCTGATGGCCTAAGGTGTGAACCACCTGTGTGAGGGGCAGACGTTGTTGCAATTCTGCCACTCGAACCCAAAGCATTTTATGCTTAATTGTGCTTCCTTTTGCGTCTTTGTAGTCGTTTTTCGACCAGAAAAACAGATTGTCATTGTAAGATTGTACACAGTAAAAAGAATCACATACAATAAGAGTGGTCTCATCCTGTGAAGCGAACTCAAGTGCAAGTAGCAATGCATGCAGCTCGGCCAATTGTGCGGTACTATCTCCAAGTGTGCGAGTGTGCACTACAGAGGATTTGAACTTTCCATCTACAAAGGAACCCGCAACAATAGCACATGCAGCTGAATAAGCGTGCTTGGACCCAGTGGCCGGCTGCGCCGAACCATCGGTGTAGATTACACATTTGTAATCCTCAAGCGGTAATAAAAACAAAGGAGGAGGATGAACGAATTCATACTGCAAAAACTCCTGAGTCTGCAGAGAAGAATCAAAAACAAAAGTGACGTCCGAAGACGTCAAGGATGTAGCCCATTGTATCCAACGGGGATGCATTGCTTTTGAGTTCGGTACACTTGCCTTTGTTACTGCCTCTAGGGCAGGACAGGGTGTTACCACCAGAATTCGCTTACCCTGTGCCAGTGCGCGTTCTTTTAGAATCGCCATTTGCACTGCAGTCAGAACTTTTTCAACAGATGTAAAGCGCAATTCAGCGGAAGTGTACAGATGTGACTTGTATGCGATAGGTACTGTATCACCTTCATTAAAGGTTAAATAGGTGAATCCCACCGCCCCCGGAATTATTCTAATCACCAGGTTTGTGTGGTTATCACGAGTCAAAAGATATTTAGACTCTAAAAGGTCTGTCTGCAAAGACTGCAGAATTGAGGTATGCTCAGGCAGCCAGCAAGACCTTGAATAAGTAGGTTGTATCAAAGCATACAAAGGCTTGATACGCTGGGCATATTCGGGAATGTAAGTACGCCCGAAATTCAGGAAACCCAGCAAAGACTGAAGTTTCTTCAGAGTATTTGGGGGGCACAAATGTGCACATTTTTCCAAGAAATGGGGGGCTAAGCCCTTACCTTCGTTATTGAGCTCATAACCCAAGAACAGAACGGTAAATTCAGCAATGTGTGATTTAGCAAAGTTAAATTTGTAACCCTGCTCCGCAAATTCAAGAATAATGCGGTCCACACGGGTCAGATGCTGATATAACTCGTCGTCTGTCAGATAGATGTCATCTACATACGAACATGCGTCTTGATCAATGTCATTTAACAAAGAAACAACACGGGCGGCGAATATACCCGGACTATTTTTATAGCCCATGGGTAATCGCCGGAACTGGAATAATTTACCACCGGAAGTGAATGCGGTCCATTGACCACTCTCCGGGGCTAGGTTGTGCGTGTAGAAACCGTTTGAAAGGTCAAGTGTCGTTTTGTATTTTTTACGAACAAGACTGTCTACAAGCGCAGAACTGTGTGTATTTTGCACCGCAAAGTTCCGACAATGAGTATTTAAATGCCGGTAATCCAAAACTAAGCGGTACGATCCATCGGGTTTAGAAACCACGAAAAGGGGATTGTTCATAGGTGATACGCATGGTTCAATTACTCCCTGATATTCCAACTGTGTCAGAATTTCGGAGACGGGGCCTTTTGCCTGCCGTTTGATGGGATATTGGGGTTGTGGCTGCGGTAGTGACCGCAAAGGTATTGCATGAGGAGGTGATTCTTCATCCCATCCTACATGGTTGCGGTATAACGCTGGTGCCAGGTACACAGCCCACTCAGCTGCAAGTGCTTCAGCTTTGTCTTTTGGGACATGCCGTGAGAAGCTTGGAAGGATTACCTCCTCTCCTTTATGTGCAGCGAAAACGAATGGGGGTGGCCAATCCACCTCTGCTAACAAAATGTCATATGAAGAGGTTAGATTTTCCCAAAAAATCCCTTTTATTTCACGCGGTATGTCACCTTCAATTTGTATGACTATATTATATAGTCTGTCAGGGGGTGCCACTCTCGTGTCAGCTGTCTCTACAGTAACGAATGTTTCAGTTGCTGTCGCCTCCATATGAGGACGTAGCGCCTCCCGCACTATGGTAACTTCCGCGGCGCTGTCTAGGAGGGTCACTGCCCACGTCCAATTCTGGAGTCTCGTTCTCACGGTCTGAGGCATATTTCGCTGTGACAGCGGCAACCTTTTTCTTCTGAAATTGCGGTCGAGGAAGATGAAAGTCTTCTGCTTTCCCTCTGACTTGTTGTCGAGGTTGGTCTCGCTCCTGGGGAGCCTCTCGGCCCCTTCCTCTATCTTGCCGTCCTCCTCCACCAGCCTGTGACGACGTCTGGGCCTGTGAAGAACGAGGAGAACGCGTATCAGAGCTCTGAAACCTTTCTGGTGATTTAATCCTTGACCTATCACGTAAATCATAAGTACGTTCAGAAGAAACCGAAACTGGGGAAGCGCCTCTCGACCCCGGCTTCTTTTGTTGCTTACCCTGTTTTTTCTGTCTCCAACTCTTTTTAGTGAAGACCGGTTTATCATCTTTCTCAGATGCACTTTTTGCTTGTGCAACTTGTGTTTGCGATTGAGTTTGCGTTTTTAC
Source organism: Calotriton arnoldi (assembly GCA_963921515.1). Classification (NCBI taxonomy): domain Eukaryota; kingdom Metazoa; phylum Chordata; class Amphibia; order Caudata; family Salamandridae; genus Calotriton; species Calotriton arnoldi. The sequence goes on along the minus strand of CAWUFW010011966.1, from coordinate 267,025 downwards.
AAAAGGCTTGTTGCCTAGGCTATTTCGTCCAATTGTTTTATAAGCCCGGGCAATGATTTTCGGTAATTCGCGAGGCCTGTCCAACTCTGGGACCAAAGCCAAAGCATTCGCTACTTGAAAGTTCATAGCATCGCCCTTGACATTTCCAAGGATCAGCTCTGCTACTACATCAAACACTCCCACTAGTCTCATCCCTAATTCCACAGCCGCTTCAGGGCCATGTTCATCCTGTACTTTTTTAATTACAGAGGGTAGAACCGTCATGGAAGGAGTTCCAAAACATTTTGAATAAACTGCTGCGAATACCTTACCCCAGTTTTCACATGATGTCAAATCGGGGATTATGTCTTTTGGCAAACTTATCGTGAGGATGCGGTGTTTATCTACTGGGGATGTATGGGGAAACACTGCTTCTATCTGATCGAACTTTTCTGCAAGCCAGTAAGGATAGTCGTCCTTATTTTGTGGACGTTTGCCCATCACAGAATTTACCATGACAGGACTTATAGTCACTCCAGCGGCTATAGCTGGTTGGCCTGCGACTACAGGAGCAGCTCCATGTAGACTACCTGTAACGTATGTCACTAGGGCTCGATGCACTCGTACCAATTCGGTATGCATAGTGCGCAGTTCCGCAAGCGGTAATGCCAGATAATTTGGATGCGGGGTATACCCGGCCAATACAGGCCAAGTGGCCCCCTGAATTGACAAGGGGCCTAAACGAACTGCGGTAGTTGGTTGTGGTAGGGCGCCATTAAACCAAACACGGTGCTGCCAAGCCGTGAGAGGCACTTCAAGAGCAGTATAGGGTCGATAGGCAGCAGGAATTGCGGTGGGTTTATATTCATGAAACAGCCTATCACCTGCATCCACCGCTTCAAAAGTGATCCAAGTGTAAAACACTTCAAAGTGATAAGCCGCATCGGCTTGAACCACAAAGACCAACTCGACCCCAGCATCGGGCACTCCATACACAGCTAAGTGGTCTCGGAGTGCTCCTCGACTATGTGCAGCTATCGCCACACCAGCCATGACCAAACAAATATATATTCGACAACCTAACAGGGAGCACAAAAATGGGTCTGTTAACTAACCTTTTTTAATAATATCAAGCTTGAAAGAACCTATAAAACATTCAATATAGGAGGTATCACCGTCACATACGCCTCCGGAAGCGTACGCGAGGGGTTTGTGGACAAGCACAAGCACTACTCAAGCGTCTCGCAGATAAGCTGCCCCACGGTGGTCGCGCCATGTCATAAGGTTTCTGCACATACACAGAGCTATGCACAGGAAAATGAGACCCCGGAATACAGTGGTTTGCCACCATATACCGTAGCACCCAAAAACCCCAACCCAACTAGCTTAGCATCCCATTAGCACCCAAGTACTAATGTTTGGACAACCCAGAACACGGTATCTTTATCTCAGGACTCGCAGAAGCAAGAACACTCTTTCGTCACTCACTCGTACTTGTCCACAAGGTGCGTAGGAAGAGACACTGGATAGGTTAAAATGTTTATTCCAACTTACGTGCTCTAATGTACAGTACACGTGTCAGTACTAATAGCATAATGCATATGACTAATATAAGCAGCATGGTTACAATTCCATAGAATACAAACGGGGAAAGCATCTCAGAGCTCAGTGGATAAACGTTTAAATAACATTACCACCCTCCCCTTGCAGTAAGATAGTTTATTATAATAATAGAAGACCTCTGGGCTTTGACTAGCGAACCCCCATACCTCAGTCTCTAGATGCAGAATTACATCAGCAGGACATCATAGCTCTTCTCACTGAAAGGGATTTCTCCAAGTGCCTTAATCGCTAGTAAAACCACAGTATTAAAAGCATACTAAATTCTTCATGGCAATTGCACCTAATGTTATGTCTGGGTGCGCGAAACTGGCCATATCAGGAAGAACCAAAATACATTGTTATGCGACCTTGTACATGTTTGTGCAGACTGAGCCCAAAAAGGTGAACAACAGAATATGCAGACAGTGCAAAAGAACTTGGCACGAGCAAAGGGCGAGGGAGGCCCGGCTCAGTGTAACGTGCGCAAAGAAAAGCAGCATGGCAGCCAGGCCTAGGCCAACATAACAAGGCAGGTACCAATCCACAAGACAACAGAAGGTGTGGGTGTTGGAGCCAGTGGCCCCAGCAGCTCTCCAAGACAAATGGAGTGGACCCCACACTATTGTTGAGCAGAAGGGTGAGGTCACTTACTTAGTAGACCTGGGAACACCCAGGAGTCCCCACAGGGTTCTCCATGTCAACAGACTTAAGCCATATGTGGACAGGGCAGACATGGGCTTGCTCATGGCTACTGATGAAGGGCAGGAGGAAGAGAGTGACCCACTCCCTGACCTGCTCTCACAGAACCCTGACGATGGGTCAGTTGATGGTGTAGCCTTGGCAGGCAGCCTCACTACCCAGCAACAAACTGATTGCAGGCAAGTCCTCAATCAGTTTAGACATATGTTTTCTCTGACACCCAGTCAGACCACCTGGTGCACTCATGAAGTGGACACTGGGGACAGTCTGCCTATTAAAAACAAGATTTATAGGCAACCTGACCATGTCAGGGACTGTATCAGGACTGAAGTCCAGAAGATGTTGGAATTGGGAGTGATTGAGCCCTCAGATAGCCCTTGGGCTAGTCCAGTAGTCCTAGTACCTAAACCTCACACCAGTGGTGGGAAAAGAGAGATGAGGTTTTGTGTAGACTACAGGGGCCTCAATGCAGTCACTAGGACTGATGCCCATCCAATACCCAGGGCAGATGAGCTCATAGATACTTTGGCCTCTGCCAAATATCTCAGCACATTTGACCTAACAGCTGGCTACTGGCAGATCAGACTAGCTGATGCTGCAAAGCCCAAAACAGCATTTTCAACCCCTAGTGGGCATTATCAATTTGTGGTGATGCCCTTTGGTTTGAAAATGCACCTGCCACTTTCCAGAGGTTGGTGAACACAGTTCTCACAGGACTGGAGGCCTATAGTGCAGCTTATCTAGATGATATTGCTGTCTTTAGCTCCACCTGGGAGGATCACCTGGTCCACCTCAGGAATGTTTTACAGGCCCTGCAAAAGGCAGGCCTGACTATCAAGGCCACTAAGTGCCAGATAGGGCAGAGTCAGGTTGTGTACCTGGGCCACCTTGTGGGTGGAGGCCAGGTTCAACCTTTGCAGAGCAAGATCCAGACCATCATGGACTGGACTGCTCCCACTACCCAGACTCAGGTGAGAGCCTTCTTAGGCCTGACTGGGTACTATAGGAGATTTGTCAAGGGGTATGGATCAATAGTGACACCCTTGAATGACTTAACTTCTAAGAAAATGCCCAAAAAGGTTCAGTGGACAGTTAGCTGTCAAAAGGCATTTAATGACCTCAAGCAGGCCATGTGCACTGCTCCAATTCTGCAGAGTCCTGATTACTCCAAGAAGTTCATTGTTCAAACTGATGCATCTGAATTGGGGGTAGGGGCTGTACTGTCACAATTGAATGAAGAAGGTCAGGATCAGCCAGTAGCTTTTATTAGCAGAAGGCTGACCCCTAGAGAGAAACGTTGGTCAGCCATAGAGAGGGAGGCCTTTGCTGTGGTCTGGGCTCTGAAGAAGTTGAGGCCATACTTGTTTGGTACACACTTCCTGGTTCAGACAGACCATAAGCCCCTCTTATGGCTAAAACAAATGAAGGGTGAAAACCCCAAACTGCTTAGGTGGTCCATTTCCCTACAGGGGATGGACTTTACAGTGGAACATAGGCCTGGGAGTAACCATGCGAATGCAGATGGACTCTCTAGGTATTTCCACTTAGAACATGAAGACTTAACTGGGCAAGGTTAGTTTAATGTCCCTACATTTGGGGGGTTGTGTAGGAGAGTAGGATCTGCTTCACAGGGGTACCCCCACTTTTTGCTGATACTTCACTGGTTTTCGACATTAGTCTGGCTGGGGCCCTGCTATTCAGAACCCCAGCCTAGCTGTTTCCTCTTTAAAAGGGTCTCCATGTGCCTTAGGCACATCTCTGATTGGGATCTGGAGTGCCCTTGTAAGTCCCTAGTATATGGTATACTATGTACCAAGGGCATAGGTACCTCAGAGGCCTGCCAGGGGCTGCAGCATATATTATGCCACCCCTGGTAGGCCATCCAAACTGACACCACAGGTCTGCTACTGCAGCCTGGGTAAGGTGGTGCATGCACCCCTTGCTGTGGTATAGGTTACCTATATCACTAAATGCATACACACATATAAACCTATAAGTCACTCCTAAGGCAGGCCTTATCAATCCTAAAGGCAGAGTGCATGGTTCCTATGTGAGAGGGTGCCCCTGCATGAGCAGGGCCCCTCTGCAGCGTTCGGAGACCATCTCTGATGCTGTTTGTAGTGCAGCCTGACCATATACTCTTAAACGCATTATATCCTCGCGGTAAAATGCTAACTATGGAATGGCTGCACCGAAACATGTCGTGTTTGGTGTCAAACATCTTGGAATACTACCCCCCGCCAATTCTGGCGGCGGGGGTAGCATTCCACCCTTCTAGAGGGAAAGGCATGTTAACTCTGACGAGTCCGGTAACTTCTTTCCAGAGCCTGGCATCACAAAATGGATGCTACTGCCACAGACACGAGTCTGGCCTCCTGCTGCTGGACGAAACTCCGGCAGGGGAGGCCTGGACAACAGGTTTCCTGTCCCAGGGAGGTGTGACCACCTCCCCAGACAGGACAATGTGTATTGGGGCTGGGCGGGAGCACTTTCGGGTGCTTTGAAGTCCTGCACTGGGGGCACATTTGGTGTCCCTGTGCATACCCCAGTTCAAACCGGATCAGGGGCTTGCAGCCCCTGCTTTGGCGCGAACTGGACAAAGGGAAAGGGGTGTAGCCACCCCTCTGCCCTGACCCACCCATAGGTGGGGCCACAGAGTAGTCCATCCCCTATTTTTAGAATAAAGGTAGGAACCCAGTCCTTAGGACTTTAGATTATACCTGGACGAAACTCTGAAACAGAGTCCTGGACCTTCGACGCTCTACTCACGATTAGAGGACTGAAGAATCTCCCTTGGGGTCAAGGAGTGACTCCCCTGCTTGGCAGGCACCAAAGAAGCATCTGTCCGGTTCGCATCACTGAAGCTCCCGTCGGACGCCGAAGTCATCGCATCACCAGAGGTGGATTCTCAGACTTCCCGAGGCTACCCTGAGTCCCCAGCAAAGCTGAGGCCCGTGGCTATCGTGGGTAACGTGAGACCGTGACCCCTGGACACCGAGCACATTTGCAAGTGCACCATCTTCTGGGTCTCCCAAGAAGTCGTGCTTTGGGCTCCGAGTAGCCCTAGCCTCCAGCACCACCTGCACCGAAGATCACTGGCCCCCACTCCACGAGTGTCCTGTAAGCCAGCTCCACGTGCGGCGTCACGAGGCTCCTTCGCGGTCGCTAGCCCGTTGGCTAGTAGCCCTTACCGAAGGCCAATCTTTTCTTTACTTGGCAGTCTGGTTGCTCCAGGCCTGCCCTCACTTACCCTTGCTGGGTGAGTTCCCCAGACCTTGCTGGTCTGCACCATCGACGATCTTCAGCTACATCGAGACTTGCCGTTGCCAAGGCTTGTTGGGTCCAATCTGGTCGCCGACACCGCAGCACTCGACAGACATCGTGTACCAGCCCGAATCCTGCTCCTGGTCGCCGACAACGCCTCCTGGACCTCGTGGCTGCAGAAACGAGATGACCGTCAACGCACCTGAAGCACTCGACATCGGTGGGCATCTGTCCATCGCCTCCCTGGTCACTGGCTAGTGACCCAGACTCTGTCCCCTCTGCTTTCAGGTTCTTCAGAACTCCGATCCACTCTTGGATCCACCCGGACACTTTTCTCCTGGTCGCCAGCAGCACTTTGCAGCAGATCACCATAAGAACCGACGACGAAACCCGACCCCGAAAGGCACCTATGCACCCGGCTTCCCTGGGTGAGGTAACACGAGTACTCCGGTGCTCCCGTGGGTAGAGACTCTTCAAAGTCCTAGATCTCAAAGGGTTTTGTCCTAGTCCTCTTTAAAGTGTCCCTTTCCTCTATTTTCCCGATCCCGACTTTCTCCATAGAAGTTAACGGCGTATCGCGGTTGTGTATTTACACTGCACGCGTCTCCCGTGGGTCCCCTGTGTCACTACCTTGGGTGGTTCCTTGTGGTCCAAGCACTTCTAGAGGCTCTAGGCCTAGTGTCTAGTTCAGTCGTGGTTCGCATACCATTTTATTGGTATATGGTTTGGTACGCCCCTAGGGCTCAAACGTGTATTTGTGCTATTACTGTGATTTAAGATCTTATAACCTATGTACTTCGAACTCTAGCCTCATAAAGAGACTAGAGGGGTGTGTTTAGTAATAAATACATATATTTTGAATATATACCTGGTGTGGTGCTCTTTCATTTGGTCACTCAAGAGATTATAGACTGGTAAAACAAGCTGCTTTACATTCCTTCAAGACTTAGCCTGAAGGCTGCTCTCCACAGCTACCACTAGGATAGCTTTCAATAAGGTTGTCTTTAACCTACCTACCATAAGAGTCGATTTGGACTGGTGCAAGGTGCCCACTATAATTAGTGGACAGCATATGCCAGGCCAACTTCTCACAAGCAGGGCCTGACAGTCTTAGAAGCTGAGTGCTGACAGAGAGGGGAAGCAGGGCTTGGCATTGGTAGAAGCTGATTGGTGACAGAGAGGGGAAGCACGGCCTGGCATTGGTAGAAGCTGAGTGGTGACAGAGAGGGGAAGCAGTGCCTGGCATTGTTAGAAACTGAGGGCTGACAGAGAGGGGAAGCAGGGCCTGACAGTCTTAGAAGCTGAGCTCTGACTGAGAGGGGTAGCAGGGCCTGGCAGTGTTATAAGCTGAGTGCGCACTGAGAGGGGAAGCAGGGCATCACAGTGTTAGAAGCTGAGTGCTGATGGAGAGGGGAAGCAGGGCATCACAGTGTTAGAAGCTGAGTGCTGAGAGAGAGGGGAAGCAGGGCCTGACAGTGTGAGAAGCTGAGTGGTGACAGAGAGGGGAATCAGGGCCTGACAGTGTTACAAGCTGAGTGGTGACAGAGAGGGGAAGCAGTGCCTGGCATTGTTAGAAACTGAGTGCTGACAGAGAGGGAAGCAGGGCCTGACAGTCTTGGAAGCTGAGTGCTGACAGAGACAAGAAGCAGGGCCTGACAGTGTGAGAAGCTGAGTGGTGACAGAGAGGGGAAGCAGGGCCTGGCATTGTTAGAAACTGAGCTCTGACAGAGAGGGGTAGCAGGGCCTGGCAGTGTTATAAGCTGAGTGCTCACAGAGAGGGGAAGCAGGGCATCACAGTGTTAGAAGCTGAGTGCTGATGGAGAGGGGATGCAGGGCATCACAGTGTTAGAAAGCTGAGTGCTGATGGAGAGGGGATGCAGGGCATCACAGTGTTAGAAGCTGAGTGCTGACAGAGAGGGGAAGCAGGGCCTGACAGTGTGAGAAGCTGAGTGGTGACAGAGAGGGGAATCAGGGCCTGTCAGTGTTACAAGCTGAGTGGTGACAGAGAGGGAATCAGGGCCTGCCAGTGTTACAAGCTGAGTGGTGACAGAGAGGGAAGCAGGGCCTGGCATTGTGAGAAACTGAGCTCTGACAGAGAGGGGTAGCAGGGCCTGGCAGTGTTATAAGCTGAGTGCTCACTGAGAGGGGAAGCAGGGCATCACAGTGTTAGAAGCTGAGTGCTGATGGAGAGGGGATGCAGGGCATCACAGTGTTAGAAGCTGAGTGCTGACAGAGAGGGGAAGCAGGGCCTGACAGTGTGAGAAGGTGAGTGGTGACAGAGAGGGGAATCAGGGCCTGACAGTGTTACAAGCTGAGTGGTGACAGAGAGGGAAGCAGGGCCTGGCATTATTAGAAACTGAGTGCTGACAGAGAGGGGAAGCAGAGCCTGGCATTGTTAGAAGCTGAATGCTGACAGAGAGGGTGAGCAGGGCCTGACAGTGCTAGAATTGAGTGCTGACAGAGAGGGGTAGCAGGGCCTGGCAGTCTTAGAAGCTGACTGCTGACAGAGAGGGGTAGCAGGGCCTGGCAGTGTTAGAATCTGAGCGGTGACTGAGAGTGGAAGGAGGGTCTCACAGTGTTAGAAGCTGAGTGGTGACAGTGAGTGGTAGCAGGACCTGACAGTGTTAGAATCTGAGTGCTGATAGAGAGTAGAAGCAGGGCCTGACAGTGTTAGAAGCTGAGTGCTGACAGAGAGGGTAAGCAGAGCCTGACAGTGTTAGAAGCTGAGTGCTGACAGAGAGGGGAAGCAGGGCCTGACAGTGTTAGAAGCTGAGTGCTGACAGAGAGGGAAGCAGGGCCTGGCATTGGTAGAAGCTGAGTGCTGACAGAGAGGGGGAGCAGGGCCTGGCAGTGGTAGAAGCTGAGTGCTGACAGAGAGGGGGAGCAGGGCATCACAGTGTTAGAAGCTGAGTGCTGACAGAGAGGGGTAGCAGGGCCTGGCAGTCTTAGAAGCTGAGTGCTGACACAGAGGGAAAGCAGGGCCTGTCATTGTTAGAAAATGAGTGCTGACAGAGAGGGGCAGCAGGTCCTGGCATTGTTAGAAAATGAGTGCTAACAGAGAGGGAAAGAAGGGCCTGGCATTGGTACAAGCTGAGTGGTGACAGAGAGGGGAAGCAGGGCCTGGAATTGGTAGAAGCTGAGTGCTGACAGAGAGGGGGAGCAGGGCCTGACAGTCTTAGAAGCTGAGTGCTGACTGAGAGGGGAAGCAGGGCCTGGCATTGGTAGAAGCTGAATGGTGACAGAGAGGGGAAGCAGGGCCTGGGTGCATTGGTAGAAGCTGAGTGGTGACAGAGAGGGGAAGCAGGGCCTGGCATTGTTAGAAACTGAGTGCTGACAGAGAGGGGAAGCAGGGCCTGACAGTCTTAGAAGCTGAGCTCTGACAGAGAGGGGTAGCAGGGCCTGGCAGTGTTATAAGCTGAGTGCTGAAATAGAGGGGAAGCAGGGCCTGACAGTGTTAGAAGCTGAGTGCTAACTGAGAGGGGTAGCAGGGCCTGGCATTGGTAGTAGCTGAGTGCTGACAGAGAGGGGAACTAGGGCCTGGTATTGTTAGAAGCTGAGTGCTGACACAGAGGGGAAGCAGGGCCTGGCAGTGGTAGAAGCTGAGTGCTGGCAGAGAGGGGAGCAGGGCCTGGCAGTGGTAGAAGCTGAGTGCTGACAGAGAGGAGAAGCAGGGCCTGGCATTGTTAGAAACTGGGTGCTGACAGAGAGGGAAAGCAGGCCCTGACAGTATTAGAATTGAGTGCTGACAGAGAGGGGAAGGAGGTCCTGACAGTCTTAGAAGCTGAGTGCTGACAGAGAGGGGAAGCAGGGCCTAACAGTGTTAGAAGCTGAGTGATGACAGAAAGGAGAAGCGGGCCTGACAGTGTTAGAAGCTGAGTGCTGACTGAGAGGGGAAGCAGGGCCTGGCAGTGTTAGAATTGAGTGCTGACAGAGAGGGGAAGCAGGTCCTGACAGTCTTGGAAGCTGAGTGCTGACAGAGACTGGAAGCAGGGCCTGACAGTGTGAGAAGCTGAGTGCTGACAGAGAGGGGAAGCATGCCTGACAGTGTTAGACGCTGAGTGGTGACAGAGAGGGGATGCAGGGCATCACAGTGTTAGAAGCTGAGTGCTGACAGAGAGGGGTATCAGGGCCTGGCAGTCTTAGAAGCTGAGTGCTGACAGAGAGGGAAAGCAGGGCCTGGCATTGTTAGAAAATGAGTGCTGGCAGATAGGGGAAAAAGGGCCTGGCATTGTTAGAAAATGAGTGCTGACAGAGAGGGGAAGCAGGGCCTGGCATTGGTAGAAGCTGAGTGGTGACAGAGAGGGGAAGCAGGGCCTGGAATTGGTAGAAGCTGAGTGCTGACAGAGAGGGGGAGCAAGGCCTGACAGTCTTAGAAGCTGAGTGCTGACAGAGAGGGGAAGCAGGGCTTGGCATTGGTAGAAGCTGATTGGTGACAGAGAGGGGAAGCACGGCCTGGCATTGGTAGAAGCTGAGTGGTGACAGAGAGGGGAAGCAGTGCCTGGCATTGTTAGAAACTGAGGGCTGACAGAGAGGGGAAGCAGGGCCTGACAGTCTTAGAAGCTGAGCTCTGACTGAGAGGGGTAGCAGGGCCTGGCAGTGTTATAAGCTGAGTGCGCACTCAGAGGGGAAGCAGGGCATCACAGTGTTAGAAGCTGAGTGCTGATGGAGAGGGGAAGCAGGGCATCACAGTGTTAGAAGCTGAGTGCTGAGAGAGAGGGGAAGCAGGGCCTCACAGTGTGAGAAGCTGAGTGGTGACAGAGAGGGGAATCAGGGCCTGACAGTGTTACAAGCTGAGTGGTGACAGAGAGGGGAAGCAGTGCCTGGCATTGTTAGAAACTGAGTGCTGAAAGAGAGGGGAAGCAGAGCCTGGCATTGTTAGAAGCTGAATGCTGACAGAGAGGGTGAGCAGGGCCTGACAGTGCTAGAATTGAGTACTGACAGAGAGGGGTAGCAGGGCCTGGCAGTCTTAGAAGCTGAGTGCTGACAGAGAGGGGTAGCAGGGCCTGGCAGTTTTAGAAGCTGAGTGGTGACACAGAGTGGAAGGAGGGTCTCACAGTGTTAGAAGCTTAGTGGTGAAAGAGAGGGGTAGCAGGACCTGACAGTGTTAGAATCTGAGTGCTGATAGAGAGTGGAAGCAGGGCCTGACAGTGTTAGAAGCTGAGTGCTGACAGAGAGGGTGAGCAGGGCCTGACAGTGTTAGAAGCTGAGTGCTGACAGAGAGGGGAAGCAGGTGTGAGAAGTTGGCCTGGCATATGCTGTCCACTAATTATAGTGGGCACCTTGCACCAGTCCAAATCGACTCTTATGGTAGGTAGGTTAAAGACAACCTTATTGAAAGCTATCCTAGTGGTAGCTGTGGAGAGCAGCCTTCAGGCTAAGTCTTGAAGGAATGTAAAGCAGCTTGTTTTACCAGTCTATAATCTCTTGAGTGACCAAATGAAAGAGCACCACACCAGGTATATATTCAAAATATATGTATTTATTACTAAACACACCCCTCTAGTCTCTTTATGAGGCTAGAGTTCGAAGTACATAGGTTATAAGATCTTAAATCACAGTAATAGCACAAATACACGTTTGAGCCCTAGGGGCGTACCAAACCATATACCAATAAAGTGGTATGCGAACCACGACTGAACTAGACACTAGGCCTAGAGCCTCTAGAAGTGCTTGGACCACAAGGAACCACCCAAGGTAGTGACACAGGGGACCCACGGGAGACGCGTGCAGTGTAAATACACAACCGCGATACGCCGTTAACTTCTATGGAGAAAGTCGGGATCGGGAAAATAGAGGAAAGGGACACTTTAAAGAGGACTAGGACAAAACCCTTTGAGATCTAGGACTTTGAAGAGTCTCTACCCACGGGAGCACCGGAGTACTCGTGTTACCTCACCCAGGAAGCCGGGTGCATAGGTGCCTTCGGGGTCGGGTTTCGTCGTCGTTTCTTATGGCGATCTGCTGCAAAGTGCTGCTGGCGACCAGGAGAAAAGTGTCCGGGTGGATCCAAGAGTGGATCGGAGTTCTGAAGAACCTGAAAGCAGAGGGGACAGAGTCTGGGTCACTAGCCAGTGACCAGGAGGGCGATGGACAGATGCCCACCGATGTCGAGTGCTTCAAGTTCGTTGACGGTCGTCTTGACTCTTCAGCCACGAGGTCCGGGAGGCGTTGTCGGCGACCAGGAGCAGGATTCGGGCTGTTGCTCGATGTCGGTCGAGTGCAGAGGTGTCGGCGACCAGATTGGACCCAACAGGCCTTGGCAACGGCAAGTCTCGAGTAAGATGTAGATCGTCGATGATGCAGACCAGCAAGGTCTGGGGAACTCACCCAGCAAGGGTAAGTGAGGGCAGGCCTGGAGCAACCAGACTGCCAAGTAAAGAAAAGATTGGCCTTCGGTAAGGGCTACTAGCCAACGGGCTAGCGACCGCGAAGGAGCCTCGTGACGCCGCACGTGGAGCTGGCTTACAGGACACTCGTGGAGTGGGGGCCAGTGATCTTCGGTGCAGGTGGTGCTGGAGGCTAGGGCTACTCGGAGCCCAAAGCACGACTTCTTGGGAGACCCAGAAGATGGTGCACTTGCAAATGTGCTCGGTGTCCAGGGGTCACGGTCTCACGTTACCCACGATAGCCACAGGCCTCAGCTTTGCTGGGGACTCAGGGTAGCCTCGGGAAGTCTGAGAATCCACCTCTGGTGATGCGATGACTTCGGCGTCCGACGGGAGCTTCAGTGATGCGAACCGGACAGATGCTTCTTTGGTGCCTGCCAAGCAGGGGAGTCACTCCTTGACCCCAAGGGAGATTCTTCTGTCCTCTAATCGTGAGTAGAGCGTCGAAGGTCCAGGATTCTGTTTCAGAGTTTCGTCCAGGTATAATCTAATCTTGCTGTGGCAAGGGTTCCCCATTTTAACTAGTAAAACAGGGAGGGACTAACTCTATGACCCCACCTATGGGAGGGTCAAGGGAGGGGTGGCTACACCCACTTCCCTTTGTCCAGTTTCGCGCCAGAGCAGGGGCAGGTAGCCCCTGAGCTGGTTTGAACTGGCATATGCACAGAGGAGCCTTTTGCTCCCCCAGTGCAGGACTTCAAAGCACTCTAAGAGTGCACCCACCCAGCCCCAATACACATTATCCTGTCTGGGGAGGTGGTCACACCTCCCTGCAACAGGAAACCTATTGTCCAGGCCTCCCCTGCCGGAGTTTCATCCAGCAGCAGGAGGCCAGACTTGTGTCTGTGGCAGCAGCATCCATTTTGTGATGCCAGGGCTTCAGAAAGAAGTTACCGGGTAAGCCAGAGTTAACATGTCTTTCCCTCTAGAAGGGTGGAATGCTACCCCCGCCGCCAGGATTGGCGGGGGGTAGTATTCCAAGATGTTTGACACCAAACACGACATGTTTAGGTGCAGCCATTCCAAAGTTAGCATTTTACCGCGAGGATATAATGCGCTTAAGAGTATATGGTCAGGCTGCACTACAAACAGCATCAGAGATGGTCTCCGAACGCTGCAGAGGGGCCCTGCTCATGCAGGGGCACCCTCTCACATAGGAACCATGCACTCTGCCTTTAGGATTGATAAGGCCTGCCTTAGGAGTGACTTATAGGTTTCTAGGTGTGTATGTATTTCGTGATATAGGTAACCTATATCACAGTAAGGGGTGCATGCACCACCTTACCCAGGCTGCAGTAGCAGACCTGTGGTGTCAGTTTGGATGGCCTTCCAGGGGTGGCATAATACATGCTGCAGCCCCTGGCAGGCCTCTGAGGTACCTATGCCCTTGGTACATAGTATACCATATACTAGGGACTTATAAGGGCACTCCAGATCCCAATCAGAGATGTGCCTAAGGCACATGGAATCCATTTTACAGAGAAAGCAGATAGACTGGGGCCCTGAATAGCAGGATCCCAGTCCAACTAAGTCATAAACCAGCAAAACACCATAAAAAAAGTGGGGGCAACCATATAGTCAGATTCCACCTTCCTACAGCAGGGCCTGACAGAGTTAGAACCTGAGTGCTGACAGAGAGGGGAAGCAGGGCCTGGCATTGGTAGAAGCTGAGTGCTGACAGAGAGGGGGAGCAGGGCCTGTCAGTGGTAGAAGCTGAGTGCTGACAGAGAGGGGGAGCAGGGCCTGGCATTGTTAGAACCTGGGTGCTGACAGAGAGGGGAAGCAGGGCCTGACAGTATTAGAATTGAGTGCTGACAGAGAGGGGAAGAAGGTCCTGACAGTCTTAGAAGCTGAGTGCTGACTGAGAGGGGTAGCAGGGCCTGGCATTGGTAGTAGCTGAGTGCTGACAGAGAGGGGAAGTAGGGCCTGGTATTGTTAGAAGCTGAGTGCTGACAGAGAGGGGAAGCAGGGCCTGGCAGTGGTAGAAGCTGAGTGCTGGCAGAGAGGGGGAGCAGGGCCTGGCAGTGGTAGAAGCTGAGTGCTGACAGAGAGGGGAAGCAGGGCCTGGCATTGTTAGAAACTGGGTGCTGACAGAGAGGGGAAGGAGGGCCTGACAGTATTAGAATTGAGTACTGACAGAGAGGGGAAGAAGGTCCTGACAGTCTTAGAAGCTGAGTGCTGACAGAGAGACGAAGCAGGGCCTGACAGTGTTAGAAACTGAGTGATGACAGAAAGGAGAAGCAGGGCCTGACAGTGTTAGAAGCTGAGTTCTGACTGAGAGGGGAAGCAGGGCCTGGCAGTGTTAGAATTGAGTGCTGACAGAGAGGGGAAGCAGGTCCTGACAGTCTTGGAAGCTGAGTGCTGACAGAGACAGGAAGCAGGGCCTGACAGTGTGAGAAGCTGAGTGCTGACAGAGAGGGGAAGCAGGGCCTGACAGTGTTAGACGCTGAGTGGTGACAGAGAGGGTATGCAGGGCATCACAGTGTTAGAAGCTGAGTGCTGACAGAGAGGGGTAGCAGGGCCTGGCAGTCTTAGAAGCTGAGTGCTGACAGAGAGGGAAAGCAGGACCTGGCATTGTTAGAAAATGAGTGCTGGCAGATAGGGGAAGCAGGGCCTGGCATTATTAGAAAATGAGTGCTGACAGAGAGGGAAGCAGGGCCCGACAGTGTTAGAAGCTGAGTGCTGACTGAGAGGGGTAGTAGAGCCTCACTGTGGTAGTAGCTGATTGCTGTCAGAGAGGGAAGTAGGGCCTGGCATTGTTAGAAGCTGAGTGCTGACAGAGAGGGGAAGCAGGGCCTGGCAGTGGTAGAAGCTGAGTGCTGACAGAGAGGGGGAGCAGGGCCTGGCAGTGGTAGAAGCTGAGTGCTGACAGAGAGGGGAAGCAGGGCCTGGCATTGTTAGAAACTGGGTGCTGACAGAGAGGGGAAGCAGGGCCTGACAGTATTAGAATTGAGTGCTGACAGAGAGGGGAAGAAGGTCCTGACAGTCTTAGAAGCTGAGTGCTGACAGAGAGGGGAAGCAGGGCCTGACAGTGTTAGAAGCTGAGTGATTACAGAAAGGGAAAGCAGAGCCTGGCATTGGTAGAAGCTGAGTGCTGACAGAGAGGGGAAGCAGGTCCTGACAGTCTTGAAAGCTGAGTGCTGACAGAGACAGGAAGCAGGGCCTGACAGTGTTAGAAGCTGAGTGCTGACAGAAAGGAGAAGCAGGGCCTGACAGTGTTAGAAGCTGAGTGCTGACTGAGAGGGGAAGCAGGGCCTGGCAGTGTTAGAATTGAGTGCTGACAGAGAGGGGAAGCAGGTCCTGACAGTCTTGGAAGCTGAGTGCTGACAGAGACAGGAAGCAGGGCCTGACAGTTTGAGAAGCTGAGTGCTGACAGAGAGGGGAAGCAGGGCCTGACAGTGTTAGACGCTGAGTGGTGACAGAGAGGGGATGCAGGGCATCACAGTGTTAGAAGCTGAGTGCTGACAGAGAGGGGTAGCAGGGCCTGGCAGTCTTATAAGCTGAGTGCTGACAGAGAGGGAAAGCAGGGCCTGGCATTGTTAGAAAATGAGTGCTGGCAGATAGGGGAAGCAGGGCCTGGCATTGTTAGAAAATGAGTGCTGACAGAGAGGGGAAGCAGGGCCTGACAGTCTTGGAAGCTGAGTGCTGACAGAGACAAGAAACAGGGCCTGACAGTGTGAGAAGCTGAGTGGTGACAGAGAGGGGAAGCAGGGCCTGGCATTGGTAGAACCTGAGCTCTGACAGAGAGGGGTAGCAGGGCCTGGCAGTGTTATAAGCTTAGTGCTCACAGAGAGGGGAAGCAGGGCATCACAGTGTTAGAAGCTGAGTGCTGATGGAGAGGGGATGCAGGGCATCACAGTGTTAGAAGCTGAGTGCTGATGGAGAGGGTATGCAGGGCATCACAGTGTTAGAAGCTGAGTGCTGACAGAGAGGGGAAGCAGGGCCTGACAGTGTGAGAAGCTGAGTGGTGACAGAGAGGGGAATCAGGGCCTGTCAGTGTTACAAGCTGAGTGGTGACAGAGAGGGGAATCAGGGCCTGCCAGTGTTACAAGCTGAGTGGTGACAGAGAGGGGAAGCAGGGCCTGGCATTGTGGGAAACTGAGCTCTGACAGAGAGGGGTAGCAGGGCCTGGCAGTGTTATAAGCTGAGTGCTCACTGAGAGGGGAAGCAGGGCATCACAGTGTTAGAAGCTGAGTGCTGATGGAGAGGGCATGCAGGGCATCACAGTGTTAGAAGCTGAGTGCTGACAGAGAGGGGAAGCAGGGCCTGACAGTGTGAGAAGGTGAGTGGTGACAGAGAGGGGAATCAGGGCCTGACAGTGTTAGAATCTGAGCGGTGACAGAGAGTGGAAGGAGGGTCTCACAGTGTTAGAAGCTGAGTGGTGACAGTGAGTGGTAGCAGGACCTGACAGTGTTAGAATCTGAGTGCTGATAGAGAGTAGAAGCAGGGCCTGACAGTGTTAGAAGCTGAGTGCTGACAGAGAGGGTAAGCAGAGCCTGACAGTGTTAGAAGCTGAGTGCTGACAGAGAGGGGAAGCAGGGCCTGACAGTGTTAGAAGCTGAGTGCTGACAGAGAGGGGAAGCAGGGCCTGGCATTGGTAGAAGCTGAGTGCTGACAGAGAGGGGGAGCAGGGCCTGGCAGTGGTAGAAGCTGAGTGCTGACAGAGAGGGGAAGCAGGGCATCACAGTGTTAGAAGCTGAGTGCTGACAGAGAGGGGTAGCAGGGCCTGGCAGTCTTAGAAGCTGAGTGCTGACACAGAGGGAAAGCAGGGCCTGGCATTGTTAGAAAATGAGTGCTGACAGAGAGGGGCAGCAGGTCCTGGCATTGTTAGAAAATGAGTGCTAACAGAGAGGGAAAGAAGGGCCTGGCATTGGTACAAGCTGAGTGGTGACAGAGAGGGGAAGCAGGGCCTGGAATTGGTAGAAGCTGAGTGCTGACAGAGAGGGGGAGCAGGGCCTGACAGTCTTAGAAGCTGAGTGCTGACTGAGAGGGGAAGCAGGGCCTGGCATTGGTAGAAGCTGAATGGTGACAGAGAGGGGAAGCAGGGCCTGGCGGCATTGGTAGAAGCTGAGTGGTGACAGAGAGGGGAAGCAGGGCCTGGCATTGTTAGAAACTGAGTGCTGACAGAGAGGGGAAGCAGGGCCTGACAGTTTTTGAAGCTGAGCTCTGACAGAGAGGGGTAGCAGGGCCTGGCAGTGTTATAAGCTGAGTGCTGAAATAGAGGGGAAGCAGGGCCTGACAGTGTTAGAAGCTGAGTGCTAACTGAGAGGGGTAGCAGGGCCTGGCATTGGTAGTAGCTGAGTGCTGACAGAGAGGGGAACTAGGGCCTGGTATTGTTAGAAGCTGAGTGCTGACACAGAGGGTAAGCAGGGCCTGGCAGTGGTAGAAGCTGAGTGCTGGCAGAGAGGGGGAGCAGGGCCTGGCAGTGGTAGAAGCTGAGTGCTGACAGAGAGGAGAAGCAGGGCCTGGCATTGTTAGAAACTGGGTGCTGACAGAGAGGGAAAGCAGGGCCTGACAGTATTAGAATTGAGTGCTGACAGAGAGGGGAAGGAGGTCCTGACAGTCTTAGAAGCTGAGTGCTGACAGAGAGGGGAAGCAGGGCCTGACAGTGTTAGAAGCTGAGTGATGACAGAAAGGAGAAGCGGGGCCTGACAGTGTTAGAAGCTGAGTGCTGACTGAGAGGGGAAGCAGGGCCTGGCAGTGTTAGAATTGAGTGCTGACAGAGAGGGGAAGCAGGTCCTGACAGTCTTGGAAGCTGAGTGCTGACAGAGACTGGAAGCAGGGCCTGACAGTGTTAGACGCTGAGTGGTGACAGAGAAGGGATGCAGGGCATCACAGTGTTAGAAGCTGAGTGCTGACAGAGAGGGGTATCAGGGCCTGGCAGTCTTAGAAGCTGAGTGCTGACAGAGAGGGAAAGCAGGGCCTGGCATTGTTAGAAAATGAGTGCTGGCAGATAGGGGAAAAAGGGCCTGGCATTGTTAGAAAATGAGTGCTGACAGAGAGGGAAGCAGGGCCTGGCATTGGTAGAAGCTGAGTGGTGACAGCGAGGGGAAGCAGGGCCTGGAATTGGTAGAAGCTGAGTGCTGACAGAGAGGGGGAGCAGGGCCTGACAGTCTTAGAAGCTGAGTGCTGACAGAGAGGGGAAGCAGGGCTTGGCATTGGTAGAAGCTGATTGGTGACAGAGAGGGGAAGCACGGCCTGGCATTGGTAGAAGCTGAGTGGTGACAGAGAGGGGAAGCAGTGCCTGGCATTGTTAGAAACTGAGGGCTGACAGAGAGGGGAAGCAGGGCCTGACAGTCTTAGAAGCTGAGCTCTGACTGAGAGGGGTAGCAGGGCCTGGCAGTGTTATAAGCTGAGTGCGCACTGAGAGGGGAAGCAGGGCATCACAGTGTTAGAAGCTGAGTGCTGATGGAGAGGGGAAGCAGGGCATCACAGTGTTAGAAGCTGAGTGCTGAGAGAGAGGGGAAGCAGGGCCTGACAGTGTGAGAAGCTGAGTGGTGACAGAGAGGGGAATCAGGGCCTGACAGTGTTACAAGCTGAGTGGTGACAGAGAGTGGAAGCAGTGCCTGGCATTGTTAGAAACTGAGTGCTGACAGAGAGGGGAAGCAGAGCCTGGCATTGTTAGAAGCTGAATGCTGACAGAGAGGGTGAACAGGGCCTGACAGTGCTAGAATTGAGTGCTGACAGAGAGGGGTAGCAGGGCCTGGCAGTCTTAGAAGCTGAGTGCTGACAGAGAGGGGTAGCAGGGCCTGGCAGTTTTAGAAGCTGAGTGGTGACACAGAGTGGAAGGAGGGTCTCACAGTGTTAGAAGCTTAGTGGTGAAAGAGAGGGGTAGCAGGACCTGACAGTGTTAGAATCTGAGTGCTGATAGAGAGTGGAAGCAGGGCGTGACAGTGTTAGAAGCTGAGTGCTGACAGAGAGGGTGAGCAGGGCCTGACAGAGTTAGAACCTGAGTGCTGACAGAGAGGGGAAGCAGGGCCTGGCATTGGTAGAAGCTGAGTGCTGACAGAGAGGGGGAGCAGGGCCTGTCAGTGGTAGCAGCTGAGTGCTGACAGAGAGGGGGAGCAGGGCCTGGCATTGTTAGAACCTGGGTGCTGACAGAGAGGGGAAGCAGGGCCTGACAGTATTAGAATTGAGTGCTGACAGAGAGGGGAAGAAGGTCCTGACAGTCTTAGAAGCTGAGTGCTGACTGAGAGGGGTAGCAGGGCCTGGCATTGGTAGTAGCTGAGTGCTGACAGAGAGGGGAAGTAGGGCCTGGTATTGTTAGAAGCTGAGTGCTGACAGAGAGGGGAAGCAGGGCCTGGCAGTGGTAGAAGCTGAGTGCTGGCAGAGAGGGGGAGCAGGGCCTGGCAGTGGTAGAAGCTGAGTGCTGACAGAGAGGGGAAGCAGGGCCTGGCATTGTTAGAAACTGGGTGCTGACAGAGAGGGGAAGGAGGGCCTGACAGTATTAGAATTGAGTACTGACAGAGAGGGGAAGAAGGTCCTGACAGTCTTAGAAGCTGAGTGCTGACAGAGAGACGAAGCAGGGCCTGACAGTGTTAGAAGCTGAGTGATGACAGAAAGAAGAAGCAGGGCCTGACAGTGTTAGAAGCTGAGTTCTGACTGAGAGGGGAAGCAGGGCCTGGCAGTGTTAGAATTGAGTGCTGACAGAGAGTGGAAGCAGGTCCTGACAGTCTTGGAAGCTGAGTGCTGACAGAGACAGGAAGCAGGGCCTGACAGTGTGAGAAGCTGAGTGCTGACAGAGAGGGGAAGCAGGGCCTGACAGTGTTAGACGCTGAGTGGTGACAGAGAGGGTATGCAGGGCATCACAGTGTTAGAAGCTGAGTGCTGACAGAGAGGGGTAGCAGGGCCTGGCAGTCTTAGAAGCTGAGTGCTGACAGAGAGGGAAAGCAGGACCTGGCATTGTTAGAAAATGAGTGCTGGCAGATAGGGGAAGCAGGGCCTAGCATTATTAGAAAATGAGTGCTGACAGAGAGGGGAAGCAGGGCCTGGCATTGGTAGAAGCTGAGTGGTGACAGAGAGGGGAAGCAGGGCCTGGAATTGGTAGAAGCTGAGTGCTGACAGAGAGGGGGAGCAGGGCCTGACAGTCTTAGAAGCTGGGTGCTGACAGAGAGGGGAAGCAGGGCCTGGCATTGGTAGAAGCTGATTGGTGACAGAGAGGGGAAGCAGGGCCTGGCATTTGTAGAAGCTGAGTGGTGACAGAGAGGGAAAGCAGGGCCTGACATTGTTAGAAACTGAGGGCTGACAGAGAGGGGAAGCAGGGCCTGACAGTCTTAGAAGCTGAGCTCTGACAGAGAGGGGTAGCAGGGCCTGGCAGTGTTATAAGCTGAGTGCTCACAGAGAGGGGAAGCAGGGCATCACAGTGTTAGAAGCTGAGTGCTGATGGAGAGGGGAAGCAGGGCATCACAGTGTTAGAAGCTGAGTGCTGACAGAGAGGGGAAGCAGGGCCTGACAGTGTGAGAAGCTGAGTGGTGACAGAGAGGGGAATCAGGGCCTGACAGTGTTACAAGCTGAGTGGTGACAGAGAGGGGAAGCAGGGCCTGGCATTGTTAGAAACTGAGTGCTGACCGAGAGGGGAAGCAGAGCCTGGCATTGTTAGAAGCTGAATGCTGACAGAGAGGGTGAGCAGGGCCTGACAGTGCTAGAATTGAGTGCTGACAGAGAGGGGTAGCAGGGCCTGGCAGTATTAGAAGCTGAGTGCTGACAGAGAGGAGTAGCAGGGCCTGGCAGTGTTAGAATCTGAGTGGTGACAGAGAGTGGAAGCAGGGCCTGGCATTGGTAGAAGCTGAGTGCTGACAGAGAGGGGAAGCAGGGCCTGACAGTTTTAGAATTGAGTGCTGACAGAGAGGGAAGAAGGTCCTGACAGTCTTAGAAGCTGAGTGCTGACAGAGAGGGGAAGCAGGGCCTGACAGTGTTAGAAGCTGAGTGATGACAGAAAGGGAACGCAGGGTCTGGCATTGGTAGAAGCTGAGTGCTGACAGAGAGGCGAAGCAGGTCCTGACAGTCTTGGAAGCTGAGTGCTGACAGAGAGGGGAAGCAGGGCCTGGCAGTGTTGGAATTGAGTGCTGACAGAGAGGGGAAGCAGGTCCTGACAGTCTTGGAAGCTGAGTGCTGACAGAGAGGGGAAGCAGGGCCTGGCAGTGTTGGAATTGAGTGCTGACAGAGAGAGGAAGCAGGGCCTGACAGTGTGAGAAGCTGAGTGCTGACTGAGAGTGGAAGCAGGGCCTGGCATTGGTAGAAGCTGAGTGCTGACAGAGAGGGGGAGCAGGGCCTGGCAGTGGTAGAAGCTGAGTGCTGACAGAGAGGGGAAGCAGGGCCTGACAGTATTAGAATTGAGTGCTGACAGAGAGGGGAAGCAGGGCCTGACAGTGTTAGAAGCTGAGTGATGACAGAATGGGAACGCAGGGCCTTGCATTGGTAGAAGCTGAGTGCTGACAGAGAGGGGAAGCAGGTCCTGACAGTCTTGGAAGCTGAGTGCTGACAGAGACAGGAAGCAGGGCCTGACAGTGTTTGAAGCTGAGTGCTGACAGAAAGGAGAAGCAGGGCCTGACAGTGTTAGAAGCAGCTGAGTGCTGACTGAGAGGGGAAGCAGGCCCTGGCAGTGTTGGAATTGAGTGCTGACAGAGAGGGGAAGCAGGTCCTGACAGTCTTGGAAGCTGAGTGCTGACAGAGAGAGGAAGCAGGGCCTGACAGTTTGAGAAGCTGAGTGCTGACAGAAAGCAGAAGCAGGGCCTGACAGTCTTAGAAGTTGAGTTCTGACAGAGAGGGGAAGCAGGGCCTGATAGTGTGAGAAGCTGAGTGCTGACTGAGAGGGGAAGCAGGGCCTGACAGTGTTAGAAGCTGAGTGGTGACAGAGAGGGGATGCAGGGCATCACAGTGTTAGAAGTTGAGTTCTGACAGAGAGGGGTAGCAGGGCCTGGCAGTCTTAGAAGCTGAGTGGTGACAGAGAGGGAAAGCAGGGCCTGGCATTGTTAGAAAATGAGTGCTGACAGAGAGGGACAGCAGGGCCTGGCATTGTTAGATAATGAGTGCTGACAGAGAGGGGAAGCAGGGCCTGGCATTGGTAGAAGCTGAGTGGTGACAGAGCGGGGAAGCAGGGCCTGGAATTGGTAGAAGCTGATTGCTGACAGAGAGGGGGAGCAGGGCCTGACAGTCTTAGAAGCTGAGTGCTGACAGAGAGGGGAAGCAGGGCCTGGCATTGGTAGAAGCTGAGTGGTGACAGAGAGGGGAAGCAGAGCCTGGCATTGGTAGAAGCTGAGTGGTGACAGAGAGGGGAAGCAGGGCCTGGCATTGTTAGAAACTGAGTGCTGACAGAGAGGGGAATCAGGGCCTGACAGTCTTAGAAGCTGAGCTCTGACAGAGAGGGGTAGCAGGGCCTGGCAGTGTTATAAGCTGAGTGCTGAAAGAGAGGGGAAGCAGGGCCTGACAGTGTTAGAAGCTGAGTGCTGACAGAGAGGGGTAGCAGGGCCTGGCAGTGTTAGAATCTGAGTGGTGACAGAGAGTGGAAGGAGGGTCTCACAGTGTTAGAAGCTGAGTGGTGACAGTGAGGGGTAGCAGGACCTGACAGTGTTAGAATCTGAGTGCTGATAGAGAGTGGAAGCAGGGCCTGACAGTGTTAGAAGCTGAGTGCTGACAGAGAGGGTGAGCAGGGCCTGACAGTGTTAGAAGCTGAGTGCTGACAGAGAGGGGAAGCAGGGCCTGACAGTGTGAAGTGATGACCAAAGCCGGAACAGATGGAGGCAGATGCAGGTTTGGGATAAGGTTTTTATTGCAGCTCCAGTACAACAGACCTCATACTACAACCGAAATGAAGGAACTGACATTCTATTCAAAGTACCAACGTTCTTAGATTTCCCAGGCAGCTCCATGGTGACAACATGGAACTTGGGCACAGAATAGGGAGGACACATGGCTAAACCTATACAGAGAAGTTGCAAGAACACTACATCACCTCCCCTTTTCCCAACAGCAGAAAAGATACAAGGTTGATGAATATAAACAATACAGAATGCAGTCAAAACAAATAAACAATAAGAATGCAGTAGGTACGTGCACAAGATGTACTAACTATCATCTCTCAAACGAAGGGGAATTTTTCTCATCCTACTAGATCTCCTTTCCGCAGGAAGTGAATGAGCAGCAGCAGGAGAAGCAGTAGAACGAGCTGCAGGAGGAGGAAATGGATGAGCAGTAGAAGAAGCAGCAGGGGGAGAAAGAGAATGAGCAGCAGCAGGAGAAGCAGTAGAAGGAGCAGCAGGAGAAGGAAATGGATAAGCAGTAGAAGAAGCCGCAGGAGGAGCAAATGACCCACTGGACGTGTTTCCTTCAACACACTTAGGAGGACACTTACCAATTCTGTTAAGATTCCATATTCTGTGATCCTGAGTCTTTACCGTATTCCCCAGAAGTTTGATAACTCTTATTGGTTGTCCAAATTTCGACTTACCAACCCTCCTTTCAGGGAGTTTCACCCTAACCCAGTCACCAATTTGAACAACAGTCTTCTTTACAGCTTTTCTCGCATCAAATTCCAGTTTCCTTTTCTCCATCTTCTGCTGTTCGCGATCCTTCCATCCTACAGTGCTGTCGATCTCACCCCCCACTTTAATTCTCCTAGAAGTAACCCAGCCAGGATTGACCTGAGTACTAGCCACCCTTCCTTTAAACAGCGTGAAAGGAGAAACCCCAGTGGAAGAATGTGGGGTCATCCTGTACTCACAAACCTTTTTTTTATGGCTTCCTCCCAGTCGCAACTAGAGACCACAGCCAATTGCATAGCTTCCTTGAGTACTCTCACAAACCTTTCTACGACACCATTGCATTCAGGGTGGTAGAGGGAGGCGCGCTTATGCAAAATCCCCCTTTCTCTCAAAAATTCTTCCACAAGACCGGAGGTAAATTGCACACCATTATCTGTTAACACGGAAGCAGGCAACCCTTCGCTTGAAAAAAGATCATCTAAGAAGTTGATAACAGAAGATGAGTCCACTGAATTGACTAGTTTGATTGCAGGCCACCTGGAATACATGTCCACGCACACTAGCACATAACGATCTTGAGATCTGACCTTTACCGGACCCAGGATATCTACAGCGACATCAACCCAGGGACCACTAGATTGCTGCCTGATGATCATGGGTTGTGTCCTACACTTGAGAACTTTATCACTGTTGGCACATTGTGGACAAGAGCGCACTACTCTTTCAATCTGAACGTCCATTGCAGGCCACCAATATGTTTCCCTGAGTCTTTCCTTTGTTTTGGCTATGCCCATGTGACTAGAATGGGCACTCTCAACAAGCTTGTCACGCAGGCCTGAAGGGGCCACCAGCCTACTGCCTCTGAAAAGTAAATCTTCAGAACACGACAACTCCTCCTTCACACTCCAAAACCCTTTTATTTGGTCATCACAAACACGCTTCTCACACCACCCATCACGTACATAGGTGATGACCTGCTGTAAAATCAGATCACTGACCAGACTGGCTTTCCATTCACTCTCTGTCACAACACCTTCAGTCACCACACACACTCTCAAGTCTTCACCAGAGTCTTCCCCAAGAAAACAGTCTTCTTCACCACCATCTTGAATAGCCGAACCACTGAGCCTAGACAAACAATCCGCAAGAATGTTACTTGCCCCAGGTAAGTAAGAAACATGAAAATCAAAATCTTGTAAAGCAATAACCCATTTCCTAATTCTATGAGAAACACGATCAATGCCCTTTTTTTCAAACACTTCTTTCAAAGGTTTGTGATCTGAGACCACTGAGAAATGCTTACCCCAAAGAAACTTTTTGAGCTTTCGAACTGACCAGTAGACAGCTAAAGCTTCTTTCTCTATGACAGAGTAGTTACACTCTGCGCCTCTAAGTGGCCTGGAAATAAATAGGATGGTATTGTCAGTGTGCTCACCAGGTTGCAGGAGAACGGCTCCCAACCCTTTAGAGCTAGCGTCTGTCATGACGAACGACTCCTTAGTAGGATCAAAACTAGACAGATTGGGAACCTTGTTCAAGCAAGTCTTGATGAGGTCAAACTCATCAGAGCAAGACTTGTCCCAAATGAATTCATGTCCCTTTCTAAGAAGTGCTCTCACATTTTCTGTCTTTTGTGCAAAGCCAGGGACAAATTTATTGTAGAATTCTGCCATCCCCAAAATTTGACAAGCTCATCCTTGCTCTCCGGATAGTTGAGATTGGAGATGGCTTCAACTAGTGATGGTTTAGGTTTGATACCTGAGCCAGACACCAAATGACCCAGATATTCGATTTCCCTGACATCGAATTTACACTTATCTAGCCTAAGGGTGAGACCTGAGTTTTGCAATTTGGCCAACACTTCTTTCAGCCTGGAATCATGCTCTTGTAAGTTTACCCCATGAACAAGCACATCGTCTTGGTAGACTTTTACGCCTTCAATACCACTTAAGATATTCTCCATCACCCTTTGGAAAACCGATGCCGCTGATATTAAGCCAAACGGCATCCTGAGAAATTTAAAGGTGCCGAACGGGGTGATGAAGGTGGTCAGATCTTGGCATGAAGGATGAAGTTTGACCTGGTGGTAGGCCGAGGAGAGGTCCAACGTCGAGAAGTGGGAGGCCCCACCCAAAGAGGACAGCATTTCAGCTATGTTTGGTAGCGGATAGCGATCTACAACTACGGCTTTATTGAGCTCTCTAAGGTCAATACATAATCTTGCCTCTCCGTTGGCCTTGCGGGCCATCACCACCGGAGAAACCCATTCAGTTGCCTCAACCTCTTGTATGACACCATTCTTTAACAATTTGTCTAATTCAGATCTCATTCTGTCTTTAACCAACAAAGGTACATTTCGAACTTTAGCTACCCTAGGTATAGAACCACGTTTCAATTTGATTACATGTATATAATTTTTAAGACAACCTAGCATATTGTCAAACACCCCTGGAAATTTAGTAACCCACATGCTGCGATCGGTGACAGCAGCTATTGAAGGGGGTTCTCTTAGACATACAGAAGGGGACTCATTTGGGTCAAGATAAACTCCAAGGTCACGTTGATGAGACCAACTAATAAGAGAATCCCCTTTCATTGATACATAAATTTTCCCAGCAGTGATTCTTCCTTTAAAGTCTATAGTCCCCATAAAATAACCTAACAACCTAATTATTTCTCCACCATAGCCTCTTGGAACAATGTCTGGTCTAAACAGCTTTACTTTCCTTGACAAATGCTTTTCATAAAATGTTTTAGGCACAAGGGTAATTTTTGCTCCCGAGTCAAATAACATCTCAACAGACTCGTCACTGATTAGAACATGTTCCACAGGACCTTCAACCTCTCGACCCTTGACTTGACAAATAAACAGATCTTCCTCACCATCTTGTTCATAAATATTCACTTCCCTTACTTTCTTTTGGTTTATGTTTGATCTGCAGCATTTCGAAAAATGTCCCTTCCTCTTACAGATAGAACAAACAGTCTTTAAGCCGGGACAATCCTTAAAGTTAGCTACATGACCTGGATTCCCACAACGGAAGCATTTTATCGAAAAGGGTTTGATATTAGTAAAGGAACGTATAGACTTAGATGCCAAAGGAGAACTTTGTGGATAGGATCTGGGTGACTTGTCATCAGATGAGGTTTTAACCTCTTTTACATCAGTGGAGACACTTTTACGACTTTCTGCATCTTTGCGAATAGTATCAACGCATGCTTTGGAGTGTTCATGCATTTTCATAGTAGTAATGACCTCTTGAAGAGGAGGATTGTCTTTTTGCCAAAGACTGTCTTTTGCTTTATCCATAGTACAGCCTAGCATGAGTTGGTCTCTTAGTCTTTCATCCAGACTGCCAGCGAATGAGCACGTAGAACCAAGCTTGCGTAGAGCTGTGACGTATTGCTCAACAGACTCTTCTTGTCTTTGCATCCTCTTCCCAAAGTGGTAGCGTTCTAAAACCATACTCACCTTGGGAAGATAATGCAAGTCCATTTTTTTATACATATTTCATATTCATTGAGGGAGCTAGCATCATTGTCGGTAAGGTCAGGAAGATGCTCAAATACTTCCTGTCCCTCCGAACCCAGGCAATGCAGGAAGAGTGAAGATTTCCTCTCCGCACTTAGGGACGTCCCACAAACCCTTGCATAGTTGGCGAAAACTTTTTCCACTTCAGCCAGGGTATGGGAGGATCGCCAGGTGTGGAGAGAAAAACGGTGGGGAGTGACATTTTGCATGTCACCAGGGAAGCAAGACACGAAGTTGTATTATTAAACTTTTTAGCCACCCTTCTTTTAAACAAAAACAGAGTGGCTTGTAATATAAAGGTACACAAGCTGTGCTGATCAGCGTAGATGTTCTATGCGACGACACTAGTTGAGTTTGTAAAACTGCAAAGCTGAGCTGATCAGCGTGATCAGCATTGAGGGTATGCGAAGCAAGAAGAGCTGTTTAAGGGGAGACAAGCTTTTCTCTTTTCCCAACAGCAGAAAGGTGAGGCAAGCTGTGCTGATCAGCGCAATGAACGTGAAGGGGTGCAGGAGCACGAAGTGTGTCAGACCAGGTTGTGTAGGTAAGAACAACAGGAAGTGCAGCACATGATACTGAGTATCAAGAAGACAACTTACCACTCAATCTTCAAATAGAGTGGAAAGGGGAAAACCTTAAGTGAGCGTGAGGACTCTTCAGGTGAAGCTAACCGTCTTTCTGACGAAGATCGCTCCGGACTTTACCAAGATGCCTGCCTTTGAATTAGGGATATAGTGAAATGTCTTTGATGAAGTTCAGTCGAGAACTTCTCTAAGATGGCCGCCGTTACGTTGGACGTGAATCACGTCGTGAGGTCACTCACCAGGTTAGAGAAACGCCGTCTTCACGCACACCAGGAAGCAGCACTTACGTCGGAGTCAGGCTTGGACAGGCTGTTGCCAGGCAGCGAAGAAATGGTGTCGAACGGTGAACCGCCACCGTTGCCAGGGACTGTCGAGCGCTGGGTAATGCCGGATGAAGGAAGGCCCGCCCGGCCAAAGAAGCACAGAAGTAAACCAGCATGCAGGACGTGACACCGCGAGGATAGCGACGGTCCACAGAAGGCAGCTAGTGAAGGCAGGACACGGAGAGAGGTAGCTTCGGTGGTGAGTGCAGCAGTTGTTCTAAGTGGTAGAGTTGGGTTGAGTTGAGGTCTGTGGAGCTTGTGGGTTGGTTTCCGCTCGTCGCCAAAATGAAGTGATGACCAAAGCCGGAACAGATGGAGGCAGATGCAGGTTTGGGATAAGGTTTTTATTGCAGCTCCAGTACAACAGACCTCATCCTACAACCGAAATGAAGGAACTGACAATCTATTCAAAGTACCAACGTTCTTAGATTTCCCAGGCAGCTCCATGGTGACAACATGGAACTTGGGCACAGAATATGGAGGACACATGGCTAAACCTATACAGAGAAGTTGCAAGAACACTACATCGTGTTAGAAGCTGAGTGCTGACAGAGAGGGGGAGCAGGGCCTGACAGTGTGAGAAGCTGAGTGCTGACAGAAAGCAGAAGCAGGGCCTGACAGTCTTAGAAGTTGAGTTCTGACAGAGAGGGGAAGCAGGGCCTGATAGTGTGAGAAGCTGAGTGCTGACAGAGAGGGGAAGCAGGGCCTGACAGTATTAGAATTGAGTGCTGACAGAGAGGGGAAGAAGGTCCTGACAGTCTTAGAAGCTGAGTGCTGACAGAGAGGGGAAGCAGGGCCTGACAGTGTTAGAAGCTGAGTGATGACAGAAAGGGAACGCAGGGCCTGGCATTGGTAGAAGCTGAGTGCTAACAGAGAGGGGAAGCAGGTCCTGACAGTCTTCGAAGCTGAGTGCTGACAGAGACAGGAAGCAGGGCCTGGCAGTGTTAGAAGCTGAGTGCTGACAGAAAGGAGAAGCAGGGTCTGACAGTGTTAGAAGCAGCTGAGTGCTGACTGAGAGGGGAAGCAGGGCCTGGCAGTGTTGGAATTGAGTGCTGACAGAGAGGGGAAGCAGGTCCTGACAGTCTTGGAAACTGAGTGCTGACAGAGAGAGGAAGCAGGGCCTGACAGTGTGAGAAGCTGAGTGCTGACAGAAAGCAGAAGCAGGGCCTGACAGTCTTAGAAGTTGAGTTCTGACAGAGAGGGGAAGCAGGGCCTGATAGTGTGAGAAGCTGAGTGCTGATTGAGAGGGGAAGCAGGGCCTGACAGTGTTAGAAGCTGAGTAGTGACAGAGAGGGGATGCAGGGCATCACAGTGTTAGAAGCTGAGTGCTGACAGAGAGGGGTAGCAGGGCCTGGCAGTCTTAGAAGCTGAGTGCTGACAGAGAGGGAAAGCAGGGCCTGGCATTGTTAGAAAATGAGTGCTGACAGAGAGGGGCAGCAGGGCCTGGCATTGGTAGAAGCTGAGTGGTGACAGAGAGGGGAAGCAGGGCCTGGCATTGGTAGAAGCTGAGTGGTGACAGAGAGGGGAAGCAGGGCCTGGAATTGGTAGAAGCTGAGTGCTGACAGAGAGGGGAAGCAGGGCCTGACAGTCTTAGAAGCTGAGCTCTGACAGAGAGGGGTAGCAGGGCCTGGCAGTGTTATAAGCTGAGTGCTGAAAGAGAGGGGAAGCAGGGCCGGACAGTGTTAGAAACTGAGTGCTGACTGAAAGGGGTAGTAGGGCCTCACATTGGTAGTAGCTGAGTGCTGACAGAGAGGGGAAGTAGAGCCTGGCATTGCTAGAAGCTGAGTGCTGACAGAGAGGGGAAGCAGGGCCTGGCAGGGGTAGAAGCTGAGTGCTGACAGAGAGGGGGAGCACGGCCTGGCAGTGGTAGAAGCTGAGTGGTGACAGAAAGGGGAAGCAGGGCCTGGCATTGTTAGAAACTGGGTGCTGACAGAGAGGGGAAGCAGAGCCTGACAGTATTAGAATTGAGTGCTGACAGAGAGGGGAAGAAGGTCCTGACAGTCTTAGAAGCTGAGTGCTGACAGAGAGGGGAAGCAGGGCCTGACAGTGTTAGAAGCTGAGTGATGACAGAAAGGGAAAGCAGAGCCTGGCATTGGTAGAAGCTGAGTGCTGACAGAGAGGGGAAGCAGGTCCTGACTGTCTTGGAAGCTGAGTGCTGACAGAGACAGGAAGCAGGGCCTGACAGTGTTAGAAGCTGAGTGCTGACAGAAAGGAGAAGCAGGGCCTGACAGTGTTAGAAGCTGAGTTCTGACTGAGAGGGGAAGCAGGGCCTGGCAGTGTTAGATGCTGAGTGCTGACAGAGAGGGGTAGCAGGGCCTGGCAATCTTATAAGCTGAGTGCTGACAGAGAGGGAATGCAGGGCCTGGCATTGTTAGAAAATGAGTGCTGGCAGATAGGGGAAACAGGGCCTGGCATTGTTAGAAAATGAGTGCTGACAGAGAGGGGAAGCAGGGCCTGGCATTGGTAGAAGCTGACTGGTGACAGAGAGGGGAAGCAGGGCCTGGAATTGGTAGAAGCTCAGTGCTGACAGAGAGTGGGAGCAGGGCCTGACAGTCTTAGAAGCTGAGTGCTGACAGAGAGGGGAAGCAGGGCCTGGCATTGGTAGAAGCTGAGTGGTGACAGAGAGGGGAAGCAGGGCCTGGCATGGGTAGAAGCTGAGTGGTGACAGATAGGGGAAGCAGGGCCTGGCATTGTTAGAAACTGAGTGCTGACAGAGAGGGGAAGCAGGGCCTGACAGTCTTAGAAGCTGAGCTCTGACAGAGAGGGGTAGCAGGGCCTTGCAGTGTTATAAGCTGAGTGCTCACAGAGAGGGGAAGCAAGGCATCACAGTGTGAGAAGCTGAGTGCTGATGGAGAGGGGAAGCAGGGTATCACAGTGTTAGAAGCTGAGTGCTGACAGAGAGGGGAAGCAGGGCCTGACAGTGTGAGAAGCTGAGTGGTGACAGAGAGGGGAATCAGGGCCTGACAGTGTTACAAGCTGAGTGGTGACAGAGAGGGGAAGCAGGGCCTGGCATTGTTAGAAACTGAGTGCTGACAGAGAGGGAAGCAGAGCCTGGCATTGTTAGAAGCTGAATGCTGACAGAGAGGGTGAGCAGGGCCTGACAGTGCTAGAATTGAGTGCTGACAGAGAGGGGTAGCAGGGCCTGGCAGTCTTAGAAGCTGAGTGCTGACAGAGAGGGGTAGCAGGGCCTGGCAGTGTTAGAAGCTGAGTGGTGACAGAGAGTGGAAGGAGGGTCTCACAGTGTTAGAAGCTGAGTGGTGACAGAGAGGGGTAGCAGGACCTGACAGTGTTAGAATCTGAGTGCTGATAGAGAGGGGAAGCAGGGCCTGACAGTGTTAGAAGCTGAGTGCTGACAGAGAGGGTGAGCAGGGCTTGACAGTGTTAGAAGCTGAGTGCTGACAGAGAGGGGAAGCAGGGCCTGACAGTGTTAGAAGCTGAGTGCTGACAGAGATGGGAAGCAGGGCCAGACAGTGTTAGAAGCGGAGTGGTGACAGAGAGTGGAAGCAGGGCCTCACAGTGTTAGAAGCTGAAGTCTGACAGTGAGGGGAAGCAGTGCCTCACAGTGTTAGAAGCTGAAGTCTGACAGTGAGGGAAAGCAGGGCATGACAGTGTTGGAATCTGAGGACTGACACAGAGTAGAAGCAGGGCCTGACAGTATTAGAAGCTGTTTGGGTGACAGAGAGGGGATGTAAGGCCTGACAGTGTTAGAAGCTGACTGCTGACAAACAGGGGAACCAGGCCTGACTGTGTTGAAATGTGACAGTGAGGGGAAGCAGGGCCTGACAGTGTTAGAAGCTGAGTGCTGACAAAGAGGGGAAGCAGGGCCAGACAGTGTTAGAAGCTGAGTGCTGACAAAGAGGGGAAGCAGGGCCAGACAGTGTTAGAAGCTGAAGTCTGACAGTGAGGGAAAGCAGGGCATGACAGTGTTGGAATCTGAGGACTGACACAGAGTAGAAGCAGGGCCTGACAGTATTAGAAGCTGTTTGGGTGACAGAGAGGGGATGTAAGGCCTGACAGTGTTAGAAGCTGACTGCTGACAAACAGGGGAACCAGGCCTGACTGTGTTGAAATGTGACAGTGAGGGGAAGCAGGGCCTGACAGTGTTAGAAGCTGAGTGCTGACAAAGAGGGGAAGCAGGGCCAGACAGTGTTAGAAGCTGAGTGCTGACAGAGAGGGGAAGCAGGGCCTGACAGTGTTAGAAGCTGAGTGCTGACAAAGAGGGGAAGCAGGGCCTGACAGTGTTGAATGGTGACAGAGAGGGGAAGAACAGCCTTACAGTGTTAGAAGCTGAGTAGTGATAGAAGTGGAAGCAGGGCTTGGCAGTGTTAGAAGCTAAGGACTTACAGTGAAAGGAAGCAGGGCCTAACAGTGTATTAGTACCAGGGGCCGACTGGAGAAGCAGAACCTGGATAGTGTTAGAAGCTGAAGATAGATACTGAGATGAAGCAAAGACTGACATTGGTAGCAGCTGAGTGCTGACAGAAAGTGGAAGCAAGGCCTGAAAGTGTTGGAAGCTGATAGCTGACAGTGATGGGAAGCAGGGCCTGACAGTGATAGAAGCGGGGGCTGACTGTGACCAAAAGTCTAATTTTAGTAAGATTAAGTTAGTCTTTTGGTCTAAGTTAGACTTTTGGTCTAAACTTAGACCAAAGTCTAACTTTAGTAGTAGTAAAGTTAGACTTTTGGTCTCAGTTAGACTTCAGGTTTCAACTTAGACCAAAAGTCTAACTTTACTAGTAGTAAAGTTAGACTTTAGGTCTAAACTTAGACTTTTGGTCTAAGTTTACCTTTGTGAATCAGGCCCAAAGAGTGGAAGCAGGGTTTCACAGTGTCAGAAGCTGAAGGCTGAAAGTGAGGGGAAGCAGAGCCTTAAAGTGTGTTATAAAGCAGGGGCTGACAGAGAGTGGAAGCAGGGCCTGACAGTGGCTTATAATCTAGGGGCTGACAGAGAATGGAATCAGGCCCTGACACTTAGAACCTAAGAGCTGACTGTAAGGAGAAGCAAGGCCTGACAGTATGTTAATAGCTAGGGGATGACATTGAGGTGAAGCAGGGCCTAACAGCGTGCTAGAAAGCAGGGATTGGCACTGAGTGGAAGCAGGGCTTGACACTGTTAGAAGCTGCAGGCTGCTTTTGAGGGGAAGCAGAACCTAAGCATGTTGGGAGTGAAGGGACGCGGACCTGACAGAGTGTCAGAAAGCAGGGGCTGACAGAGAGTGGAAGCAGGGTCTGACGGTGTGTTACAATCTAGGGGCTGACCGAGAGTGGAAGCAGGCCCTGACACTGTTAGAACCTAAGGGTTGAACTTTGGGGGGAGCAGGGACTGACAGTGTGTTAGAAGCTGGGGGCTGACAACGAGGAGAATCAGAGCCTGGCAGTGTTAGAAAGCAGTGGCTGGCAGAAGTGGAAGCAGGGCCAATAGTGTGTTAGAAACCAGGGTACGACAGAGACGGGAAGCAGGGACTGACAGTGTGCTAGAAGCCACGTTCTGACAGTGAGGGGATGAAGGGTCTGGGAGTGTGTTAGAACCTTGTGGCTGGCTGAAAAGGGAAGCAGGGCCTGACAGAACATTATAAGCCAGGGCTGACAGTGGATGGAAGCAGGGACGGATAGTGTTAGAACCTAAGGCCTGACTGTAAGGGGAGAAGGGCCTGTCAGTGTGTTAGAAGCTAATGGCTAACAGAGAGAGAGAGCGCGAGAGAGAGTGAGAGAGAGAGAGAGAGAGAGAGAGAGAGAGAATCAACTCTCACAACGGAATGAAGGCAGTTGCTACCTGGATGCAAGACAGCTGCCTCAAGCTCAACTCGGACAAACCGAAGTACTCTTCCTGGGACCCACCCCATCAGCCTGGGATGACTACTGGTGGCCCTCCACAGTAGGAACCCCTTTCATCCCTACAGACCACACACTCAACCTTGCCATCATACTCGAATCCTCGCTCTCAATGAACCGCCAAATCAACGCAGTATCCTCATCCTGCTTCCACACGCTCTGCCTGCTTTGAAAGATATTCAGATGGCTCCCCACAGAATCCAGAAAGACGGTCACCCATGCATTAATCACCAGTAGGCTGGACTATGGCAACACACTCTATGCCGGCGTCACCCAGAAACAGCTCAGGAAACTACAGAACGTCCAAAACGCTGTAGCCAGACTGGTCCTCGACATGCCCCGCCGCAGCCACAGGACACAACACCTCCAGCAATTCCACTGGCTCCCTATCAGCAAGAAAATCACCTTCAAGCTCCTCACACATGCCTACAAGGCCCTCTATAACACAGGATCAGAATACCTGAACCACCGCCTTCATTTCCACACACCCACCAGACAACTCCGCTCCACCCAACTAGCCCTGGCCCCTGTCCCACGGATCCACAAGACCAGAACCGGAGGATGAACCTTCTCCTACCTCGCCGCCAAGACCTGGAACACCCTGCCCCTCCATCTCAGGCAATCCGTGTTATTGACCCAGTTCAGGAAGGACCTCAAGACCTGGCTCTTCGACTGAACCTCCACTCCCAGATCGATAAGCAGCCCTCCACCCCCTCAGCGCCTAAAGACCTTCAAGGGTGGGTAGCCACGCTTTACAAACCCCTTATTAATTGATTGAGAGAGTGGAAGCAGGGCATGATGGTGTGTTAGAATCAAGGGGCTGACAGAGACTGGAAGTTGGGACTGACAGTGAATTAGAATCGAGGGTCTGACAGCGAGGGGAAGCAGGGCCTGACTGTGTTAGAATTTAGGGGCTGATTGTAAGGGAAAGCAGGGCCTGACAGGGTGTTAGAAACCAGGGCCTGACAGAGAGTGGAATCATGGCCTGCTAGTGTTTTATAACCCAGGGTTAACAAAGAGAGGAAGCAGAGTCTGACAGCATGTTAGAACCAAGAGGCTGACAGAGACTGGAAGAAGATCCTGACAGTGTGTAAGAAATCAGGTTTTGACAGTGAGGGGAAGCAGGGCGTGACAGTATATTAGTACACAGGGTGGACAGAAAGTGGAAGCAGAGAATGACAGTGTTTTGGAACCCAGGGGTTGACAGACTGAAAACATGGCCGGACAATGCGTTAGAAATCAGGGTTCACAGTGAGGGGAAGCAGGACCTAACAGTGTGATAGAGCCCAGCATCTGACAGTCAGCTGAAACAAAGCCTGACAGTGTGATCATAAACCAGGGGCTGACAGTCAGGAGAAACAAGAATACACCTGTAGAAGAGGCTCGCCTACAAATAAGTGATGTGTGTGGTGGGGCAGTGGCCTCCCTATCAATAGCTCTGTTCAGGGCGAAAACTGTAGGTAGAAAAGGCTTGGACTACTATTATGTGATGTGTGTGGTGGGGGACTGGCCTCTTCATGCCAATCTTTGTTCGTGAGGAAAGCTGTATGTAGAAGAGGCTCGCTGCACTAATAGGTGATGTGTCTAGTGGGGAACTGGCCTCTTCTGGCTCCACTTTATTCAGGACAGAGGAAGAGGTATGCATTTCCGATGGGGGGGAAAAGGGGAGAATCAGAGGCTAGGCTGGTTAGACACCCTCAACCTAAGGTGGAGACGGGTTGTCTCCCAATTTGGAAAATGGTGCCCTCACACACCCAGTTGGGTGCTGCATCATAGGGCTTGCTCCTCGTCAGACCGGCGCTGCAATGCCTGACGGGCACCCTCTGAGGGGCTCTTTGTCGGAGTTCTTTTTCCCAAGCCATTAGGTGTGGTGCAGGTGTAGAGTCTCATGGTGTAGGTGTGGATATGGTGTGTGGAGGAAAGGTGTGAGAAGGGATAAAATGGGTGCAGTGGTGCTCCAAAATCAATTTAATCTGCGGGCCCACTAGTCCCAATTAAAAACAGCAATGGTGTGTCACCGCTGATATAATGGTCAGAGGTGGCTACAAGGTAATGGTCAACATGTTTCTTGCCTCATGTGTCAGGGATCACGTGGCACTTCGTCAGGACCAAAGAGTGTAACTGCACTATCTACACAGTGGTTGGTTCAGTGATGCTCTCAGAGATGAGGAAAGCACTCAAAAACCTAGCATTGAGGTACCTTTTTATAAGACCGACCCGTTGTGGGTGGTTATCTGACTCTGTCGAGGTACAGGTAGAGGAAACATTACAATTGTTAACGTCAGTTCAACTGGAATCCGTTGGCCATGAACCTACCCCTCTCTCCACCGATTGGATCCCGTATGGCCCGTATGCTGGACCTACAAGCGCCCCATATCCCTCTCTTGTTATAATAATCCACTTTATTCAGGGTCAAAGCTGTATGTAGAAGAGGCGCAGCATACTAATAGGTGATCTGTAATGGAGGACTGGCATCTTTGTTGTCAACTGTGTTCAAGGCAAACGCTGTATGCAGAAGATGCTCGGCCTATTAATAGATAATGTGTCTGCTGGGGAACTTGGCCTCTTTATACTCATTTTTGTTCAGGGCAAAAGCTCTATGCAGAAGAGGAATGTCCTATTAATAGGTGATGTATGTGGTGGGGGACTGGTCTCTCCATGAAGAACCACACCACAGACATCACTTATTATTTGGCCAAGACTCTTCTGCATACTGTTTTCTTCCTAAACAAAGATGCTCACTAAGAGGTCAGTCCCTCACGACAGACATTATGTATTCGTTTTTACCATAAAGTCAGCTTTTCTCAGAGAGGGCAGTGCCCCACCAATGACATCACATATGACTTAGGCAAGCCTCTTCTACATAGAGCTTTGCACAATAACTTAGTGTGAGAAATTGGGTTGTTAGTTGACTGGGGTGTGAGCCCTAGTCAAGCAACAGCCAAAATCCCTGGCAGGGTGAACAACAAAAAGTCAGTAAAAATAACGTGTGCTTAATCCCTGGTAAATTGGCGCAGAAAGCAGTCAGGCTTACCTTAGGGGCAATGTGTAAAGTATTTATGCAGCATACAAACAGTAATACATTGTAAATATAGCACAGGGAAAATTCCACACCTATTTAGAAAAGTAGAGTAAATATGAATAAATTATTTGACACCAAAATGACAAAAATCCAATCAGTAGAACCAGAGGTATGAATTTTTAAAGTTTCTAGTAAAAACTGGCGCCTACAAGATCAAGGCACCAACTGCGGACATCTAGTCGCGTAAGACTGGATCAAAGTTGAAAAATATGGCCAACCACGATGGAGAGTGGTTCAGATACAAGATGAGGATTGGTTCCCAGTCAGCGCTTACTGTTGTACTTTCAAGAAAAATGTTTTGAGAAGATAAAGTTCAGTGGGCTAAGGCTGCAAGCGGTGTACGAGGAGGGTGCGTCGTCGTCGGGGAGCCTCTGGATGCAGTCATGGTGAAGATTTCTACGTATGATGTAGTCACTTTTTTGAAAGTCGAAAATCTCCAGCAGGACAAGAAAGGAGCCGAAGACAGTTCTAGGAGGTCATATACCCATTTTGCTAAATAGCACTGAAAACTATTTGCTGTTGTGGAGAAGAACGTAGCGGGAGAAGATGCGTAGTCAGGCAATACGCAATGCAGCTTCGTATGACGAGCAGGTTGCTCACGGTCTTCCCTCGCTTCTCAGAGTAGTTTTTAGCCAAACAATTTCTAAGTCCTAAGTTTGGGATTTTGGCTATCTGGGCACCTTTTAGCCCCACAACCAAGGGTCCAGGACTGGTGGCACACCACTTGGGGGTCAGGACTCAATCAAGCTGGGTTCAGGTGTGGGTTCAAGATGGTAGGAGCCTTTTATGTCATTGTGGCTCTGAACAGGAGGCCAGCAAACTAGCCCTTGAAGTCACTCTGGTAGTCATGGGTTCAGGTGAAGATTCCGGGCTAAAACAGCAGGGCTGCCCTCGAGGATCAAAAGCAGGATCCAGACAGCAAAGTAGTCTTGCAGAGTTCACAGCAGGTCACAGTCCTCTGAGAGTCCTTCCGCAGGTCGAGAAAGTGAACTAAAGATATGGTCTGAGGGCACTACTTTTATATCTGGTGCTTCCTTTGAATCTGGGAGAAGTTTCTAGAGGTTTCTCTTTGAAGTGCTTGGAATTTCCTGACTTCCCTGCCCTGGCTCCAAGCTGGCTGCAGCGACAACGTGGAGCTAACAAGCTCTTTGTATTAAGACAGAGCATAGCCTATTCAGCTGCATGTGGCGTTATGCCCAGCTCCACCCCCCATCCTTCCAGCAGATGGCCCATTCAGACATACCTAATTCCTCTACAGTGTGACTGTCTGGGAGGAATTCACAAAGCCTAACAGACAGTTACACCCAGTCTTGTGACCCAGGGAAGGCTGTAGACACAAAATGGCCAAGGGCAGGAAAATACCAACTTTCTAAAAGTAGCATTTTCAAAATTGTAATTTAAAATCCGACTTTACCATTAAAGAGGATTTTTCATTACAGTTTCATAGATACCAAACATGAAGTGCTTACCTGGTCCCAATCAAACGTTAGCACTTATTAAATGTAATAAGGCAACCCAATGTTATCCTATGGAACAGGTGGGCCTCCCAGTAGTGATAAACAAATGTAGGAGTTTTTCACTACTAGGACTTGTAAAACATAAACATACACGTCCAACCTTTTAATTACAATACACCCTGCCTATTGACTACCTAGGGCCTACCTTAGGGGTGACTTAAATGAAATAAAAAGGGGGAGGTTAAAGGCTTGGCAAGGGGGTTATATTGCCAAGTCGAGTTGGAAGTTTAAAACTACATTCAGGCTGCAAAGGTAGACCTAGGACATGATTAAAGTAGCTACTTACGTGGGTTCACAATATGTGCTGCAGGCCCACTAGTAGCATATAATTTAGAGGCCCAGGATATACCACTCTACAGGGGACTTAGAAGTAAATTAAATATTCTAATCAGGTGTAAAACAATGTAACCATGTTTAGAGGAGTGAGCAAAAGCACTTTAGCACTGGTCAGCATTCCTGAGCCCAACAAAAACACATTTCAGCACAAAATGGAGGTAAGTAGGTGAAACATTTGGGGGAAGACCACCCTAAGGCTGAGGGGTCTAACATGTAGGTTCTCATGGAGAGAGCAGCCCCAGCCACTACAGGTATCACTTATTACTTGGCCAAGCTTCTTCAACATACAGGTTTTGTCCTGAACAGAACTGCACAGGAAGATGTCAGTCCCCCATCACAGGCAACAACTTATTAGTTTGCCAATACTGTTGTACATTCAGCTTTCACGCAATACTGACCTCTTCACAGAGAGTCCAGTCCCCCATTACAAACACCACCTATTGCTTTGCCAAGCCTCTTCTACAAACAGCTTTCACTCTGAACAAACCTATTTACAGAGTGGTCAATCTCCTAGCAGACACATCACCTATTAGTTCATAGTTGTAATCCTGAACAGAACTAATGATGGACAGGGCAGTCCCATATCACCTATTAGTAGGCAGAGCGCCTCTGCATACAGCTTTCACCCTGGACAAATGTTTTCATAGAGACACGACTCCCCTTCCAAAGACATTACCTACTAGGTGACCAAGACGATTCCACATAAAATGTTTGCCCTGGCTTGCTCTCACCACAGAGAATGTTGCAAATACATAAGACCTTCTTTATAAACAATTGCCTTATACTCATCATACAGACATTCAATACATGTTTTTGATGTCCTACATTTCTCTTTGGTCAATATTACTACCTACTATTAACTCTGTTTCCTAGAGCATATGTCTGCAACATTACACACATTGGTACATGATATATGACATAGAAATTGACTTAAACTTCATATCTGTATGCAATATTAAAAAAAGAAGGCATTAAAACTTTCTATAAGGTCTATTCATCAAATACAATTCTAATCAATTTTATTGAAAAACAACAAAAACAAACTGAAGTTAGCACATACCTGTTTATCTAAAGTGCTACAGATTGTTCCCAATATGCAACCGCTTATAGAAAAACTGAAAATACCTTTAAGTACTCATCATATGTATCCTCCTGCATTTATCAAGTTCTAAATTAAATTCTAAAATCAAGTTCTAAACTAGTATACACATTTTTAAAAGTCTAAAGAATATATAGTCAGAACAAATAACCTATAAAGAAGATGTCGGTTTAATGTAGATGAATGAAGACATTTGTACCACACTCAAATCAGCACACTTCTGAAAACAAGATGCAAAGAGTTCACCTTCCGCCCCTCCTCACCAACCAGTATAAAATCAAAAGCCATAGGTTATGCATGGGGTATATGTAGCTGTAGGCTTGAACCACTCAGCCAATCACATCGCAGCATTTTAAAAACAAAATATGGGAACAGTCGCTATTGGTTAATGTAATCCATCTTTACATGTTTGGCTAGATTTGTGGATCAACCACAGATTTTGAACCTGCAAGCTTCACTTACTGAAGCTTCTATATTGGGATCCTCAGAT
This sequence comes from Calotriton arnoldi, assembly GCA_963921515.1. Classification (NCBI taxonomy): domain Eukaryota; kingdom Metazoa; phylum Chordata; class Amphibia; order Caudata; family Salamandridae; genus Calotriton; species Calotriton arnoldi. The sequence goes on along the minus strand of CAWUFW010011966.1, from coordinate 226,820 downwards.
CCATTGAGGTGCTCATCGTGCCCCTCCCCCCAGCCCTACATGAGGCTCTGCAATAGATCCGTTGATCTGCAAAACACCCTTAAAAATAAGTAGAAGGCTAAGGAAAGGAAGAGATAGGTCACTTTTATATATTACTATATTCTCTCTTCCACTTGAAAATTGACCAGAATAGTGTGTCAACTAGGCCTGGGCGGTAAAATCCGCTCCGCTCGCGGAATTTGCGGAATTTTGGCTATTCCGCGTTCCGCGGAGAATGCGGAATTGCCGAAAATTCTGCGATCCGCGGTGTAGCGGAAATTTTTCCTTGTTCGCACTTTCAAAATGCGTGTTCGCGCACGCGTTAGCGACTTACCGGGATCCCTGCGTTCGCCGACGAGTTTTCCTATCCGTTCGCGTGCGCCACGAGATTTTGGTAGCCGGCTGTGCGATCCCGCGAGAGTGTGCGAACGCGAACACGTCATTCAGACGTGCCATCGGACATCCGCGTCCGCGAACAGGAAACACGCATCGCTAATGGGCGGGACAAGTGAAACAAGATGGCCGCGCCAATTGGCGGCCGCATGGGCAAGTTCGCGAGATATTTCCCCCCGAGCACGCAAACAGCATCCCCGAACAGGAAAAACGCATCGCGAATGGGCGGAACAAGCAATTCCGCGTGCTCGTGGAATTCGGCGTAGCTCGTGGAGATTTTTTACATCTTCGCTAAACTTTGCGTAACGTGACTACGCAAATTCCGCCTAGGCCTAGTGTCAACCCATTTACTTGTTTCAGTTGCAATATTAATTTAAACTGTCCATTAAAGTTTTCCCCTAGACCTTTCCACAACCTCAGTTTCCATCGCAATCAATTTGAAAATCCTTACAAGTTACAAAAAACTACTAGTCAAAAGTTCATAAATCTTTGTGAGCTCTTTAGATCTCCTTCAGATTCTCATTGGTAGTCACCTTGTACTGTTAATAAATAGAACCATATTGCAAACAGCATATCTGTTCTCCAATCAGAATATGCAATGAAAATAGCAGTTATCGACTACCTAACTTATTATTCAGCACTCCAACATCAGCCAACCACAACCTTTGCACTGCCTTTTTTGGGAATCTTCTTCAAACTCCATGATGTTTGTGAAAATTTCTATTTCTACTACTTACACCTACTATGTCCTGCTCCTGTAAACCAGCATTATGGTTAGAGTGCGGATTGTGGGCCACAGCTTTGTCTTTTGGGCCAAAGACCATGCCACAAATTGTGGCATTGACATGGATCTTGGATGTCCCCAAGTAGACATTACTTGGATTCGCCACGGAGGTATGAAGTGGCATCAACCATTGCCTATGATTTAGAGCATTCTGGATTGTGAGCACCCAGACCTCATTATTATTCACTGTGGTGGCAGTGATATGGGCACAGTCACATGGGATGGACTCGAAATTCAAATGAAGGACACAATGGCACAATTGATGGCTGTCTTTCCTCGCACAGCTTTCATATATTCCAACATATGTCAATGGCAGAAGTGGCAGTGGTCAACCAAGTTTTGTTCAAAGATTGAGAAATCTCGGAGACATGGCATCAAACAGGTTTGGCATTTCTCTGTGACCAGAGGATGGAATCCATTTACTACAATAATATGCGCTTTGACATACCAGGAGTGTAGCGAAAGGACGGATACCATTTCACAACAGAAGGGAACCAGATCTTCCTTGACAATATCAAGGAATGAATCTAGCTCTACCTATAAGTGTGCACAAAACACTATTAAAGCAAAGGCTCTTTTCAAAGACACCCAATCAGCAAATGACAGTATTGTTTTCTTACATCTTACAACATTTTTAAATTATGTACTGGATCACCAGATCTACCATGATGCCACACTGATGAAATAATCATGCTTCCGGCTATATAAGGCACTGCGGTGGATCCGGGGTTCCAATCTAACTTTTTTAAAACAATCAAAATGGTATCTGAAGTTAACAGTCAAAGTCACAATTGCCTATATTTCTATACATATTCATATATCTGCAAGAATGTATATGTACATATGTAAATATGTATGTGGGGATGCATGTGTGGTTATGTGAGTGACATTATGTGGGGGGGTGTGGGTGTAGTTGTGTATTTGTTTATGTGTGTGTGCAAAGGTATGTGTGTCGAGGTGCGTGTGTGTAACTGAGTGTATGTGTGTGTGGGACTAGTCGTATGTGTCTGAGGTAATGTGTTGAGGTGCTTTGTGTGTGTAAGTGGTTGTGTATCTGGGTGTGTGTATCTAATTGGGCTTGTGTGTGTGAGTGAAGGTGTGGTGTTGTCTGTTTGTGTGTGTCTCAGTGTGGATGTGTGTGTGGGGGTGTAGTTGTGTGTGTGTGTCTTTGTATGTGTGTTGGAGTGTGTGTGTGGTACTAGTTGTATGTGTATGTATGTGTGTGGGAAAAACTGTTTCAGGTATTTGTTGGTGTGGGTGTATGTGACTGCACATTTGTGGGGTTGTGTGTGAGGGTGGGTGTGTGTGACTGAGTGTGTATTTGTGTCTCAGTGGGAGTGGGTGTTTGTTTTGTGTGTGTGTGTCTTTGTGTGGGTGTTCTTTGGTGTGTGTGTCAGACTAGTTGTGTGTGTGCATGTATGTATGTGTGGGAGGGAATGTGTGTGAAGGTGTCTGCTGGTATGTGTGTGGGTATGTGTGACTGTGTGTGTGGTGTGTGTGTGTGTGGCATTAGTGGTGTGTGCATCTTTGTGTGGGTATATGACTGACTGTGTTGGGGCATGTGTATGTAGGAGCAGTTGTGTGTGTATGTATGTGTGAGGAGTGTTTGTGGAGGTGTCTGTTGTGTGTGTGTGTGTGTGTTTGGGGTTGTGTGTGTGGGTGTGTGTGTCTAAGTATGTGTGTGTAGGTGTGTGCCTGTGTGTGTGGGTATGTGTGTCTGACTAAGTGTGTATGTGTGTGTTTAGGTGTGTGAGTGAATGTGTGGCAGTGTCTGTGTGTCTCAGTGTTGGTGTGTGTGCAAGGGAATGTGTGTGCAGGAGTGTGTTGGTGTGTGTTTGGATCTGTGTGTGACCGTTTATCTGGAGTTGTGCATGTGAGTGTGTGTCTATCTGTGTGTGTGTGTAGGTGTGTCTGTGAGTGAACGTGTAGGGGTGTGTTTCTGTGTGGGTGTGGGTGTGTCTCAGTGTAGGCATGCGTGGATCTAGTTGTGTGTGGGTGTCTTTGTGTGGGGGTGTGACTCAGTGTGTGTGTGTGTGTGTGTGTGTGTGTGTGGAGGGGGTAATACATTTGATGTTTTGTAGGTCCAAATGTTTTTTTCAAATGTTAATTTAAGTAAATTGAGAAGTATGCATAGTTCTAATTTGAATATATTTTGTCTGACGATAGGGAGAGTCATTCAATCAGAATTCTTATTTTTAGTGCAGTGTGTGCATGGTCCTGAAATAGCTGTCAAGTGGCAGTGTGTTGTGTGACTAATACAGTCTAGCAGCCTAGCTTTAAGGCCAGAAGCACTTTACTTTCTGCGACCTGTATTTGCACTTTTATCACTGGTGAATTGGCTGTTAACCATATCAGGCCACTGCTAGTCGTGACGTCTGTATTAAATGCCTCAAGTCCAATCATACAGAGATGTATAGTTCTGTTTGTTTCCTGTTGGAGTCATGGCTTGGGCACTGAAGCGCCGTAAACATTACAGCCGTCACCTTGCTTTTAGCAGGTCAGGTCCAGGATCCAATCTGAATGATTGCAGAAACATCTCACCACTCGAAACAATGTCAGTGAAGCAAGCTCACTTTTGGTTGTCACAGGTCGTTTGGTTCTCTTCAATATGCGGGAAGATGCCTTACAAATGTGAACTGTGCAGGTGTGTACCAAATACACCAACAATAGGACATAGACCAGCGGTAATTGGGACAGAATCCTCTAGGAAACGTAAGGAAGGAAGTCTACAAACAAATATCTACTTGTGGTGATAAAGGTTTATTTCTAAGGCAGTATGGAAATCAGCATCTAACTTGGTATGACTTCCTGGGGCACAAAAGGTCTATATAAACCCTAACTCCCCATTAAGTGTGAAAAATGAAGGATCAGGCGTACCTGGAAACAACTTGCCTTCCCTACGGAAGCCGAAAAGAACATAATGCAAATGATGCTCTTTTTCATGACCCTCCTTTTCTGTCTGAGCTTTTTTTACTTCTTTTACAGGACTGGGCTTCAAACATTCGGCTGTTTATGCTTTGTCAGTGCCAGAGTCAGGGCGGCCATCTTTGCCGAGGTTAAAGGGAAGGCCCTTGGGATTCTGGGAACCTCTTGACCATCTCCTAATGAGTTAAGCTTTGATTTGTAAGAGCTAGGGTCAGGGCCCAATCACAGTGACACTATGCTGTTCTCGAGCTAGATAATCTTTTACCCTAAGGTCGCTGTTCTGAATGCAGATCAGACCTGCAGGGGTCAAAGGGCACCACCCCTTTGATGAGGGTTTGGTGTTTTGTGTTTGGGTCCCAGTGTGCAGGTCTGTACCTTTCAAAAACACCGGAACAATTGGCCAGTCTCAGCAGGCAGGTCAGAGGTCAGTGTGCATGGGAACTAAATTACCATCTCAAAGGTGGCATTCCTTCAAAGGTTGTGCAGTCAGCCATGTTCCCTATTCTGTAACAGCCTATTTCCGATGGAGGGTATGCCCTGTATCCCCCCACCCCCATGGCCCCTTTCACATATCCAGAGCATTGCCATAATACCGAGAACTTTAATTCAACCCTGGAACATTTTTTTCGAGAACATATATTTCCTTGGCAGGTGCTACAACTTTATTTTAAATCTTGTTTTCAGATTTAATATTCACATTGTTCGAGTGAAGACTTTTGTACAAAACAGACCCATGTTGTTTCCCTAGTTATGACATTTTTGTTTGTGATTCCTAGGAGTCATTTGGGAAACGCAAAAAACAATCTGTGCCATATTTGTGCTAAAATGGGTTTTGCAAATTTGTCCAAGAAGTCAAGCAAACCAGTTTTACTGAGTAAGCAGGTGTAATTTAGGGGCTACATTGACCATGAAGACCTAGAGTTGGATCATGGCTCACCCACTTATTTAAGGCATGTGATTCTAGGCAAATCATTTTATGCATGCATGCCAACATTTTCAAACTGGGAAGTGGGAGATTCTGAAAAATAATCGGGGGAATGTATTTTGCCCAGTAGCTAGTAATTAGGCAGTGGCAATTTTAGGAGGAGACTCCTGAAATAATAGTCTCAGGCCTGAATGGCCCTGTTGGTAGGTGTGCTTTATCTCCGTGATTTTAAACATTACTTTTCTTGTTTTCACTCTACAGTTGTAAGTTATAGAAGACATTTAGCTCATTGAAATTCACAAAAAGTAAATATATTTTGCTAATAAAGACAGTAAAAAGCAGTTGCGGCCCGTGCAGGTAAGCGCAGTGGGCAGGGGTGAGGGGGGTGGGGTTTGAAGTCGACAAATGACGGGATAGTCGTAATAAAATAAATCAATCAATAAAACCACTTACTTTGCGCTGGCCGCATCGCTGACTCGGCGTTGTGGCGAGCGCAAGTTAAGTGGTTTTATTTATTTTATTACGACTATCCAGTAGCGGCTCCTGGAGGGAGTGATGCGGGGCGGTGAGGCGGGGCGGGGGAGGGGAGGGGCAGGGTGGGGGGTAGTAAACTCCGGCATACGGCCGAACGGAGGTAAGTACATAAATAAATAAATAAAACTAATTACATTGCGCACGCTGCATCGCCATTTGGCGTTGCAGCGTTCACAATGTAATTCGTTTTATTTATTTATGTACTTAACTCTGTTCGGCCGTATGCCGGAGTTTACTACCCCCCACCCTGCCCCTCCCCCGCCTCACCGCCCCGCAGCACTCCCACCAGGAGCCGCCACTGCGACTATCCCGTTGTATGTCGACAGCCATACCCTCCACTCCCACCCCGCCCTGCCCCGCCCTACTGCCCACTGCGCTTACATGCACGGGCCGCCACTGGTAAAGAGAGCACATAGTCAACGTAGTCATCATTAGTGCACTGTAGGTTTTGTATGTGGTTGTGCAGACATTTTCTGCTAGGAGTTAATTAGAAGTTTGTGAAGCAATAGGATGATATTATTACTCAAAGTGATTAGTTTATACTGAAATGCTGTCTGCAGACAATACATAATGTTTTGTCCACCTATGTGATTTGGGGGCGTAACCTCTGTTGGTGAAGCAGGCGCAGTGGTACCGGGGCCCAGATGTCTGAGTGGCCCACTGAACCCTGATTATTTCTGTATTTTATAATTCAAACAACCGAGGGGCCCATTTTTTTCCTCGCACTAGGGCCAGTGGCGCACTGGCTACACTATAGATGTGATTGACATATAGGGGCAGAACTACAAGAAACTAACGCAGCGCGGTGCCGCAAGTCATTTTGCTGCGCTGCGTTAGTTTCGAAGCACAGGGATGCGACATATTTACAACAATATGTCGCATCTCTGTGCTTCCCCCTGCGCTGGTGCACAAACTGCTGTCATGCGCCTGCGCAGGCACCCTTGCACCATGTTGCAAGGATGCCTGCGTCGTGAGGAGATTGTTTTTGTGCAGGAAGGGGCAACTTCCTGCACAAAAACAATCAATTGAGGTGATTTCCTCGTCCAATGTGTGCTGTAGAATGCAGCACGCATTGAAAGAGGAAAAAAACGAGGAAAAATGAAAACATTTTCCTCGTTGCACCTCGCTACGCCACCCCTAGGGTGGCGTAGCATTCTGACGCATTTCCAGATTTACGATTTCTCGTAAATCTGGAAATGCATCAGTGGACATGGGTGTTGCGTTAGAACACCCACAGCAACACCCATGTCACGCCCATAACACGCAAAGTGTTGCGTGAACAGGGGCGATATTTACAAGCACAGGTTAAGTCACGCAGGGTGACTTTACCTGTTCTTGTAAATATCACTTAGCAGGCTGCGCCACCGGTGCGTCACGCAACGTGATGCACCGGCAGCGCAAGGGGCTTGTAAATCTGCCCCTCCAGTACTTGACAACCTCCCAAAACACCTCATAATCTCCCCCTCCCTCATAGAATTCCAAAGGAACCTCAAGACATGGCTCTTCCAGACGAAACAGGCATGATCTCCACCAACCATCCCCCCTCCCCCCCCCAGGTCAGGCCTGCCGGTTGTATGATGTTACAATGCATTCTGTTGTAACGCATGCCTTTTCCACGCATGCTTTACAACGGAATGCCTTTCCCAGCCATAACCTTTACCACGAATATTCCTATACCACGCATACTTTTACAACGATTTTCGTTGTAAATTCATGCATGGTAAGGGCATACTCTTGGTAAAGGTTATTCCCCACCCCTAAACCTTCTTACAAATACCCCTCCCCTGCCCTTAAGCCTTAAATCGGACCCCTTCTTTTTTTCCCTTTAATCTAATATTCCCCTTACCTCTCCACGTCGTCTCTTCTCAATGTTCTTCCTTGTTGACGTCGCACGTCGTTAAGAGGAAATGGAAGTGTCTTTCCGTTTCCTCTAACGACGCCGATTGCCTCCAGATTCCCTCCACATAGAATCTTCAACAGCTGCGTTTTTTTTTTTTTAGTTTTAAAAAGAAAATTTTATTAGTAGAGTAAAGGTGTCAATACAGAGTTCATAGCATTAAATACACATCAGTACAATAAATAAATGTTGCTACAGTAAAGATTAAGAAATGAGAAACCAGACTTATGGGTAAATTTAGAAAATCTAAGCAGTACAAATGAATCTTGTAAGTAGGTGATTAATAGATAATGTGATTAATAGATATTGTAGGAACGTATAGGGGGTTTCAGGGGGTTTTGGAACTTCTTGCTGGGATGGTTGTAGTTGGAAACATTGTTTGGCACAAACGTCTAGGTATATTGTAACAGGTGACCACAGGTCTAAGCGTTTCGTAGCCATGCATATAGGATAAACAAAGGAGGTATCCAATCTGTGATTATGACAAACAGTATACCACCATGCCTTATATGAGATTTTAGAGAAATCCTTCCAATTTACGGTAATTTGTTGGAATGCAACCGCTAATAACAAGTCAATAATTTTCACATTAAGTGTAACATTCTCCCAACAAGGCGAGAGACTACCTAAGAAAACATGAGTGAAGGAAAAAGAAAATTTAGTTCCGAAGATCAGATTAATTTGAGACCACACTTGCCTCCAAAATTTTTTTACAGTTGTACATGAAAATATCATATGGAATAGGTCAGCATTTGAAGAGGAACATGTCCAACATGCATCCGACACAGTCACAAATCTCTTGCTCAAAACACTTGGTGTAAATAAAAGTCTGTTGTACACAAAAAACAGCGTCTGTGTTGTGTTGGCTGCCCTAGATGATTTGCGTAATTTAAGCCATATTTTATTCCAAAAGAAATTGGCCATGTTGACGTGAGATCCCGTTCCCATGCCTCCTCTGTTTTAGATTTCTGCCTATTAATGTCCCCGCCCCGTAAATACTTATATATAGTGGAAGCTCTGGGTCTAGTCTTTAGTAAAGTGCAAAGTGTAGAGGAAGGTTCTGATGGAGTGGAGATAGTGGATGTGGTGGATAATTGAGTGTATCTATCCATCACAGCAGTTTTAAGTAATCTATATTTGTGAATGCTTGAGGCAGGTAAGTCGAATAATTGACTAAGTGAGGGGAAGGATAAAAAGTTTGATTGTGCAAATAACTGATGGATCCAGATCAAACCCCTCTGTCGCCAAGTCTTCCAGTAGAAAGGTTTACTTCGAATAGTTAGGTCTTTGTTGTGCCAAATTGTGGAATTAAGGAATAGCTCCGTAGTATTGTGCGTGGAAGCAGATGTGGGTTCTAAAAGCTTCGAGGTCAATTTGATTATGGGAGTGGACATAGCCTGTGGTTTGCGTGAAAATGAGAGGTATTCCTGAAAAGAGAAAGGGGATATGAAGGAATGCTCAGTTATTGTCCATAAAGGGCAATCATCCACAGATTCAAGTAACCAAAAGGATGCTTGACGTAGGAGAAAAGCTGTCTGGTATGTCTGAAAATCTGGAAAGTTAACCCCACCTTCTGTATTAGGACGAGTTAATTTAGATAAAGACATTCTGGACCTCTTGTTGCTCCATAGAAAGGAAGATAGTGTGGAATTAATCTTCTTAAAAAACTTTTTAGGAATAGGGACTGGAATGTTAGAGATGGTATATAAAATTATAGGTGATAACATCATCTTTATAGTGTCTAGACGACCCCACCAAGATATATAAAGGGGATGCCATTTAGCTACTAAATCCGAAACCTTTTGTATGCATTTGGTCATGCAAAGTGCCACCGTGTCTGCTATTGAAGAAGTCACGTGTAACCCTAAATATTTAATGTGGTGAGGGCTCCAAGTAAAGTTGGAAGCACAAAAATCCGACTTGAAAGTATACTTAGTTAAGGGCAAAATTTCACACTTATCGTTATTCAATTTATATCCAGAGATGCTAGAATAAGCCTGCACCTCCTCCAAAAAAGTAGGTATTGAGTCTTCCGGTTTGGACATGAAAAGCAGAATGTCATCAGCATATGCTGCAAGTTTAATATGGGAATTAGATGATTGGAATCCATGTAGGTCAGGATTTTGACGTAATTTGGAGAGAAAGGGTTCTAAGGCCAAGTTGAAAAGGAAAGGGAGAGTGGGCATCCCTGACGCACTCCTCTCTTTAAGTCAAAAAATGGTGAGATCAAACCGTTGGCACATACTGCCGCACGGGGATTGGAGTATAGTAGAGCGATTAGGGAGGTAAATTTAGGGCCAAAGCCAAACCACTTGAGAGTATAGAATAAAAGGTCCATTCAACTCTGTCGAACGCCTTCTCGGCATCAAGTGCAATTGCTGCCAGGGGGTACTTTAAATGGGAGGATTTAGACAAGGCATTAAAAGAAGTCTTGTGTTGTCGGTAATAAATCTCCCCTTAACGAATCCAGATTGTTCTTTCCCCAATAAGTCAGGTAGGTATGAATCTAATCGTATGGCTAATGCTTTGGAAAACATTTTGTAGTCTATGTTAACCAGGGATATAGGCCTATAATTCTTGCAATATTTAAAATCCTTACCCTCTTTGGGGATGAGGCAAATATGAGCTTCTGAAAAAGAACCTGAAGAGCTACCTGATGTGCTAAAGGAATCTAGTAAAGAATGTAACTTGGGCATTATGAGCTTGGAAAAATGTTGGTAAAATTCTACGGTGAAACCATCTGGTCCTGGTGCTTTGTCCTTTTTAAGATGTTGGAGAGCCTTTAACAATTCTTGGTATGTTAAATCGGACTCCAGGGAGGATAGATTTGGGAAAGCGTTTTGAGGTTTTTGAATACCAGAGAAAAAGTGCAGAAGAGAATTTTCAGAGGGTTGTGTTTCAGAGTCGTACAGAGACTTGTAAAGAGAGAGAACTCATTCAAAATTTCATTATCTTTAAATTTTAGGTTTAATCCGTTGTCATAAATGGACTCAATATTCAGCTTGTTTTGTTTAACTTTTAAATAATTAGCCAATAGTTTCCCAGCCTTATTTTTGCCTCCGTAGAATTTTGCACTGGATTTTAACAAATATAATGAGGCGTCCTCCGTTGACTTCTTATTAAATTGCATTTTGGCGTTTATGAGAGCTGTGAGGCAATCTTTTGAATGTGAAGTGTAGAAGGAGTGTTCCAATCTTTTAATATCTTGGAGGAGATCTTTAGTTAATTTGCGGAAGAGTTTTCGTTTCTTTGCAACAAAGCCAATTATGAAGCCCCTCGCTGAGGCTTTAAAAGCATCCCATATGGTTGAACATGATATGGAATCTGTTTGATTCATCTCGTAGAACTCATCAAAAAGGAAGTAAACGAGGCAGTGAACTTTGGGTCTAGAAGGAGGGTATTGTTGAAGCGCCATCTTTTGGGACCTGTAACTTTAGGTAAAATATCTAGGTTGATCGAGACATGAGCGTGATCTGATAATAGAATGGGACCAATCTCTGCATTTGTAAGATTTTGTGAGATGTTGTGAGAGACAAATATGTAATCGATCCTTGATTGGGTTTGATGGGAAGGGGAATAAAAAGAGTACTCTCTAGTAGTTGGGTTACAGAGACGCCACGCATCCAAAAGTTTGTGTTGATTAATTGCATGCACAAAAGATCTATGGGACTTGTTGGGAATAAAAGAAACTTTGGAATTTCTATCTATAAACGGATCAAAGGTCTGATTGCAGTCCCCCGCCAAAATGAAATTAACTTCCATGTGTTGGGTAATTTGCTTAGCCAGTGTGGGCCAAAAGGAAGGTTCTCCGCATGTAGGGGCATAGACATTGAGAAGAGAGACAGGAACACCCTTCAAAGATAACTTAACATTTAGCCATCTACCATCAGCATCCGAGTCCTGGGACATAACTGTAAACGAGAGGGATCTGCGGCACAATATCATCACTCCATTACGTTTGCCATCCCCGGGGAAAAGAAGACCTCCCCCACCCATCCCCTCTTCAACTTTAATGATTCAACATCCGATAAGTGGGTTTCTTGCAAGAACACAATATCGGCTTCTAATTTGGCTAAGTAAGAGAGAACTCTCTGCCTCTTGATGGGGAGTTTAATCCCCTAACGTTCCAGGTGATCAATTTTAATGACATAAATAAATAAAAACAATTTGTACTGAAATTATGAACCATAAGTCCAATTCATTATAGTAGCAATGTGAAATAAGAGATATGCAAAACAGGAAAGGAGTATTTTCTGCGGCTTCAAAGTTGAGAAAAATAGGTAAATCATGTAACAAAGGCGTAGAATGTGAGCTGAAGATAGGAATAAGAGAAGAGAAAGATCTAAGAAACAGGCGAAAGGAAGATGCAAAAATAGAAATAAGCAGAGTTATGATGATCAAGAATGCGATAGATATCAAGAAGTGTGAAGAATTAGTTATACATGTGACACCAACATGTGAAAGGATACAAGCAATGAAAGAAAAAAGACAAAAAACGAAAGACATATCCAGCACCAAACTTGAGGGAATGTGGGAAAAGGACATACCTACAAAGGAAGGGTCATGGATATACGGGAGGATGGATGGGACCACATGGGTTAGGCAACACAACCGGGATCGACAAAACGGAGGACCAAGGAAAAACCACGGTAGACGAGTAGAAAAACCTGTGGAGACAATAACAATCAAACATTAGGAGATGTTTCAGAACATAACTGTAAACCATTTATCTCATAAAACAGAACCAGGAAAACCAGCTTTTAACACTAAGCAACGTGAATATTTCTGTAACGTCCTAGCCGCCATATCAGATATATCGCCAGCTGCTAAAAGGCGCATCTAAAATGGCGGAGTATAGCTGTTAAGCAAACAGAGACTGAAGAACTTGTGGGAGGAAGAAGAGAAGAAACAGTCAATCAAGTATTGAATGAAGAGGAGGGTCCAGAGGAATCCATCTCGTGTGTCTTGCAGGAATTAATGAAGTCTTGTAAACGCATTGGATCTTCATACACCGTTGTTCTGTTATTATACGTAACTTTGAAGAGACAAGGATGGAAAAGACCGTATCTGGCCCCCAAGGAACGTAAATCCGCTCTCAAATTCAGGAAGGCTCTGCGTCTGTCAGCAGTAGCTTTAGCATAGTCTTGTGCAAAGAATAGAGACGAGCCTGACCATGTTATTTTTGGAGAGGTTCTAACCGCCGCCAGCACCTTCAATAAATCTGTATATTCTAAGAAATATAAGATGACTCCTCTTGGTCTCTGTGATGAGCTGGTTTGGGATGGCATCCGACCTAACCTGTGAGCTCGTTGGATGTTGAGTTGCGTCCCCTCTGGCAAGTGAAGTAGTTTAGGGAGAAAGGATCTAAAGAAAGTGAGAGAATCCGAACCTTCAAGTCCCTCTCCCAAACCGTAAATGCGTAGGTTGTTCCGTCTGTTGCGGTTTTCAAGCTCCTCGATTTGTTTCTGGAGTATGGATACCTGGGAGTGCAACTGAGAAACACCTTCACGTGTTTTTAGGGAGGAAACAGTGTTTTCAACTTCTGTAACTCTCGTTTCCAATCGGGACCAATTGTCTGTTAGAGTTTGCAGCTTGGTGTTAGTCTCTTCCATAAAAGGTCGGAGGGCTCTGATTTCCTCCAACAGCATCTCCATCGATACTGGTGAGGCTGACTTGGGTGGAGAAGGAGGGTCCTTCTTGAGACGCTTGGTGAGAGATTTCCCAGCCAGGCCAGAGGGGGATCCATAGTTGTTCTTAGTTGTCGAGGTGAGGATGGTGAAGACTCCTCAAGTCTAGAAAATTCAGTAAAGATTCTAGAATTTTTTATAAAAATGTTTTTCTTGAAGCTGGACGAGCTGGGTACTTTTATTCTGCCCATAAACCTCTGAATAAGTCTCTCCGTCACCGGTCAACAGTGTGGGAGTACAAGAAGCGCTTCTCCTGAGGATTTTTTTTTTGTATTACCTGAGGTCAGCACTGACAAGAATCTCCGAACTCCCTCCTCTACTTATTACTATCGTACTTCAACAACTCATCACTTTGTCTTGTAGAGAGGCCAGACACCCAACAGAGGCTGAGCTAAGCTGAATGCATCCAAAAAACAGTCTGTGGATGTAATAATGAGCTCATCTCGCTTACTTCCCTACAGCAACATATGACGCAAAACCATTGCTCTCTGTAAAGTATGACTCAAATGACTGAAGAGTCTTAAAAGTCTCAAAATGGCTGCCCTGCATTCCTGTCACAAACCTCCAAACAATTTTAAACACGCTGAGTCTTCCTAAGTCAATTCGATCAAATAATGAGTTTCCCAGCGAATTTTAGGCGAAGGATATGTTAATAACTTTAGCTTAGGAGTTATTAGAGGTTTAGGAAGCAAAATCGGGAAAGTCCGCGATCGCGGCAAAAATTCAAAATGGCGGCCGCGAAATTGCGTTTCTGACAGAGAGCAGATTTTCGGTTTTAAAATTACTTGCTGTTAGGGTTTGATGAAGGCGAGGGCTTCAGGTTGCTCTCCCAACCTTCATTCACGATCTGCCATCCACTCCGAGTCGTCACTCGGTCTTAGAATTGGGTTTTTCCAAGACTCCTCCGGGAGCTTCACCCGTGCGCTGCCATTACCGCTGGGCGCCAAGCCACCACCTCAACAGCTGCGTTTTTTATTGGGGGGGAAATCCCCCCAAACCCCCTGTTTTTCTCATGCTTTTTTGGGGGGGGGAGACCCCCCAAGCCCCCCCCTTTTGTTTTTAGCCTTTAACACACATGCCTTTACTACGTATCTCGTAGTAAAGGTATGCGTGCTAAAGGCTATTCGTTGTAACCACGCATGCATTGTAATGCATGCGTGGTTAAGTTATGCGTGGAAACGGCCGCGTTGTAGTGGCCGTTTCCCAGGCCTGCCCTACTCAGTGCATGAATACCCTCACGGGTGATTAGCCGCGCCCTACAAAGTCACCCAACATAACATAACAACTACACACAACTCAAACAAGGAGCTCTCAGTCCACCTTGAGAACACAATCCTCTCTGGTATTGTTTTGTCTGCAAGGCCACAATAACATCACACCTGCTCTTGATGAACTCTGCTGGGAAAATATTGCATGTAAAGAAACTGGGCCACCCTCACTACGCCATACGTCTCTCACTATGCTCTCACTATAGGATATATATCCAAGGACTTACAGCCCTTTTAGTCAACCACTCATGTGAAGTCATGCACCTAAAAATACCTTGCTATTGATTAAGTTTGCAATAAAGGCTTTGTCAAGAGATTTTTTTTGTACAAAGCTTGTAAAGACACATGTTCCCAGATGACTGTACTACTGTCCATCTTCGCCATTCTTTTTATTTGCTCTTGAAACGCCCCTGTATTTTTCCTTAAAGTGCTTCTAATCCCAAAGAACCCTCAAACCTACAAATCTGGTACTGCCCAAGGGCATTCTTGTGTACGCTGGAACAGGTCTACTTGGAACTTGGGTTCAAGAGGATAATGCACTTAGAGTGTTTACACTAGGTCCTGACTGGTAGATGCAAATATATGGTCATGTGGTGCAGTAGCGGCACCCGTCAGCGATGCCCCATGGCTCTGCTTTTGAACTAAGTTCAGTTCTCTCCGGTAAGAAAGACCCCTTTGTGTTTATTATTGTTTAATGAATGGAAAAATTCTCTGACTGTCGCCGGGCCAGAGATGCAAAACATCAGGTCTTGAACCAGTGAAGAGGTGATTATCTCTGGTGCTCCTGTTGGTATGGTTAGATGTAGCTGATAGCAAAAAATCTCTTTGTGCAAAAGGTGTGTGCAGGATGGAGGAAGGGTTCTACCTACAGAAACCTCAGAGACAGTCCACTCAGCTGCTCCTTTCCCATGATCTAAATCCATGTGAAACCCAAGGTTTTCCACTAGAGCAGAATCCTGGGTGATTTTCTTCAGTGGCGTCATGCATTCACCAGTTTATTTAGTGCATACTGGAAGTATCACATGGCAGCTGTGGCCAACATCCACTCTTAGGAGGAAAACCTTATTGGTTGCATCCTTAAACTGTAAAGATGCAGCTGAACTCATTGTTAATGCTGTGGAAACCCAAACATGTATTTCAAATTGTGTCACACTCATATATTCCTGCACATCACAGTATTGTTATTTTACATATATATGACCAATGATGTATTGATATTTTAAAATCAAATATGGATGTCATTTTGTATTGGGGTAAAACATCCAACAGCTCTGAGTATGCTTGCTCATTTTTATAGTTCAAGGAGGCCCAGAAGCAATGTGATTCAAGGTTCTACATTGGTGCATTTCATACCTTCCCCTTCACACCTGGCAAGTAGGAGTAGGATTTCAGCAGAATAATGAGCTCAGTAGTGCATTTATGAATGACATCTACTCCTCAGGGACGGCATGGGCTACCTCAGGGAGACGTTCCTGCCACATGTTCATTAGATACGTATTTTCTGAAAGTAACAAGACAAGCATCTGTCACGTTATTAGGTTCTATAGACTTGAATTGAAGGAAAGCATATATATATATACATACATACATACATACATATATATATATATATATACTGCTCTAAATTTTGTGTATTTTTAGCATTATGCTCCAACTGAGGGCCTCATTTACGAGCCCATTAGACCGGCGGTCACTTTTTTTGACGCACCGCAGCACAATGGGCTTGCCCATATTTACAAGGCCACGTAAATGCACCCTGCAGGACTTTTCATAGCCTTGCAAATATGTGTCCCTTCCACGCATTACTCTGCATGAAAGGAGCGTTCCATGGGCGTTGCTGTGGGTGTTCCCACGCAACATACATGGAACCTGACACATTCCCAGATTTACAACGTTTTGTAAAGCTGGCAATGCGGCAGAATCCTACACCTCCCCAGGGGAGGGGTAGGAGTGGTGCAACGAGGAGAAATCCTTTATTTCTCCTTGTTTTTCCCTCTTTCTATGCGTGCTGCCTACTGCAGCACACACAGAAAGAGGAAAATGCCATCAAAGATAGTTTTTGTGCAGGAAGGTGTTCTTTCCTGCACAAAAACAATCATCCCTGCAACGCAGGCACGCTTGCAACGTGACGCAAGGGTGTCTGCGTTGGTGCACGGCTGCTGTTTGTGCGCCGGAGCAGGGGTGAAGGACAGGAATGCGCCGTTTCTTGTAGATACTACGCATTCCTGCCCTTTTCTTTTGATGCACGGCAACGCAGCAGAAAGGCTTGCTGCGCTGCCGTGCGTCAAAATATAGTAAATGAGGCCCTGAGCCTTTTCTAGTGAGAGCCATAGTCAGTTGAAATGACAAGTGGCTGTAAATATTTTATTGGGCAGCTTGTTATTTTACTTTAAACACTAGTATTAGTTTTAACATTAGACTGCACCTCTACCTCTAAGGAGTGTGAATATAAGCTGGAGTCTCCCAGTTAGCACTACAATTTCAGCTGTGCTTACCCAAGTTCCAAGAAACCCTCTGTCCCTTACTGGAGAACAGAAGACGACTACCTAAGATCAGTCTACATGTTCACGTCAACTGAGTGATGTCACTGTATGGCAAGTACACTCCCTCCCTACTTGCCCTGAATTCCAGTAAACAAAGCAAACAAGCTAACTTCTTCAAGAAGGGTTCTGGGGGTGCACCCTCTGGATAAAAATTTTAAAAACTGGGGTCAATTAGAATAATTTTCAGCACAATTCCCACATACATTTTCTCACAAAGCATAAGCTCTGCAAAAGCAATCATAAAATATTGTAGTACTTTCATGGTACGCCAAACTCTCTAGGAGTTAACCTATTTTTTTTGTTTTCAAAAATTAGTCAGTGCCCCTTTATGTCAAAATTTCCTCTGTTGTGCTAGGGCCAGGATTGTGTCATGGCTGTCCTATAAACCACTGGGCCTTTATTATACCAAGAATTACATATTATATGTCAATACCAGAATATTACCATTGACTGCATCCATATACCGTGATTGACCATTATGTCCAAAAACAACTTTATTTCAGCTCGTTTGAACCATAAAAGTGCACAGTGCAAAGCAATATTTATAACTAAAACATTAAATTAGTCATCGCAGTTCATAGCAATAGATAAATAGTCACACAGCAGCAATCGTCAAATGAATTTCACAAAGCTTGGATGAAACTAAAGGAACAAAAATCTCGGAAGGAGTCATAGAAGAAAAACTCATAAGGGGTCCGCTAAGTCCCACTGGGTTATCTAAGCAGAAAATCAACCATATTAAAAACAGTCAATACTACGATTAAAAACATGGTGATCTATCATAAAAATAAAATAAAATCCATAAAAAACACTTAAGATTCATAAAACATCATATATGAACTGTAGACCTCTGCTTAATAGCACGATCAATATAAGTGGCAGCGGAGAAGCAGATCTTGATCGTGGGTAAGGTTTGCAGATAATTAAAAGTGACTCTACAGTAAATAATGTTGGCCGCCCTTAGGATGGGCAGCAAATAGCGTTTCCGCAAAAACTAATAACATTTACAGAATAGAATAAAATGTAAGGTAGTCTGTGGGGATAGGTCATCACGTGCATAAAAGAAGTTGTGAAAAATAAGTGCCTTGTGATGGAAAAGCAGCAATAAAGTGCACTGTTCAAAGCCTAAGCCTCATCAATAAAAGTTTGTGGCGTAAGTCTCCCACCCATACTAAGTATGGCGTGGGAAATTAAGCTCGGCAAATCCCTATATAGGACTGGACCGTTGGTTTGTCTGCAGCACACCGCATTCTATCCTCCAGACACCCCTCTATAAACGCATACTTCAACGTCCTAATGGAGGTAGCTGAAACAGTGCTCGGAGAAGTAAACAAGTCCTCCCGTCCCATCCTACAACTCAAGTTCTGTATATACTTCAACCAAGGAATACTCGAACAGTGGTCGAGTGTTAAGCAGTCTGCAAGAACAGCCCTATTGAAAGATGTTTGGCTGTTGCTCCAGATTCTAAGCCATAAAAGGAGGAGTTCAATTTTAATAAGGTCGTTGATATAACCAATCCCTACCTCCGTGTGGCAAACAAAGGAACTAGTGCTTTGGGGGACAGCTAGCAATCTCTTAATGAAACTGTTCTCGATTTTTTCCAGGGCCCCCTGATCTTCAATACCCCACACCTCTGCCC
Source organism: Calotriton arnoldi (assembly GCA_963921515.1). NCBI lineage: Eukaryota > Metazoa > Chordata > Amphibia > Caudata > Salamandridae > Calotriton > Calotriton arnoldi. The sequence goes on along the minus strand of CAWUFW010011966.1, from coordinate 208,207 downwards.
CAAACGAAGCAATAGCACAGCATTTGGTTTTGTAGACTGTCGAGAGTTCCATTATTGGTTTCTGACCAAGTTTACAAGCAAAATTAAAGATGGCCTCCACTGATTTGGAGAAGGCAGCAGCTCTACTAGTCTCCAGCAGTCCCCATGAGAGTTGAGGGGATGCCAAGGTAGGTAAAGCTAGGTACAGAGCCAACCTACTTGGTGTTAACTTCAAAGGAAACATTATCCTTCTTCCTTCCCTCAAAAATCATTATGTGGGTCTTGTTTTGGTTGACCATGAGATATAAGCTGGCCATAAACTCACAGAAACTAGCAAGCAGATGTTGTAGACCATTTGCAGTCCTAGCAATTAGGACTGTATCGTCCGTGTAAATCAGAGTGGGAATACTCCGAGCACCTACACGAGGGCAGTCAACCCCTGAGATTATCCAGTTTATCCTCCTGACTGTTTCTGTAAATGGAAAACAGGACAAGGGGCAGGACACCGCCCTGACGTACGCCCCTAGCCATGCTAAAAGATGGTGTGGTTTTCCCGCCTGGATTGTACCTTACACTGGCAGTGACATCATTGAGCAGATCTCTAAGAAAGTTAATGATGTAGAGATCAACTCCCATATCAACCATGATGTCCCACAATTTGGATCTGTTTACAGAGTCGAACGAAAAACTCAAGTCCATCAAAGGCCAGAAAAAATTGACATGCTTCGCCACAGTGCATTTGGCAATTAGAAGATATAGATTTAAGGATTGCTCGACTGTGCCAAGGCCGGAGTGGAAGCCGAATTGGAGATCCCAAAGTATGTTTCGTTCCTTGGCCCAAAGCTGCAAATGGTCCAACAGAATTCGACCCATGATCTTCGCAGTAGAATAATCAATGAGATAGGGCGAAAGCAGTGGGGGTCATTTTTTGAGCCCTTTTTAAATATAGGAATAATGGTCGCATGGGACCGGTTCTTTGTAGGGCCGGTCACTAGTCACATTAAGGACTCTAGTCAATGAAGGGGCCCACAGTAAGATATTAGCTTTAAACATGTCTGAGGGTAGCCCATCTGGACCTAGAGAATGCCCAACTGGACTGCTAGCCACAGCCTGCATAACCTCTTCCCGGTCAATAGCTGGACCCGCAGGATGCCTTGCGGCATGCTGGGACACATTTGGACTTTTGTTGAGTAAGAGATTGTCATCAGGGCTCTCTTGGGTACCTGAGTAAGGGAAGCATAAAGCTCGGTAAAATGGGCAACCCAGGATTCAGATGGAATAACAGTATCAGTGCCTGATTCTTTTTTTGCCTCATAAAATCTGCGATTAACTGTTTCCCAAAAGGTCTTACAGTCCCTGAGTGTGCTTGCCTTGACCAGTGATGAGAATTCTGCCTCTCTGATAGTGTTCTTTCTTGTTTTGAGGGCGTCTCTTTACAGAGATCGACATCTCTGCACTGCGCCCTGATCTCTAGGGGATTGTCTTAAAGCAGTGAGTAGGTGGTTGTGCGCCTGGGTGCAAATGGCGTCAAACCACTTTATAGGTGGCTTGCGTCTCCTGTTATGCTGGACTAATAAAAGATCGAATACTGCTCCACAGTTCTGGTTAAAACTATTGAGGAGGGCAGGGCCCACCCCTGTGGGTAATTGGCTGATAGACAAACCAGGAAGTAAGGGTAAGTGGAAACCACTAGCTGTGCTAAAAAAGAGGGTTCATCGACCTTTGACCATGCGTTGATTACCCCATGATTCTTGGAAGATGATAAACGCGTATGGTGAGCCACTACAGGGATCCTAGTGATCAGTGAGCCATGAAAGGAAAGAGACAGGAGTCTGTGATCACCAAGGAGAGAGTCAGCCACACTATAGTCCAGAGCCCAATCTCTTAGTGATTTAGAAAAGAGAATAAAATCGATTTGACTAGGTGTATCTCGCCCCAAAAATGTCAGTGTAATGTTAGCTGTTGAGCTTAAAGTGTCAAAAGAAAAACTGAGATTAAGTTTAGCCAACAGCAGATTCAACTCATCACCAGTAGGACAGTGTGCAAAATGAGAGATAGAGACCCCATCCTGATCCTCCAGCCCACAAATATTTTCATGGGAATACTGACAGATTTTCAACTTAAAATCCCCTAATAGAACCAAGGCACAATCACCGTGTGTGTTTCTGATACAAGTCTGGATGACCTTAAGTAGAGAATGTGCTAAGTCGACCTTGGAGTGGTCAAAAACATTGTTAGGTAAAAGGTTTACCAGCAGTAATCTAATGGCGGGACACTGAAACAGAATCATCTGCTAATATACTGAGTCACACTTTATCCAAAGTACCTTTGAGAAAGAAGAAAGAGAAACAAGCGTGATCAGACCACCCTTGGCCCTATCCATATTGCTACTAGCTACTACTGGCGTGTGGTATGTGGCAAACCCATCCATATATATAGGGTCAATAAGCCACGTCTCTTAAAGGTAGATAATAGCATGGCATTCAATTAACTTAAGCCAGTCTGGCCTATTCCATTTACTAGCTAAACGGCACTTAGAAGGGCCAGAACGCTGGGTAAAGCCTACAGACATGTTTCCAGTGCCACCTGAGCTAGCTGGCTGAGCCCGGCCCCCCACTAGTGCCCTCAAAAGGGTTCCTTGTACGCGCCCCTAAAATGTTGGAAGGCCGGGCGTTATAGACGGTACCCCTTGTAGCCCGAGAGGAGATGGTCACACCACCAGGAACCGGGGGGTGTGATGGGAGCTGTGGGGGTTATTAGTAGGGAAATTGACCTGGCAGAACAGCGTTTGTCCCTGACCTCTTTGCTGGAGCCACTTGCTGAGACTACATAAGAACCCCCTGATCCACATGTGTCTACTAGGTTGCCCTACCCTAGGGTTACTTTTACTCAAATTGTCTCGGGCTCCGCTCGGTCGGACCCTTCCACTGGTATAATCACTCTGCTTGCAGCAAATTAAATTGTGGCCTCAGCTGAGTCGGCATACTCTCCAGTGAGACCATCCACGATCAGCCTCTCAGGCATTGGCAATGCAGGACCTTTGTGGCCGGTACTTCCGTTTCGCAGGTACCCGTCCCGTCAGTGTCAACATTTTGGCTTGGCCCAACAAGTCCTATAGTGCACCAGCATTTTGCATAGTGCTGTGCAAAGTCACATAGATTTATTTAGAAAGAGTACAGATAGTTCAGGTGAGAACTACGAGTATTATGTTGCATAAATATTGTACTCTGGACTGGTAAAAATCCAAAATCTTTAGTAGTTAAGTTTGTTTTTTGACTCTCTGTTCGCTACACAAAAGGACTGAAAAAGGATGGGATTGACCATTAAAATAAAAAATGTGGCAGATAAAGTGTTGCAAGTTCGACACAATTAATGCACTACTTTGCAACACATACATACACCATATAAACCAAACAAACACTGGTTCCACAACAAAATATGTAACTTCATAAGAGTAGTTTATGGAATAACTAGGGGAACTACAGGTAAAACCTGTAAGGATTCTATCCAAAGCATAGGTCTAATTTTGTCATGTGTGCCCCGTATGCCAAGAATTACGCTACGTGTGCCAGCACCAGCATTTTTACAAGGGTGCCCCTTATGCCAAGATTTATCTTTACTGTGATAGTGCCAGTATTTTGTTAAGTGGACCCCTTTTCACAATATAATACTCTCACTGACTCTTGCTGATTTACATTCACTCACTCACTCAAACTTTTTCTCACTCACAATCACCCATGCTTACCTAATCACACTCCATCCCCTTTACACTGTTTTGCCTCACACTCATTCTCGCTCACTCTGCCACTCTCACTTACTTTTACTCTCACTTACTCTCACAGTCTCACTCTCTCACACACACTCACTCACACTCCCTCAACCTTAATCTCACTTATTTTCAGTCACTCTGACAGACTCAGTCTCACTCCTAGTTACACTGTCACTTATTCTCACTCCTTGTCAACCGCTTTCATTCACAGACACACACACACCCACAGTCTCACTTTCTCTGACTCACACACACACACACACAAGATAACCACTTGAGGGCTGGCGCTGGTCTGGTACACCTGTTGTTTCTGGATAGGCTTCGGTGCAGGAATTCCAGCTTCCTCTCTCCTCCAGCACTGAAGGAAGAACATGAAAGTTGAAATATACAATTGCCTTAAACGTGCAGTAAATTGATTTCTGTGTAGTTAACACAAGTTGGCTATTTTAGAATTAAGTGGTGCTACTATATATTGGAAGCAGTAATACCACTTAACTGCAAATGAAATCTGTCTGTGTCAGCACTAGCAAAGGCTAGTGCTAACTTTGCACCTGTAAAGTCATACCAACATTTATAAACACAGTCTCCAGGTTTTATTTCTTATTCCCGTATTCTCCATTTCATTCTACATCTGTGGTAATATCACAATCATCTGCTGAAGTCTTACAATTTGCTTAGTAGTCATACTACCATAAGCGGTGTGACCTTCTCTACATTTGTACCTGACAATATTAATAGTAATGTGCAAACGTAGGGCCTCATTTACAATATTTTGACGCACGGCAGCGCAGCAAGCCTTCCTGCTGTGCTGCCATGTGTCAAAAGAAAAGGGCAGAATGTAGATACCATTTATTCCTGTCCTTTTTCCCTGCGCCGGCGCACAATGGGCTGCCATGCACCAACGCCGGCACCCATGCACCATGATGCAAGGGTGTCTGCATTGTAGGGGTGATTGTTTGTGTGCGGGAAGGGACACAAAAACAATTACAAGAGGTGTTTTCCTCTTTCTATGCGTGCTGCGAAAGGAAAAGCTAGGAGAAATAAAGGTATTTCTCATCGCTTCGCCACCCAAACGCCTCCCCTGAGGAGGCGTAGGAATCTGATGCATTCCCAGGTTTATGAAAATCTTCTAAATCTGGGAATGTGTCAGATTGCATGTATGTTGCGTGTGAACACCCACAGCAACACCCATGGAACGCCCCTTTTACACGGAGTAATGCGTGAAATGGGGCCATATTTACAAGGCCATTAAAAGCCACGCAGGGTGGCTTTACGTCGCCTTCTAAATATGGACAGGCACATTGCGCCACCGGTGCATCGAAAAAAGTGACGCACTGTTGGTGCAATGGGCTTGTAAATCAGCTCCGCAATGTTTAATGTTTCCACTGCTAGCATGTATTATATTTTGTTTTTGGTATATAGTTCCTTATGGCCAGGAACAACTATTCATTAGAACAGTAGAGAGAGAGTCAAATAGTTTGGCAGTAGTGTAGCAATCCTTATTGTCCATAAACAGCATTCCACACAGCACTATTGGCATGAGCTACTGATTGTGAGCACTGTATTTTAAAAGTAATTTGAGTTCACAGTGTTGCTTCCTGGATCCTCATTGAAAGTGGTGTTATTCCACCCACAGCTGTAACTCCGGGTGTGTCGTATGCCTTAACTTATTTCTGCTTTTGAGCCTCCTCATAGCCTACATTTATTTGTGTGAATATAAGCATTTACATTTATTACACAAATCATAATATTGATATTTAAAGGGAAACACAGGAGCTTTGAAATTAATGTGCAAGAGAAATCATACATTTATACTCACAAATTACATCAGAGATCACAGGGCTCATTTTATTCTCATAATATTGCTGAGGAATGTTATATAGAGTTGGTAGGAGAGCCTCTTAGGGAAAGAGAGAGAGAGACTGCAGGCATTAGAGAAAGAGTACCTATTTACAAACAGTCTGCGTCAAGGATGCACACTGGCACTTACTGACACACGCATGCTTTTACAACACATGCCATTACAACGTGGGCAATACAACGAACGTGTTGTTATCACGCTTTCCATTGCCACGCAAGTCATTACAACGACCTGCCTTTCCAAAGCGCTGGACTTTGGAATAGTATATAGTACTATTCCAACTCCAGTCTGTGCAACAGTAGGGAAGGTGCTGGATTTAAAATCCAACAACACGTTCCCTAATGCAAGTCATTGTAACGACTTGCATGGTAATGGAACGCGTGGTAATGGAACGCATGGTAACAACGCGTTCGTTGTATTGCCAGCGTTGTAATGGTACTGCGGAGTTCTGGCTGCATAGTAAAGGCTGTTTCCCCTTACTGACTGCACACTGACAAAACCTAGATGAGGACTGGCTTTGCCTCCAGGCAGGCTGTGGACTGTAAAAATGTGAAATATGGCCATTTATGCTTGTGAGCCATTAAGCAAGGTCTTAGTTTTGCAAGATTTTGTTGCTAATCTAGACATTAGCTCGTATTAAGGAGGAAGGGAACTAAATTGAATTGAACACATTCTATACCAAAGATTAGCATCAATCAAGTTGCCATTTTTAATATATTGCCTTCATTTTACTCATCGTAATGCTTAAATCTGCCAAACCTTTTTCATATATCCTGATGTACTACAAGGAATCTATATATTATTAAAGTCATTTAAAATTATAGGGTGGATGTTAGAAATGGGATTTTTGGTAGCCTAGGGCATGTGCCAAAGCCAGGCAGAAACCACCACTCTAGTCAGGATGAGGGAGTTACACTCCTAAAATAACCCCTGCTCACCCTCTTGGTAGCTTGGCACGAGCAGTCAGGCTTATCTTAGAGGCAGTGTGTAAAGCATTTGCACATAACCAACAGTAATACAGTGTAAGCACTACAAAAGGACACCACACCAGTTTAGAAAAATATCCAATATTTTTATATATTTAAGACAAGACCAAAAACGATAAAAATCCACAATACAGTACTTAAAAATCTTCAGTTATCAAAATATGCTTGAAAAACAGTTCCTCGATGTCGATAGCTCCGTCCGGGGCTATCACGGCGTCGTGAACAAACAACTCCAAACAGTTCTGGCTGACCGCGGCGTCGCGGGCCAGCTACGGTGTCGGGAAGACCCCCAAACTGTACCTTTTAGAAATGCAGGGCGTCGGCGACCTCACGTTGAGCTTCCGAAAGCACGGCGTCCACAGGCGTCGGTTCCGGAGGTCGGTGCAGGAGTCGTCGGGGCCCTCGAAGTCACCCGCGTTGCAGATCGAACTCCTCTCTGTTGAGGTCAGGAGCGCTGGCGTCGGCAGGCGTCGGGTGCTGCGGTGCGAAGTGCAGCGGTGCGGCGTGCGGTGCCCTCAGGTGGCGGCGTCAGATGGCGTCGTCGGTGAGACCAGGGTCGCGGTGCAAAGTGAATGCAGTGCTCGTCGCGGTGCTGGCAGGTCGCGTTGCAAGCAGCGGCGTCGTCATTGCTGAAGCGCTGTCGTCGGCTGACGAACGGGAGTCGATGGCGCCGGCGCCGGTAGGCCAAGGCTGCGGTGCAGAATGAGGGCGGTGCGTCATGTAACTTTACGAGCGGTGCCCTCAAACCACGGTGCAAACAGCGGCGTAGATTTCGGCGTGGAGCGGCGGCGTCGGGGATACCAAGGCGTCGCCGTGAAGTGAGGCGGTGCGGAGTGCGGTGCCCACAGGTCACGGTGCGAGCAGCGGCTCGGTGGCAGCATCAGCAGGCAACGTCGGTGAGACCAGGGTCACGTTGCGGCGGTGCCCTCTGCGGTGCCTTCAGGACACGGAGTCGGCAGCGGCTTCGTAGACGGCATCGGGTTGCTTTTTCTTCTGTTGCAGCACAAAACACACAGTCCCCAGTGCTGAGGGCAGAAGAGCTTGAAGTCTTTGCTGTTCCTGAGACTTCTTGAACAGGGAGCAAGCTCTACCTCAAGCCCTTGGAGAAATTCACAAAAGTAGATTGCAGAGAGTTCAGTCCAGTCCTTTCACTGCCCAAGACAGAAGCAGCCACTGCAGGCCAACACAGTAAAGCACACAGCAATGTGGTAGTTCCTCCTTACAGCTTCTCCAGCTCTTCTTCTTGGCAGTGTTCTTGGTCCAAAAGAGTTCTAAAGTTCAGGGGTCTGGGCCCCAATATTTATATCCCAAAATCCTTTGATCTCTTAGGCAGAGAGTGTCTGTGCATAGCCAGAACCAGTTCTGCCTTCTCTGGTGTGGCTTCCTGGCAGGAGGTGGAGACGGCATTGTCAGAGGCAGACCAGGCCCATTCAGTTGCAAGGAAACCTCCTCCCCCTACTCTAAATGCAGCCCAGGTCTATTCAGCCCCTTTCCTGACTCACCTAGACTATCTGGAGCCACTCCTGCTCCCCAGCCTTCTGTCATCCAAAACCCAGACAGACAATCCACATTCCAGCAGAGGCACACGGGATGACTGAGCAAGAAAATACCTACTTTCTAAAAGTGGAATTTTCAAACACAGAATGTAAAAATCACCTTCACTAAAAGATGCATCTTTAGATTCTGAGTTCAGGCATACTAAACTTTATTTTCCTACCTAGTTCCAAGGGCCAGTTATGTTTATAAGATGTTATAAACAAACTTCCCATTCTATCCTATGGGGAACAGGTAGCCTTGCAATAGTGAAAAACGAGATTGGCAGTAATTCACTATCAGGACATGCCACACACACCAGGGCATGTCTTACCTTTCACCTACACTGCACCCTGCCCACAGGGGTACCTTGGGCCGAATGTATGATGATACAACGCGTACCATCACAACGCGGTATGTTACATCGTGGTCTTGACAACGCAAGTCGTTACATCGACTTGCGCTGGAGGGCGCTGGACTTAGGAATAGTGTGAATTACTATTCCAACTCCAGTCTACGTACAGTAGGGAAGGTGTTGGAATAGTAATTCACACTATTCCTTAGTCTAGAGCGCCCTCCAGTGCAAGTCGACGTAACGACTTGCGTTGTCAAAACCACGATGTAGCCATACCGCGTTGTAATGGTTTCGTGGTAAAGGATGTTTCCCCTTGGGCCTACCTTAGGGGTGGCTGTCATGTAAAAAAAGGGAAGGTTAGGGACTGGCAAGCGTGTGCACTGGCCAAGTCGACATAGCAGTTACAAACTGCGCGCAGACTCTGCAATGGCAGGTCTGAGTTAACTTTTCAGGGCTACTCACGTGGGTGGCACAACCAGTGCTGCAGGCCCACTAGTAGCATTTGATTTACAGGCCCTGGCACACTCAGTGCACTTTACTAGGGACTAACAAGTAAATCAAATATCCAATCATGGAAACACCAATCCATAACACATTTTACCACGGGAGCACTTGCACTTTACCACTGATCAGCAATGAGAAAAGTGTGCAGAAACACTAAGCCAGCACAAACAGAGTCAAAACCGGGAGGTCAGAAAGCAAAAACTCAGGTGAAACACGCCAAAAGATGCCAAGTCTAACAGTGGATGTCTTGTGTGTGTGTATCCTTCAGGGAAAGATGTTCTAGTACCCACACTTAGATTACATGTATTCATGAAAGTCTTTTGCAGAATTTGATTGTTACTCAATCCGCATTAGCTCCAGGTAAGTTGTGGGAGATGCAAGTGTCACAGCCTGTCTGTTTTTTCAGACATCATGCAAACTGGGAAAAAAGTATGGTTTTTACAGTGACATGCTTATTTTTGTGTGGTAAGCACCAACATCTAGCTGCATGTTAGTTTCCAAAAACTTGGAATACGTTTTAAATTAACACACCTGATAAATTTCAAACCACTTATTTTTTACCTTATTCAAAGTCCTATTCTTCCTGGTAAGCGGCTTTACATTTGCCATTCTGGTCAGTTGAGCTGATGATGCTTTGATCCTGTATGTCTATGTTGGTATGCTTGTATGTGTATATATGGTATTTCTATAGCATGACCTAGCCAAAAGGCAGTGGAGCGCTGTACAAGGTCAACAGAAAGGCAAACAGAAAGTCAGCCAGCAATAAGAGAGGAAGGTAGGTTGTGGACTTTTAATACATTGTGATGCAGTGTTCTTTAAAGAGGTGAGTCTTCAATCCTTTCCTAAATTGGAGCAGCTTTGGAGTGGGCCTGATGAATACAGTGTTGTTATTCTAGATTCTGCTTGCATAAGTGGAAAAGGCCTGCTGCCTTTTTTTTCTTTTTACACTCCTTAGTCTGCAGTCTGATGGTGTCTTGGCTGCAGGTGTGCCGCGTGCCACCAGAGATTGTGATTTTGTCTCCAGGATAAATGACGGTGGTGGTCGTGATGGCTTTGTGAATGATCCAGCTGGTTCTGAAGATGGTGCGTGCTGGCAAGGGATGCCAATGAAGTTCCATCATGATGGGGGTGATGTAAACATATTTCAGCATGTCGGATGCCCTTAAGGAGTGCCAATGGGGAGTTCTGGGAAGCCATGGAGCAAGGCATTTCCATCATCCAGATTCGAGAGTATAAGGCATATTGGTGATTCGTGATGCTGTTATCTGTCAGAGAATCAAGGCATAGGATGTTCCCTGTAATCCCAGAGAAACGAGAAGTCTAACAACAACATACTGTCAAAGGGGGAAAATTGTGAAAAATGTTTAGGGCAAATTGATTGTTGTTAGCAATTCACCAGGAAATAGAGCAAACACAACTATGTCAAGAATTATTGATGTATTAATCTAAAACAGTATCTGAGAACAAATTCATATATATATTTTGTACACAAATCGCATTACCAAGGTTCAGGATATCAATAGAGCTTAAATTATCCTTGAGCTAGCATTTCAGAAAAAAGTCCATGCTCATTAATGGAGCAATTTTGATATGGGAAAGCCATACCATTCCAATGGAGAAGGTGAGATGTCCCAAAGTCAATCCTATCAGAGTGAGTCGAGAAGTTTGAGACAATGGTGAGAGGGCTTCCTAAAAGTGTTATGCATTTCGGCTAGAAAGTTCCCACTCAGGGCAACCTCAAGAGATAACAAATATATGTATGTTTATTACTATTTACCAAAAAAAGACTTCTCGAAATTGCTAATTCTCATCTTACTAAAGTGCATTTGTGGTTACCATGCATGCCCTCTAATCAATTGGAGAAGCTGTGGATCCGAACAATGCCAAAACCCTTAGGGTTGCAGGAAGCAGGCAAGGAAAGGAATCAAACCAAATGGAACAAACCCCATATAGGTGCAGAAGTTGCACAGCCTGAGGTCTGATGTAGACATGACTGCTGAAAAAGGTGCCAAAATGTGTCTGAATGAGAATGAAACAGCAGCTGATCCCAGAAATGCATCAGTAAAAAGTGCATGGGGTACTAAGGTAGAGGGTATGGAAATCCAAAGAGAACGGACTCCCAAGCTGATCATTGAATGAGTACCAGTGGCACAATTACATATGGCGACTGAATCCATGGTTAGGTCAGACATCGGAGTGAACAAGATCTCTTGTCCTCTAGATGTCTTGGCAATGCCAATCCAATCCAACTACGAATTCCAGAGCCTGGAAACGGATCTCAAACAAGACACTGGAGGAGGCACTGACTCGCAGCCCCTGAATACAGGCATTGGTTCAGCAGTTGAGTCTCTCAACAGCTGGATCGCAGTCTCTTGGTGGCAATGCCCCCCTAAAACCTTACCTGACCACCCGTGGACTCCAGTCTGCAAGCTGGTAAATGAATGGCCTTGGAGATCTCAAGCACCACTGTAAAGGACTGGAGCGGACCTGGAGACATGCACAAACTCTGACATTGATAGGAACATATATAAAGCTGCCCTGAAAAATTATCACAGGTATATCTACGCCAACTGCAATGTAACTGTCTGATTGACCTCATACATAGTAGCAGTGGCGGCTCCTCCATAGGGGCGTCGCCCCACTGCTTTCTCGCAGTGCGAGAAGCAGAAACATAAAATGGTAAAACTACCATTTTATGTTTCTGCTCTCGCACTGCGAGAAAGCAGAAGTGCCTGGAGTGCCTGGTTGTGGGCGGGCGGGTGGTTGGTCCTGCTCAAGGGCAGGAGGGGAGTGGCTTGCCCACTGTTGTGGGTACTGACTGTTTGGTCGGCCCCAGGGCCGACCAACGCAGTCATGCGCACTCTGCCTTTTTTTCTCTATGTAGACTGCATGCAGCCTACATAGAGAAAATGGCCCGGCTGGGGCGCTCTCCGCTGCGCCTCACCAATCACAACGCTACCATTGCAGCGTTGTGATTGGCTTAGGGCCGGCCGGGGAAGGAGGCTGCCTGCTGGCTGCTTCCTGTTCCGCGGGACCCGGCTGCACCATCACACCGGCCAGGAGCTGAGGTGGCGCCGGGGGTAAGGTAGGTTTTATTTTTTTATTATTCCCCACCCGCACCTCCCACCCCCCTCCCTCCTGCGAGCATGCCGGCCGCGGCTGAATACTGCAGTGAGACATTGAGAGAGTCAAGGTGGGGGAGGGGCGGGAGTTCGTTGCAGACACCGATGTGTCTGTCGGTCGGAAGATTGGAGTCAAGAGATGCACGTAGTGAGGGGGTGTCTCGGCTTTTTGTCAGGTAGGGTTTGTGTGAGCAATTCCACTGGGCTGGGTATCTGTCTGACAGGGCCCCTCGGGCCGGGTCATGGACATGGTATGACAGGTTAGTCGGGGTATCAGCTAGGGTAGGTGTCTGCCATGGTCTGTCTGGACAGCAGAGTGCTCTTTGGCTCAAGGCCAGCCCCCGTTTGCCGTGGGGTGCACTGCAGTTTTTTTTTGCTTGAGTCGTATTCACCGGTGTTAACTGACATCAGTCGGCACAGGGGCCTCCCGCCACGGAAGTGTCCTCCTGCACTTGGGCTGTTCCTATACCCACATCTCGAGCACAACCAGCACTCCCCCCCCCAATTACTATTTCTTAATGCCCACTGGCATAGAAACTTTTTACGACCATTCTCTAAGGGAGACTATTTGTACGTTCTCAATTAAAAACTGCCAATATTTGAAAACCAGCGGCAGTAGTGCAAGCTTCCCTCTCCCCACAGAAGGTAAGGGGTGAGCTGAATGAGCGCAGAGCTGCATCATACCCGGTACAGGCGGAGTACGGGCTGCAACAGTGCAAGCTTCACTCACAAGTGCAGCTTGGTCTAAAGCAGCGCACGTTTCCTTAAGCCTAAGGTACAGCATGGGGTGAAGGATTAAAAGTACCCACTCTGATTCACGAACATGTATAACATTCGCCCATATTTACAATGTTTAGTGGTTTTTTATGCTTTTTCATCCATCTTACTTGTTTCAGTACACACGAGAATCAAATATCACTCTTTATTATAGTTCTAACATGTGGCAACTCGTATTGTTATATATTCCACAATTTCAGCTTTTGAGAAACGTACCTTGTAGTATTACAAAACCGGGCTTCATTATAGTTCAGTAGACTATGGAGATTGGAAGACAGGTGTACCTTTCTCAAGGCTTTGATCGCCAATCTTTAGTGGTTTTACTTCACTATGTAGATCAGTTTTATTTGGTCAAACAATTTACAACTTGTGTTCAGCTGTGGCTCTCAAACCTAGATCCTAACCAAACAAAACGTATATTCCTCAAGCTGTGAAAATGTAATTACCGTTTTATTTCTTTAGGTTCGGGACTACTAATAGATTGGACGTAAATTCCTAGGGAAGCACGCTGCACCCACCCCAAGACACACACAAAATAAATCAAAGACACCTGTTGGGTTAATTAAGGAAGCACTAAAAGTAGGGAAAGGCCCTAAAAATGTGTGCGACTTCAAACAACATGCATTTAACCTGCACACCTATCAGACGCATCATGAAGGCTACAATTTTACATTCACCGCCCATCTCCTACACCATATGTTATGTTATGTTATGTTATTTGAATTTATAACGCACACGGCTACTCCTGAGTGTCCCGGCGCGACATACTAGATTAAATACTAGATTAAATATCTAAAAAGAGCCTCCTCCAACCTCTCACAGAATAGAATGCATCTCTATGACAACCAGGCTGTCTAAACAAAAAGTTCTCTCCCTCTCTCACATCAGTCATCAATGTAGAATACACCACACTCGTGTGAGAGGCCAATGAAGGGGAACATGTAAAGATGTGCTGAGGGCCAACGTGCTATTATTTTATAGGGGTAAGAGATGCTGCTTGCCTGTGAGAAATTAGCAGTGGGAGGACTCGGGTTCTTTTCAAATTCTAGGGGGAACTGCCCTGGTCTTTTTTTTTAGATATGCAGGGCCGGATTGAGAGATCAGCTGTGATGTGAGGGAAAGGGTCTGTTGATGTGGGCAATGAGTGGGAAAAGCTATGTGGTGAAAAAGGAAACAGAACTGTTCGTCAGTGGATGTAAACGAGGTATGTTTGTGAATGCTGAAAAGGGTCGAAAATACAACAGAAGACATGGAGGGCCATATTATCAAGAACAGCGATAACATTATCGCCTCTTTAGCGGCAGGAAACTGCCTGGTGTGAAGAACATCAAACCTGGGCTTTTATTGGAATTCTATAGGGCATATTATCAAGTCCCTTATCGCCGCTTTAGCAGCAGTTTCCTTCCGCTAAAGCGGCGATAATGTTATCGCCCGTTCTTGATAATATGGGCCGGAATTTCTTAAATGATAAATAATTCAATCGTATTGCTTTATTAACCTTCCTGCTTCCTCAAGTTTGCTTGAAAATGCATAATTTGTCCACTCTTTTTTCAAAATTTTCTCGGGGGAGAACCCCCTGAACCCCTCATAGGCTGTTCGGGCTCGCTCGCTCGCCGTAGTGCAGTACGACAAGAATTTTACGCCTCACCACTTTCAAATGTCACCAGCCGCCACTGCATAGTAGCCTTAGCTCTGCCTTGGAAATCTTTTCCATTGGCAAAGACTTCTCCTTTCCCACTTCATGTACTTAAACTACTTGACCTTCCCAGGATACTTATTCAATGCTGTTGAATTGTTTCTCTTTACCCCATTTTCATGGACTCTGTTTCATCATCTTCTTCAACCTGTTGTCGACCTCGTAGAAAGTACCTAGTGCACAGAAGCATACCAAAGTCATTCCCCTGCTTAAAATGCCCTCCACGGACACCGAAGTCTTGCTAACTACAGGCCCATCTCTCTTTTACATTTACCAGTGAAAGTGTTAGAAAACCTACACAATGTACAGCTTCCATCCTTCCTGGAAAACAACAACCTCTAAGTCAGGTTTCTGGACTGACCATAGTACTGAACCGCTCTGTTAGCAGCCTATTACGATATTTGTTATATTGTGAATTAGGTCTCGTCTGTCGCCCTGATCCTTCTTGATCTCTCTGCAGCCTTTGACACGGATTCTCTTTCTATCATTCTAAAACGTTTGCAAGAGCCGGCTATCTGCCTTGTTGCAGTCACATGGATCAGATCTTTTCTTTCTGAGAGGTCGCAATCAGTTTTTCTTCTTCTTTTTCTCTCTATCCAGGTGTTTTGTTGAATAGCCCAAGGCTCATCCCTCAGCCCTACCCTCTTCAACGTGTACATGGTCCTCTTGCCAAAACCATCAGATTTTATGGTTTCAAAATCATATCTTATGTTGATGATACCCAGCTCATTATTTCCATCTCGGAAAACATCACAGCCACTCATACTAACTTTAACGCCTGCATGCTTCAAGTGTTGGACTGGATGTGAATTAACTGCTTTAAGTTGAATGGCAATTGAACCGAAGCAATGCTATTCAGCGAACCCACATCTTATTAGGAAGAATACCGGTGACCCTCGGAGCTGTGGTGCACCCTCCGGCTCACCATCACTGCAAGAAACCTGAGCATTGTATTAGATAACAACTTGCCTATCATCGGCCAAATGAATACAGTCTCCGCACCTTGCTTCAGCATTCTGAGAATGCTTCTCAAAATCTTCAGCTCAATTCCCATCGAATCACAAAAATATAAAATTGAAAATGCCACGTAGACTAATAGCAGGGAGAATAATATTGCAATACAGGAACAGGTGAAATCTTGGGAGGCGAGGAGGGGACAATGTGAGTTAGACATATTAATGAGCCTAGGAAGGTGATAAGGATTGTCAGCATGAGGGTGAAGGAGCAGATAGGCAATAAAAATTGGCAGCAGGAAGGTGTACTAGCAGGAAGGCGATAAGGACTGACAGTATGAGGGAGAAGAAGAAGGAAAGCAATAAGAATTTACAGCTGAATGGTGAAAGAGAAGGAAGGTGGCAAGCATTGATGGCAGGAGGGCAAAGGAGCGATAGATGACATGGATTGACAAAAAGAAGCAGAAGGATCAAGAAGACGAAAAGGATTGACAACAGGAGGATAAAGGAGAAGGAAGTTGATAAGGATTCATGTCAGCATGGTGAAGGCATGGAAAGGTTTGTAAGGATTGACATCAGGAAGCTAAAGGAGCAGGAAGGCAACAAGGATTGACAGTAAGAGGACAAGGGATCAGGAAAGTGATTAGACAACAAGTGGGTAACGGATCAGGAAAGAGACAAGGATCGACAGCCGGAGAGTGAAGGGCCATAAAGGCGATAAGGACTGACATTAGGAAGGTGAAGGAGCCGGAAGTCGATAAGGATTGACATCAGGAAGGTGGAGGAGCCGGAAGGAGACAAAGATTGACAGCAGAAGGGCTAATAAGCAGAAAGATGACAAGGATTGACATCAGTAAGGTGAAGGAGCAGGAATGCGATAAGGATTGACAGCAGGAAAGGGAAGAAGCAGGAATCATCAAGCAGGCGGTGGTTCAGGTAGGCGGGTCCTTGGTCGTGAAGGGCTTTGTAGGCATGGGTCAGAAGCTTGAAATGGCATCTCTTCTGGATGGGGAACCAGTGGAAGTCCATCAGGTGCTGGGTAATGTGGGTCCTCTTGGGCAGGTTGAGGATCAGCCTGGCTGCTATGTACTGGATCATCTGGAGTCATGAGTCCGGTGGTGATGCCTGCATAGAGTACGTTGCTGTAGTCTAGTTGTCAGGTGATGAAGGCCTGCGTCACCGTTTTCCTGGTGCTGATGGGCAGACTTTGCAGAGCATGCGGAGCATATGGAAGCAGGCTGAAAAGACAGCATTGACCTGATGTTTCATGGAGAGTTCGCTGTCCAGGATGATGCTGAGGTTGCGGGCGTGGTCGTTTGGTGTGGGGGTGGGTCCAAGCTCCGACTTCCACCAGGGGTCATTCGAGTGCAGAAGATCAGAACTTCAGTTTTGCCTGTGTTGAGCTTCAGGCAGTTGTCCTTCATCCAGGCTGAGACGTTCTTCATGCAGTTGTGGAAAGTGGTCTTTGTCGTGGTGGGGTCCGCTGAGAGCGAGAGGATGAGCTGGGTATCATCGGCGTAGGAGATGATGTTGATTTTGTGAGATCTGAAGATGTGTGCGAGTGGTATCATGTAGATGTTGAAGAGGGTAGGAGGGTAGGAGGGAGGGATGACCTTGGGGTACAACGCAGATGGTGTGTTTGGGTTGCACGGTAAAAGGAGGGAGGATGACTCTCTGGATACATCCCGTGAGGAAGGATGCCATCCATCTTAGCGCATCGTTTTGTGATTCCAATCTGGCGTAGTCATTCGATGAGTATGAGGTTGGAGATGGTGTCAAATGCTGCACAGAGGTCCAGGAGGATCAGGGCGGCTGACGAGGATTGACAGCAGGAGGACAAAAGGATAAGGGAAGTGATTAGGATTGACAACAAGCAGGTGAAGGAGCAGGAAAGAGACAAGGTTTGACAGCAAGAGAGCGGAGGGGCATTAAAGGCAATAAGGATTGACTTCAGGAAGGTGAAAGAGCAGGAAGGTGATAAGGAAGGCAAAGGAGAATTAGACTTTATCGGAGAGAGGAACTTAACATGTACATCAGATTGCAGCATCCACCCTACTCACATGTGGATGGTCTGTGGGGCAGAGGTTCATGGCAGTGTCCAACATTCTCTGTATTGTCCTGCCATACTAAGTTATATAGATCCAAGTTGCCGGCCTCTAATGGCACAATGCTTAAAAAATAATACCAAACCTGGTGGAAACTCCATTTGTATTTGGATAGTCAAGTAACTGGACTTGAACACAGTGTGCACTATCACCAAAATCCATATAACAAATTTTCAATATTCTTTTACATTAATACAAACTTTTTCAGATCTTTTTGCCATAATTTGTTTAATTTTCACACACAATACCAATATTAACATTCACTGATGTAAGTCCAACTGTGTGAACCAATTACAAATATTCTGCTTTCTACTGCGAAAGTACAACATTAGATCATAAAATAATAACTGAACATTACGCCCAATGCATTTCGGGAACTAGTCCCTTCTTCACATAGCATAAATTCAAAAACAAATGTATGTTATTTGAATGATAATGATCACTCTTTTGTAAAGGCCTCAAGTCTCTGTGAACTTTCAGAAATTAAAAAATGTGTGGAGCTCATGGTCAGTAAAGTAACAAGTGAAATCAACCATGCAAGTCATATTGAAGTGACACGTGAAAGAATTAGAAACCAAACCGATGTGTAGCGTGACTCTACTCAAAATAACCTACCTGTGGTCAACAGTACAACAATTGTGAGTAAACACTACACAGAGTCATCATTATCATTTAAAGAACATAAATTTGTTTTGGAATTTATGGTATGTAATGTTCGATGCCAACCCCTGCACTTATTATTTTTTCTTACAGATGAGCCCCTGAAGAAGGGACTAGTTCCCGAAATGCATTGGGCGTAATGATCAGTTACTGTTTTATGATCTAATGTTGTACTTTCGCAGTAGAAAGCAGAATATTTGTAAATGGTTCATACAGTTGGAGTTACATCAGTGGATGTTAATATTGGTGTTGTTTGTGAAAATTAAACAAATGATGGTAAAAAGATCTGAAAAAGTTCGTATTAATGTAAAAGAATATTGAAAAATTTGTTATACGGATTTTGGGGATAGTGCACACTGTGTTCAAGTCCAGTTACTTGACTTTCCAAATTCATGTAAATTACGTATGACAGGCAGCATTTGTTTGCTGCATTGTAGCACCCAGTGACATTTTTTTTAAAAAGTGTTTCAATCCACTTATTATAAGGAGTGCACTGCTATTTTCTCTAGGAAACTCCATTTGACCAGTTACAAAATGTTTCATTTGGATCCTGTTGCTGGCATATGAGGTAATAGCCGCATAATAAATTTCTATGAGGAAAAATCCAGTTGATTCCAGTTGACTGGTTAATTGTGTCTTACGGTGTCTTGGGTTTCTCAGTTGCTATTTTAATGTAACCAGTATTATCCCCCCTTGATTTTTCTGCTGGACCTATTTGGAACACTGTATGCCCCACATGTATACACACTAGGGACGCATTACTTTCCTCTGTCCACGGGGGACAACCAGCTAATTGGTATCACCCTGAAGCTGTACAAAGCCCGTGAAATAAATGATAAAATAATGATTAACTCTGTTTGCAAGCGGTCACGCTAGCGTCAACCACATCTGTTGAAGGCAGGTTTTCCAAAGAGCAGCGTTAAGTCTTTCGAACAAGAAGGTTCAATATATATTAATATTATAGATGTGGTCACCCCTTCCCCCCACCCCTCTGGCTCCCCCAAGTGTGGTCTCTTCCATTTGAATGATGACAGTGTTTAGCCTATCAGCTAAAGAGGTTGGGCTCCTGTCAGTAGTGACGGCGGCTTAATTACAGAAGGCAGCTGGCTCTGGGTTTGAGGTTGTCTGCTTTTCCTCTGCATTAGAAAGAAAACACAACTTCAACACCGGCCTAGGCCCAGAGACTGCCGAGGATGCTCGGTTTAAAATAACAGATAACCTCCTCCCCTTTAATCAATTATTAACAGCGAATTACTGTCACGGGCTCACAGATGTGTGGTCGAGTGCACCACAATCGAATAAATATGTTTGCAGCCAATGGAATTTCCTGCGGAAAATGGAATATCTCTGCCAGCGCTACATGTTAGTAGCAAAAGGAAGCATGAGTGGGCCTATCTGGGTGCACTTATCTGGGCCAATAATAGGGTGCCCGCAAATGCAACATTCCAGCGAGAACTGGAAAAGGGCCTCTTCAGGGTGGAGCAATACCATGACCCAAGGCACAACATTCTTCCAAGATTTCTTTTTCAATGAAGGAGGCACATGCACAAGATCAAACCGTTCAAATGTTAGAGGGTATACTGAGCAGGCACCCTGCTACCATGGTGGGATTTACTCATTGTTTCCCTGGAGGAATTGTTTGGGAAATGTTTTAGAAATGTTATGTTTGTGCTTGTTTCAGGTATAGTCCAAAACGCAGTTTTGTTAACTCTAGTTGTCGAGGGATCAGGGAATCTTGGGTTTCTACTTGGCCGCGCTGTAAGTTGGTGCGTTTGGGGGTCTGCAGGTACGCAGAGTGCGTGGATCAAGAGCCCAGAGGGTAGCAGTATCGCAAGGAAGGGGATCACTGTGTTGGTATCTAACTGCTCAAGACAGATAACTTCCTTGGAAACAAATAGCAATTATGAGAAAGCCCATTTGCAAGTTCGCAACTTTGTAATCTTGTTCCAGACCTGCCAACCTGGAACACATTTTACATTTTCCCTGCTTGAGATATGGGTAGTGCTTGGCGAGCAAGCCCCCGCTCACCCTTCATGCCCAGCCCCGCTGTTATATGGCTGGTTCCTGCTTAAATGGGCCTGAAGGGGCAACGGAAGGAGCGCCGCTCATGCCCTGGATGCAAAACCTTTCATGGGGTTTCATCTACTCTATGGTGGGTTTTCAGCTCAACCTGTGCTCGCCCTGTGATAGACACTGACCTGAATGAATTGAGCCGATATCATGTGATTCGTGCTAGCACCATGTAAGTAAGCAGGTCTTTTGTCATCCCATCTTGACTCTCCCCATTCCCATAGTCCTTTGCTGCTGCCTGTGGCACAGACCGACTATCAGGGTCATGTGACTTCTCCAATTCCCCCACTCACCTCACCTCATCATAATATTCTATGTAATACACTAAGTCCCTGATTACGAGTCTGGCAGGTCACGGACACCAGACTCGCGGGAGTGCAGTTGTGGCGGTCTCCAGACTGCCCTATTATGATATGGGGGGTGGGACCGCCACGCCGCAGCCGCCAGGGAACCGCCGTTCCCTGTTGGTGTTATGGCGGTCAGGAGGCAATAATATGCTTGGCGGGACCGTCTTGGTCCTGCCAAGCATATTACAACTTTCCTGTCTGCCACAATCTTCATGGCGGTTCCACTTTCATGAAAACTGTGGCGGAGAGGAAACAACGGGGGCCCTACAGGGCCCCCTGGTGCCTCTTGCCCTGTGGATGCATACAGGGGGGCACAACATGCACACCAGTTCCTACACGGTATGGACTTTTCAGTCCATGCAGTGAAGGAACTGTTTTTGGCATTCCCATAGCACCGCCGTGGGAACGTCAAAAACAAAGCACCCCAGACAGGTGGAAACTCCAAATCTGGCGGGCGGTCTGACCACAGCTTTGGCGGTGTGGCGGCAGGGCAGACCTGGCGCCGCTCTGCCAAAGTCGTAATCAGGCCCTTAGTAAAGTATTGGGCTGGATTATATCTTCCGTGCTTACACACCATGGTACACCTCACCACAACACACTACCAAAAGTCACAGAATACAAGACTACTCTACACAATCTGGAAAACATGGCTTGACTCACCTCATCTTATTGCATTACACGATAAAAAAACAGTATTCACAATACAACATTACACCAAGCTATATTGTAGAACACCATATCACAGTGGACACACCCTTCATATTAGATCTATGTAGCCTCCCCACATTACATTTAAGCACATCACCCTATATCAATATGTCACCACTTCACATTCCACCATAGCCCATCGTGCCGCTCTACATATCACACAAAACCTCACTGCACTATCTCACATTGAACCTTACAACATCACCCATCATAGTATACCACTCTGCCCCATATCAAAAACCTTAATTCTGTCTGACAACGTGCTGCACAATAGCGCCTTCTGCCACAGCTCAAATATCCACAATACACCACATCGTATATGTCACCTCACTACACTATACCACACCAAGCTACAATTATAAATCTAAGTCAATAGTGGCCTACCAGCAATAACACAAGGAGGCAGACACACACAGTGAATATCAACACAACACAACATCAGTGTCAATATCATAAAATAATACAGGAACACTTGCACGCTCACAAGCCGTCATGACTTATAGTTGTTTGGTTGGCCCTCCTCATGTAACCTCACTGGAGATCTCTCCTGATCCACTGGGGTCTAATCTACAGATTGTAAAACCCTGTTTTTGAGGACAAAATGTGTCATTTGAAAGTACCTGAAAGACCTTCCCATATTGCCATCACATCCATACATTTTGTTAGTGGCTACTTACCGTTTCTCAAGGATGGTGTTGCTGGGTGATGCTATAGCGAGACTCTTGATTTCTGTCTATCATCCAGACACACACGCAGACACACACACACAAGGTCCATACACACACACACAAATGTATTTAGGAGTATTGTAAAGTGTTGTGTGTTACACACATATGCATAGAAATACTCAAACATACAAACACACTTGCAGTCATACACAGTCTCATATTTCTCCCACTGGGCTCTGTAGCCAAGAGATGCACAGAAATAAGCCAATCAGATACCTTTCTACTAGCCAATTTGGACCTGAAGCTAGTTCCTCCATTTTTAGTTCGAGCCTACCAGACAGCATAGCTGTCTGCATGAGAAAGACATATTGTGGGCATACAAGAACAAAGAGGGGCTTTCAGCCTGTCCATTACTTATCATTGGTTGGCTTTAATGTCACTCTCATTTACCTGCTTCTTATTCGGTGGCTTGCCTTTTTTATCTTGTGTTTATCCCCTGCCGGTGCTTTGGCAATTTATTTGTGCCCTTCCACTGCTCACTTTTAGGGAACACATTTTTTCTTTTGCATTAGGCACTCCACGAGTGTGCATGCGTTTTCCAGCTGTCTCTCTAGTTTGGTCCCCCTCCCACGTGTTGTTCTCTGACACGTGTGCTTTTCCTGCAGGCCCCTCTGTGATGCGCTCACCCTTATGTGCTTCTCACCTTTGTTCCTTTCTAGCTCATGTGCTTCTACCCTACTCCACATTACTCTCTGTCATCCATTTTCTTTTCTCTCCCATCATCCACATTGCTCTCTCTGATCCATTTGATTTTCACTATAATTTCCACATCTTTCGTGTTTCTTCCACCCACTCTCGCCCTTCATGTTGCTTACACCTGCCCATGTACCGTTTTTGCATCCCCATCCATGTCCCATGTCGCTTTCACACCTGGTGTTGCTTCCAACCCCCATGTTGCTTCTTTCCCACCTGCTTTAAAAAATGAATGCTTTCACATGTTTTTTTCTTTTTATTTACCCATCCAACTCGAACCAGTAAATTTAAAGGGAAATAGAAAATACTTGTGCCATTTGTAGGCTTGCAATACATGATGCGATCTCCTACAAATGATAAGGGTGTCTGCATCATGGACATTTTTTTCTTCTTTAGTGATGCTGCACAGCATCAAGGATGCTCTACAGCATTGGTTAAAATCACTGGCAGAGTGAATAGTAGGCCTGGGGGGAGTTTGCAGAGTTTTACGCACTCCGCGGAGCACGTGGAGTTCCAAAACGTTAAGTTGGTGAGCGAGGAAAATCCAACGCTAGAGCACCCCCCAGTGAGATTTCTCAACGCAGGTGGTCACGGATGGTCGTGACTGCTTGCGTTGAGAAACCATCTGGTCGCGTTGAGGAAGCTGCCACTCGGGTAGAACATCTGCTCGAGCGGCAGAAGAAGCAGTGCCCTCTTGCGATGCGCACAGTGCAGTTTGTGCTGATTTTCCAGCACGGGACAAACACCCGGCGCTAAAAATCAGCGTGAACGGCGCGACCTAACGCACTCCACCCCTTACGGAACTCTGCGAAGGTGCAGCAGAGTTTTTGGGTCACTTTGCAAAGTTCCTCATAGCGGAACTCCCCAAACTCCACCCTGGCCTAGTGAATAGGTCTCAAAGACGAGACCTATTGGCTTCGCAGTACTTGTAACCTGAGCTAAGGGGCCACACTTTTTCTTGTTTCAGCAGAGCCAACACCTTTTAAGATGCGTGCACATAAGTGGCTCTTGTTGTATATACAAAAGACCGCAAAATAATTATAAAATTAACTTTACTGAAAACCCATCTTCGTGACTATTTTTTAATTAAAAACACTGATCCCAAATGCAAACGTTCCTGTATGTGTGTGTGTGTGTGTGCTGCAGCTATATCAAAATGAAGGCATTAATAAAAAGTCCAATACAACATAAACACAATTTTTTCGATTTGCCTTAGTGTATCCGTAATAAAGAACCCATAATGAGGAATACCCTAAAGTCAAAAACATGGCATCAATATTAATGATAGCCCTTAACCTTGCTGTTACCATTACTCTTACCTTACCCTTAACCTCATTATTACCTTTACCTTTTTCCTTACTGTCAATCACTGGACACAGCATCTGCCTCACACCTACTCTTGTGTCTGGATTGCCACAAAAAGGGGACTCCTACCAGTAGCCACTTTGCCACTTGCACTTCAGTGTGAGAAGTGTCACAAACGATGCATCACACAATGGAGGAAAAGGCCGATTTAGGCATTAAACACCTCCAAGACAGTCAGAACTAGAGAGGCTAGATGGAAGAAGACTGGATAGCTGAAGAGGAACAGAATGCCTGATTCACAAAGGTAGCTTACACAGTTATTCACAAACTACGAGTGTAAATTATTACGAAAAAAAGAGGTACTGAGTCTAGTACTACACATGGACAACCATTGGTACTGCAACACCCTCCCATAGGGAGACCCCACAGACAAGGAGGGGATCTCCGAATTGTAAAGTATAGGGAAAAATAAAACAGTTTATTTAACTCTACGCGCACGCCTCCACGACGCAGGGATCCGAGACAAGGCCCTGGAATGGACCACCTCCTTCCTTGACGGCAGAACCCAGAGAGTCCGCCTCCCACCTTTCCGATCCGAAGCCTCCGAGATCATCTGCGGCGTACCCCAGGGATCGTCCCTAAGCCCAACACTGTTCAACATCTACATGGCCCCGCTCGCACGCATCGCCAGACAGCACGACCTCAACATTATCTCCTACGCCGACGACACTCAACTGATCCTCTCCCTCACCAAGGACCCCCTCGCCGCCAAAGCCAATCTCCATGAAGGAATGAAGGCCGTCGCCGATTGGATGAAGATCAGCCGACTAAAGCTGAACACGGAAAAAACGGACGTCCTCATCCTCGGCTCCAACCCCTCAGCCTGGGACGACTCCTGGTGGCCAACGACGCTGGGAGCACCCCCGACACCCACCGACCACGCACGCAACCTGGGAGTCATCCTCGACTCAACGCTCTCCATGGCCAAGCAAGTCAACGCAGTCTCCTCCTCCTGCTTCAACACCCTCCGCATGCTTCGCAAGATCTACAGGTGGATCCCGACAGACACAAGAAGAACAGTCACCCAGGCCCTCGTCAGTAGCAGACTTGACTATGGGAACGCCCTCTACGCGGGAGCCCCGGCCAAGCTCATCAAGCGACTGCAACGCATACAAAACGCCTCCGCACGCCTGATCCTCGACGTACCACGCCACAGCCACATCACCCCCACTTGAGGAACCTGCACTGGCTCCCCGTCGACAGGAGGATCACCTTCAAACTCCTCATCCACGCACACAAGGCACTCCACAAAACTGGCCCAGCCTACCTCAACAGACGACTCTTCTTCTACGTCCCCAACCGCCAGCTCCGCTCCGCCGACCTCTCCCTCGCCAGCGTCCCTCGCATTCGAAGAACAACCACTGGCGGCAGATCCTTCTCACACCTCGCCGCCAAGACCTGGAACACCCTTCCACTAAGCCTACGGCAGACCCAAGACCTGCTGACCTTCAGGAGGCTACTCAAGACCTGGCTGTTCGACCAGTAGCAGTACCCCCCCCCCCCCTTCCCTCTCCCCAGCGCCTTGAGACCCTCGCGGGTAAGTAGTGCGCTCTACAAATTTTGTGATTGATTGATTGATTGAACTCTAAAATAAATATTAAAATATGTTTATGTTCAATTTTAATGTAAATTCAAATTTGATATTTAATTTAAATGTAAAACAAAAACATGCTACAGCATTATTAAATATATTTTGAATTACAAATTTAAAGAATGGAAATAAATTAAATTAAATTTAATTTAATTTTAAATTAAAAAATTCTCAACTAAAGAATTTGTTTTTAACATGCATTGATAATTATTAAAAGTGATGTATAGAATTAATTATGTATATAATTATATTTTGATACATTTTATTGTTACATTATTTGTTTATTTATTATAGGTTATTTCATAATTAAATAAAAATTTACTATTTTCATCAATTATTTTTTAACATGAATTTTAATTTATTTATATTTTAACTATTTTAGCTATTTTATATAATTTAATTTAGCATTATTTCCTATGCGCTCTTACTTTAAGTGTCTACCTTTGTTATTTTCTATGGGAGGGTGTTACAGTACTAGTGTGAGGGTGTTGCAGTACTAGTATTTTTTTAGTGGTAACATACACTAGGAGTTTGTGAATAAACAAAAGTAGTAAGCTTACTCAAAAGTGTAAACATACTAAAATGTGTAAGTTACCTTTGTGAATCAGGCCGTTAGTCATCAGTTAGTGCTTCACTTTCACTTCCACCCACCAGGCTGTCTGTAGGTCACAACACTTACGCTTCCATAAACTTGCCCTAAACCTTACCTTTACCCTTATCCTTACTTTTACTGTTACCCTTATTCTTACCCTTATCTTTAAGCTTACCTCTTACTTTACACCTAGCCATAACCATAGACTTAGCTGTACCCTTATATTTAACCCTTGCATTGCCATTGCCCTCACCCTTGCAATTCTCCTTCCCCTTTCCCTCACTGTTTCACTTCTCCTTCCCTTCCCCTTCCCCTTCCTCTTCCACTTCTCCTTCTCCTTACATTTACTCTTACCATTATTCCGACCCTTATCTTCCCACTTACCTTTGAGCCTACCTCTAAGTTTACACTTTCTCTTAGACATAGTTTTACCCTTATCTTTAACCCTTACCTTACCCTCACCCCTACTTTCCCTCTTACCTTTGCCCTTCTCCTTGCCTTCACTCTTACCCTTACCCTAACCGTATTTCTACAATGCTGTTCACAGGGGGGCTTGAGTTCCACCTGACCACTGGTGCCTGCAGGAGAAAGCAGAGTTAGATGGGTTTGAGGAATGGCTGCAGCGGAAGGGTTCATGCAAGCGTCTTTGCTGGGTTAGCTGCAGCACCCACTGATACTTAATATTTTAACATAAAGATACCCGAGGAGCCAGCTGGCTCTTGACTGTGAATCTATCAGCCAAACCCAGAACCCACCCCATAAGACAGACTGATCGCTTTGAGCCACTCACCCAATGTATGTCTTTGCCCAGGTCTAGGCACCGGCTACTAATGTGGCGAGCAGTAAGGAGCTCACTTGTAAGACAAGGGTTAGTATTTGGTGCAGCTTCTTGTTTACAGTTAGGTAACGAGTAGCACAACCCTGGCTTACTACACATACAATTAAAGGAATAGTATTGTATGAGTCACACAGTGCTTGACATAAGCATGCGTTGCTGCTAAGTGAATACAAGAGGGATAGTTATAGGTGCATTATTCTTTGCACTGGCTAGGTTCCTAACACTGACAAGTCCCTCTCTGAGCGGATCAATCATGTAAGAGGTCACCACAGTTATGGTTATCCAATACTTCTTCCACTTCTGAGGCCAGGTGCTCCAGCAGTGTTCTAGAAGGTCACCTGATGTCCCCCAATCTTTCTGGTCTTGGAGGCCGTGTCGTGCTATGCAACCCAGTAGGAAGCAGGGTGATGAGGGCCTCTGGACTATAGCTCTGACATCCCACATGGTGGGCACTATGATTTAATGGAATTCCTTAAATCTTGCCAGTGTTCCTGAAATCTTGTGATTTCCTCCCAGATTTCCATATGTAGCTGCTATGGTTTGTCAGAGGAGAAAACAGCAAATCACTTCGTTATGCTGCACTTCCTTGAGCTGGCATGTGAGATCCCTCGCTTGTGTTGTTTGTTCTGCATTAGACTTTCCAGGCTAAGGAGGCACTACAATCACTAACCCAAATACAAACCCAAACCCCTTCCCTCATCTTTCTTTCTTAACATATCCTTAATGTTACCTTTACTCCTTACCCTTACAATAACCCTTATTCTTTTCCTAACTTTAAGGTGCACCTTTACCTATAATGCTAACGTAATACTTCCCTTATTAATTTTTCAAATCACTAATTTATTAATTAATAATCAAGGTTACACACACACACACATACATATATATGTATATACGTATTATATATACGTATAAACATATATACATATATATATATAATTTAGAAAATGTATTATACCTTAACATTCTTTATTCTTTTCTTCATTATAACATATTTTCATTATCAGAATTGTTTATTTGGCAGTTGTGTCTACTGTATTTCTTCTTATCATTTCTTCATTTTCATACAATGAAGGAAGAACCACTACTGTCTGAAAGATGCAGTGCAGCAAAGGTTGTAATTCAGAATAACGCATTCCAAAGTATCGTCTAACATAAATACTGTGTCCTAAAACTTGTTTGCAAAAATATTATCCAATGTAAATACTATACACTAAATATCCTTTACAAGAACATTGTCCCACTGGGTGTAATTTTTCTATTATTAATTCCAGTGGGTGATATTTTTGAAAATTATACTGAACATGTGATATTTATGTCAGATGATATTCTCACTTCAACATTTTGGTATGCTATACCGCTGCCAGATGGCACCCTAATTATGGGTGTAGACAAAGAACTTCATCAACCAAAGAGAGGTAACTTGATCGACATTTCTCAAAGATAACTGCAAATATCTACCCCAAAACAGTAGGGAAGCATAGCTTTCCCCTTTCTCATCACATGAGCTTTGCTGTAAACTTCTCTCTAGTGAAGCTTTGACACAATCAATTGTCCAGGACACACACCAGCTAGGAGGGCAGTGACTCTGAGTTTGTCTTGCTTTTGAGATAATTGATGCAATGCTAGAAGCGTTGCAGTTTCTAGAAGGGCTACTAAAAACTCTGCTTTCTAGAGTCTGAAAAGTGCCTCCTTTATGCAAAGAAGAACTGAAGAAAATACCAAGCAGTAATGACTGCCTCCTGACAAGGCACAGAACTATGTGCGTTCATCAGCCGGCTTCATGAGGAACCTACCTGCTTCTTCCTGAGAACTCCACTCAAGGAGAGGAAGAGTTCATCCATCAAACACTTTAATGCACAGGGAGACCAGTCTACAATTGCACAGCTATCAGTCCCGCTTGTGGTGCTAATCTGGCCAAGCGGCCACTTCAGAAGTGATCTGTCTATGCCAACTCCATTACCTCATATTGTACCCCAGGACAGCCAAAACTATTGAGTGGCTTAGTTCCACTTGCCTATCTATAGTCAGCTACAGCCAGCCTGCCAGGTATCCCTGTAGCTTGTACTAACTCCATGCAGAATGCTATTTGTACTTACTCAACTTTTCAGTAACCCGCACAAGAGTATTTTCATGTTTGGAAAGAGTAGCAGAGGCCAGTTACGGAGGAGGTGATGGTGTCTAGACATGGAACTGGATCGTTTGCCTCCAGCATTCTACTTTCCAATGGTGCTGGCATGATGATTCCTTGGAGCCAAAGTATGACTGTTACTAAATGTTGGCTCCACTGCAGACTCCACAGTGCCTGAAGCTGGATCAGCCGGCTCTGATACCATTGAAAGCTTCAAGTGCTGTGGTGCCCGCCAAGCATTCTTCAATCAGGCTCAGCAGCCTGAAGGGCTTCTGTCTTTGGAACCAGCCTGCTGCACCTCTTTGATGGTGTTGCCAGAATCCATTGAAACTAATTGTCCTGCTGAGATGTATTCTGCAAACCAAATGTAATTTATTTTGAACCTGCCCAGCCTGAAGCTTCATTTTGCAAAATTTCAGTATTGATGCAGGACACTGCAACAAGTTCCCTAGATCAGACATTTCACTTGACAAGAGGAAGATGCTCTTTCGAGGCTACTGGGCTCCACTAAACCTACTTTATGTGCCAGCATGCTGAAGTCAAGCTCCACACATTGACCCTGGAAGTTCATTTTAGTCTGTGGATCCACTAGTGAAAAATGAAATTTAAACACAAATCTAGGGGACATTTGTTTCCCATAAAAGTTTAAGTTACCACATCATTATGCAAAATCGCGGTCAAAGCATTCCAAGCCTCTGGAGCTCGTTATCCTCTCCCTTGTTGCAGTTCCAAACCCTATTGGGTATGCGGGATCCCTAGTTAGGGATGGCACCTGAACAAGAGAGCTGAGAACCAAGACCACTAGTCAAGGGAGGGTGGTGTCAAAGCACCTCCCTCTCGTACTAACCCAGCCACACCCTACAATGTGCAACTACTTCTTGGCTGGACAGGGAGATGATCAAGGAGTCACCTATCTAGGAACTGGCTAGTCGCACAAAAGTGGTTTTTGTTCCACATACATGTGTCACCCAATAAGAGTATTTTTTTTCAGTCACACATATTTTATTGAAACAGCTTTATTTATGATGGGCGACTGAATGCACTTTCTTGTAATTAACTGGTTCTTCTACCATGTTGTTACCACTCGTAATCTTTATTAGTGCTCTACTATGCCTTGCCTTGTTTAATTTGTTGAAGAAAATTTCACTTGTACTTTGGTTATGTCTGAAAGCCTTTATTGTCAAAAGAAAAATGAATAGTGCGTGAATCACAGAATCCGCTGTCAGGGTATCCTCTGAAATCATTGGTGGAGTCAAGCTCTGAGTACAGACAAGACTCAAATTTATACTAATTCAAATTAGTTTTTGTTTGACTCACGGCCTTATTTAGAGTCATGAATGTGACAGAGCATCCTTTCCGCCACATTCTATATAAGATACAAAGTGCTCACCAAGTATAAAAGCAGGTGCATAGCGGAGGTCATGAGAACCAGAGGGTAACCTTCATTAGTAACTAAAATGTAAGGTTTTCAGCTGAGCATACTAATACATAAGTTTACATCTCGAGTGCCAAATCACAGCACACCCCAATGTCAGAAATGGACAAATACTGTGGGCAATGTTAGCATGAGCAAAAAAACAAGGCTTAAGCAGGTGACAGTTGAGTTAAGGCAGCCAACTTGTTCAAACAAGCATTGGCAAAGGCAATAGGTCTCGCCTATGTAAAAGCTATTGGGTTTGCCAATATCTTTTAGCCATTTTGTACACTAGTGTGGCTGCTGTTCAGCATGGCTAAACATTAGAGACAGAGAAGACAGTGGTGTGGAGTGTTGCAGAGTGGGATGCAAAGAGTGGAGTAGAGTGTCATAGAGTGTTGTGTATTGGAGTGACAGAGTGATGTTGAGTAGAGTGGCGTACAGTGGGGTGGCGTAGAGTAGAGTGGACTGGTGTAAAGTGCATTGGTACAGAGTGTTGCAGAGTATAGTGGCATAGAGTGTAGTGGTATAGAGTGCAAGGGCATATTCGGCGGCGTACAATGCAGCATCGTAGAATGCAGCGGTGTAGATTAGATTGTTACACCGTAAAGTGCAGTGGCGTAGAGTGCAGTGGTGCAGAGTGGAGTAGAGCGGCATAAAGCACAATAGCGCAGAGTAGAGTGGCATAGAGTACAGTGACATAGAGTGGTGCAGAGTAGTGTATAAGCGAAGCGGCCCTACAAGAAAGGATCAACGCCAACGCAGGTTTGTTACTCACATTTTCTGGCTTTCTATTTGCTGTCTTTATTTGTTTTAGGATGTCCAGTGTGAGTTCATCCCTACCAAGGAGCAAAGCCTTTTCATACTAACACCCTTGTATTCTTCCATGAGTTCTCTTTTCTGTAAAGACGCCTGTTAATCTTGTTCTTATCTTGTCACATTTGCTGTGCAATCAAAGACAGAGGTCAAATGTCCGGCTCTGTCTTCCGAGGGAGCTTGGTGTGTATTCTTCTTTCTCTGACTTCAAAGTGAGAGGATTTATGTGATAATCTTGCAAGGGTGTTTTTCTAGCACACAACAACATTTAAATGAACTGTGCAAGTATTTCAGTATATATCAGAATTGGGAATAAACAAATGAAGCACGTTTTTTGTTAATTCTGGAGTGTCGTGGAAGCAAATACTTTAATACGATCAAAACGAATCATTTTACAAGGTGATGCCATTTCCACACATTATCGTTTGTGCGCCGAATAGTTTTATTAGTAAAACTCTATGTCTGTGCAAATGTAATGGTCATTTCAATTGAAAATGTGTTGTCTGTAATGGCAGTGTGCTACCACACCATCCATACTCCACGCCACTCCACTCTACTCTACACCACTCCCCACCACAACACTTTACTCTGTACCACTCCACTTTACACCAATCTATAATGCTCTGCGCCACGACACTCTACACCACTTTACCCTACGCCACTACACACTACTCTATGCCACTGTACTCTACCCTGCACCACTCCAATCTACGCCACTTCACTCTCCTCTGAAACAACCTACTCTACATCATTACACTCTGCATCACTCCACTCAATGCTGCGTCACTCTATGGCACTCTACTCTAAACCACTGCACTCTTTGCCACTGCACTCTACGCCAATGCATTCTACAAAACTGCACTCTGCGTCACTGCACTCTGCACCACTGCACTCTACTGTGCACCACTATACTCTATGCCACTGCTCTCTACACCACTGTACACCACTGCTCTCTTGGACACTCTACTCTGAAACACTGCACTCTTTGCCACTAAACTCTATGCCACTCCTCTCTGCACTACTGCACTTTATTGCAATGCACTCTATGCCACTGCACTCTGCATCCCTGCACTCTACAAAACTGCACTCTGCATCACTCCACTCTACGCCACTGTACTCTTCGCCACTCCACTCTGCACCACTCTACAGCACTGCAATCTCTGCCTCTCTACTTAACATCACTCTACTCTACACCACTGTACTCTACACAACTGCACTCTATGGCACTGCACTCTATGCCACTGCACTCTACACCATTGCACTCTACTATGCACCACTCTAATCTACGCCACTGCATTCTACAAAGCTGCATTGTATGCCATTGAATTCTAAGCCACTGCACTATACGCCACTATACTCTGCAGCACTCTACGCTAATATATACTACACCAGTCCACTGTATTCTATGCCACTTCTCACCACTGCACTGTACTCTACTCTACTGAACTCTATGCCACTACGCTCTACGCCACTGCACTCTATGCCAATGCACTCTATGCCACTATACGCCACTCTACCCCAGTGCACTCTGCGACTCTCTACTCTGCAACACTGCACTCTACGCCACTGAACTCTACACCACCCTATTCTTCACAGCTGCAGTCTATGCCAATGCACTCAACGCCACTGCACTCTACACCACTCTACTCTGCATCACCTCACTCTCCTCCACTGCACTGTGCAGAACTCGACTCTACTCCACTGCAGTCTATGACTGCACTCTATGACACTATACTCTACTCTTCACCACTCTGCACCACTCTACTCTGCACCTCTCTATGCCACTGCACTCTATACTACTCTACTCTACACCACTGCACTCTATGCCACTGTACTCTATGCCACTATACTCTACTCTGCACTTTTCCACTCCACACCAATGCACTCTACATCATTGCACTCTACGCCAATGCATTCTACAAAACTGCACTCTACGTCACTGCACTCTGTACCACTGCACTCTACTGTGCACCACTGTACTCTATTGCACTGCTCTATATGCCACTTTACACCACTGCACTCTTGGACACTCTACTCTGAAACACTGCACTCTTTGCCACTAAACTCTATGCCACTCCTCACTGCACTACTGCACTTTATTGCAATGCACTCTATACCACTGTACTCTGCATCCCTGCACTCTACAAAATTGCACTCTGCATCACTCCACTCTACGCCACTGTACTCTTCGCCACTCCACTCTGCACCACTCTGCATCACTCTATGCCACTGCAATCTCTGCCTCTGGACTTTACGTCACTCTACTCTACACCACTGTATTCTACGCAACTGCACTCTATACCATTGCACTCTATGCCACTGCACTCTACACCGTTGCACTCTACTATGCACCACTCTAATCTACGCCACTGCATTCTACAAAGTTGCATTGTATGCCATTGAATTCTAAGCCACTGCACTATACTCCACTATACTCTGCAGCACTGTACACTAATATACACTACACCAGTCCACTGTACTCTACGCCACTTCTCACCACTGCACTGTACTCTACTCTGCAGTACTCTACTCTACTGAACTCTATGCCACTGCACTCTACACCCCTGCACTCTATGCCAATGCACTCTATGCCACTATACGCCACTCTACCCCACTGCACTCTACGCCACTGAACTCTACGCCACCCTATTCTTCACTGCTGCAGTCTATGCCAATGAACTCCACGCCACTGCACTCTACACCACTCTACTCTGCATCACCTCACTCTCCGTCACTGCACTGTGCAGCACTCTACTCTACACTACTGCACTTTATGCCACTGTACTCTATGCCACTATACTGTACTCTGCACTACTCCACTCTGCACCAATGCGCTCTACGTCACTGCACTCTGCAGTGCAACACTCTAATCTAGTCACTGAATTATATGCTGCTGCATTGTACACCGCTGAATTCTTTGACGCTGCACTGAATGCCACAATACTCTGCAACACTCTACGCCAAGTCACTCCACTGTATGCCACTCTACATGACTCCACTCTATGCCAATCCCAAACACGACACTCCATACCACTCTATTCTACGACACTCCACCCCACTCTCCTCCACGACACTAATTTTTTGCCATGCTGAACTGCAGCCACGCTGGTGTACAACATGGCTAAAACACATTGGCAAACTTGCATAGGTGAGACCTATTGACTTTGACAATTCTTGTTATTCATTAACTTGTGTGTGCTTTCTTTCCTCTTCTTGTGTTTGTCCCTTCCCTGAAGATTAGCCTTATTACTTACATACTTCCACTACTTACTGTCCAGGGGGTACTTTTTTCATTTTGGTTAAGCTCTCCATGAGAATGCATGTGTTTTGCAGCTGTCTCTCTCGGGTACTTCTCTTCCCCCTCTGCCACACTTCGCGTTGCTCTTTCTTGCCTGTGTGCTTCTCACCTGGCCCCTCTGTTTTGCACTCGCCCTTGTGGACTTCAGCCTGTATTTCTTTCTCACTCATGTACTTCTCCATCAAGTGCTGCTTCTCCCACCTGCCTGTTTTCTCTCGAGTGTTGCTTTTCTCCTCCCACCCACCCGCTCTTCATTGCTGCCACCTCCCAGGTGTCTGCTCCCCATTGCTGCCATGGGATCTTTATTTTTTAAATATATTTATTTTTCTTTTTTTTGTGGAGGATGGGGCAGCAAATTGCTACCATCCCATCCACCTTAAAAGTGCTTTTGTGCTTCTCCTATTCCTTTTTTATATACTGATCAATCTCAGATCAGTAAATAAAAAATAAAAGATGACTGCATCATTTTGTAGGGCGGCATGTGTAATAGAGCCAGGTGCAAACCTACCAAAAGTCGTGGATACCTTTTTTTTACCTTTTCGCTATTCTGGACAGCATCTTGCTGATGCTGTACAGCATAGCTCAAAGGCATGGGCAAAGCCAATAGGTCCGAAAGACAAGCCTTATTGGCTTTGCCTATTTATTTGATTTATTTTGAAAGATTTAATAGCACGAACATGACCCTTGCGGGTATCAGAGCACTTTACAATTATTCAGAGGACAGAGACAAAAAACATCAGTGATATAGAAGTCGAGAAAAATACAGGCTAAGGCAGAACCCAGATAAGGGAGAGTATGACATAATAACAGGACCGCTAAATCGAAAACAATAATTGAGCTGGAGGGCAGCAGTCATGGGGGTAATTGACGTGCCAGGAAAGGTACTAAGTGAGGAGATCCTAGGATCTAGCTCACAATTGTGTACATAAGTTGTAGTTTGACTTCTTTATAAAAGATAGTCTGATTTCAGAGGGCAAGGCATTCCAAATTCTCGGGACAATCCAAGAAAAAGCTCGGCTGTAGGTTTTCTTTTTGAGGAATCTCTGAGGTTTCAGCAGTGATGTGTTAGAGCTTCTGGAGGATGTGCTGTCGCCAGAAAGTTTGAGCTTCTGAGCGAGGTATCTCAGGGTATTGAAGTGAAGGGTTTTATGGGTCATGCAGGCACATTTTTTGATGAATTCTTGCTTCGTAAGGGAGCCAGTTGCGGGATTTCAGATTGGGGGTGATGTGCTTGTTTCAAGAGGTGGTCTGTTAGTTAATGTGTTAAACAGAGAACCAGCAAATGTGTTCTTTGCTTCTATCCCCGACCAAATACTTTGGTGCTGGGCAAATACATTTTTCTCCCTGAATTGTAATTTAATTGTACTTTAAACAGGCAGAGCAGTGCAAAAATCTACATTAGCTCTATAAACCAATTTGGACATCACCAAATAAAGACACAATTTCGAATTAAAAAACAGCCAAACAACACCAAACAAAAAGACATTCTATTATACAAAATGCAGCCAGCTATAATCAACCTAGAGGCATCAAGACATTCATAACCCCACAACCCATCATCACACAAACGGGAATTCTAACTCCAAAATTGAACCACCCATCATTAAGCAAAGCAACATTCTTTGATCCATCAAACTACATCAAACACCGCGGGCTTTGTGGAAACCAATCCCCAACTAGACATGACTATTCAAAGGGACATTCTGGAACTGAAAATGCTGCCAGACATAATCAAAGAAAGGGACATTCGGAAATCCTGCTTCCTTCTGATTATTGGTATTTTGCAAGGTTGAGTAAAACAAACGTAATAGTTTCCTTCTCAGTGAATCACCCCTTTAACATTGTTAATATAAAGGGGGGAATGTGTGGCTACTGTTGGATGCAGCCATCATCCCTTGAAGGGTGGTGGAGGTGATGGGGACTTACAAGATAGCAGGACTTCATTGAACTGGTCGTAAAAATCAAATCATTCAGGCATACAAGTGGGTCACCTCAAAATCTCAAATTGTATAATGAGTACAAGCGCATCAATAAAACAGCCCTGTTGCTTTAATATGCAAGGGTTTCCTTGCATGTGTTCTAAACGTATTATTTATTCTACTTACTACTTCTTGGGTTATAATTATAAGGCTCTTCTGATGCATTTTGGCTTCAGCTTCACAGCTTATAGTTATTTTTGTTTATTGAACAACAAAGTCCAACTTTCATAGTCCTCGAGCGCTTACAACCTTTCATTAGGGCCCTCTAATCAGAAGAGCACTCATTAATCTAAATGAAACAAGATTAAGAGACAGGGCGGATTGAATTGGTTAAAATTGTATTTTCTCTCTATGTCGCCTCTTGCCTGCATGTTGCCAAGCTCTGTGAATTCCACTGCACATCACTCCACTCAGAGCTAGGTTAACAGGGCGTTCAAAGTAAGAGTTATCACTGATGTCAGTGCTGCATTATTTACTGATGAGGGACCTCACCAGAAACACTTTGCCTTGCTCCAAGGACCACATATGCAAAAGGAAACAAACAGAGAAGAGCTAATGTGAACAGCTCAACCAAGAAAACACAAACTGTGCAGCTAAAATCCCATGTAGAAGCAAGGATGTGATTCTGCAACAGATATCAAATACACCCAGGTATCAAGACAGCATAGGAGGTGAGTGTATATCAGCAGAATTGAGGTACTAACCGAAAGAGCTTTAACCCCTTGCATGCGTCGGACGGCCCCCGGCCGTCCGACGTCACGGTGGGCGTGTGCGGAGGACGGCCGGGGGCCGTCCGAACCCCACCCACTCATTAATTTGCCCGCACAGCGGGGGAATGTGCGCAGCGCCAAAGGGGTTAAAGAAGCTCGGTACAGAAAGTCACAGAGGTTATGTTATGTTATAGTAATTTCTAAAGTGCGGCAATTACCCGAAGGTGTCCTGGCGCTGACCACTAATTCTCTGAGACATTGAGACAGGAGTCCGGGAACAGGAGACAGGGTTAAAGCGTAAAAAGCCACCTTTTCAATCCTCACCTAAAAGTGTGGAGGTCAGGTGGTTTCTCAAATACGGGGGAAGATCATTCCAGGCCTTGGCAGCGCACACCGAAAAGCTTCTTCCCCCCCAAGAGGCCTTTTTGATGGGTGGCACTATCATCAATTTGGCTCCTCCGGAACGAAGGGTTCTTCTAGGTATGTACCACTGCATTTGTTGTTTCAAGAAGTCTGGGCCAATACCATGTAGTGACTTGTAGGCGGTACAAAGTGCTTTAAAATGCACCCGTTTCCTGACCGGCAACCAGTGTAGTTTTTTAATTTCCTTGGAGATGGAGGCAGATTTGGGAGTACCTGTAAGCAGCCGTGCTGCTGCATTTTGCAGCAGTTGCAGTTTATTCAAAAAACGTTCTTGCAAGTTTAGATACAGGCTGTTGCAGTATTCGAGTCTGGACATGATGAGTGCCGTAACTACAGGCTAGAGCTAGAACTAGAGGTTCTACAAGGATGTTGCTTACGGATCAGTTGGTGACTGCATTTAGCTGAGGAGTGAAGGAAAAAGTCATTAAAAAAATCATAAAGGGATGGGATAAACCCAGGAGAGGAAAGGGGAGAGCATGCAAAGATGGAAGCTCTTATGTTGCAGAAAGCCAGGAAAATCAGCAAACCATTTTTTTCAGTATTGTAGGTGAATTTTATGAAGATGCACCACCCTCGATTCATGCATCACTAGTTGTCTGTAGTGATTCTTTGAGTGAGGACCATAAGAAGCATCTCCCTGTTTCTCCCATTTCCCTATTAAATGGCGACTCCTAAATGAGCTAGGCCAGTGGGATCTAGCAGAGTCAACCAAAATATCTGCTATCTAGACTTCAGTGAGTGCAGAATGTGGCACTACAGCCACTGCTGCAGGCTCAGCTACTTGAAAACAGCTGCATTGTCTTTCAATTGCCAAAGAAATTAATTTCAACAAAAGACCAATGATTGATCAAACCCTCTGAAGCACGTGACCCAATTCTATTTGCAAAGATAATTAAGATTCCTCCCCCTTGCTCCTGGTCGTTCCAAAATCCAGGAGGACGCATTAGGTTACACTGCATTCTCTGTCTTGGCCACAACCAAATAGAAAGTCCCTCCTCTGCCCCTGCATGCACCTAACATTCATTACTAATAAACCTGACTAAATAGATTCAAACAATCAAGTTTTTGCAGCAATACTATAAAATGTTGTACCTAATCCTCGTTTGTTGATGTGCAGTAGGATATGATTTGCAGATTTAAATAAAAAAGGAGAGCCCAGGACAAAATTAATCAAAAAACACGAACACAGATCTTATCAGGTAGAACCATTCGTTCCGTTGTAGAGAGCCAACCTGTACGCCTCATAACTACCTTCAGTAGTCAGGCTCATAAATATCTAGGATTCTTCAAAAGCATTGGGGTGTCCTTTAACTTGAATTAACATTACAAGACGTTACAGGAACAAAACCTACAATAACTTATCAAAAATGTCCATCATTGAAAGATAAATTGGTACACAGTCATATGCAAAATGTAACTTCCAGTAGCTGGTTATTACCTAATCCAGGTTTCTTTCCCTTCTGCCTTTATAAAGCTTGTAAGCACTTCGGGAATGTAACTTATTTCTCAGATTATGGCAGAGGATACACAACCAAACAACATATTATTTGCCACACATAATATACAATATATTGTATCACCTGTTCTTGTCCTAAACTTTACATCGGCAGCAAATTTTTTCCAATAAAAACATGAATCTTAGAACACATCCGGGCAATTAATCGGCACAGCATTAAGTATAGTACCACCAAACACTTTCATGTGCACCATAAGGGGCGTTGGACGAAA
Organism: Calotriton arnoldi; assembly: GCA_963921515.1. Lineage (NCBI taxonomy): Eukaryota > Metazoa > Chordata > Amphibia > Caudata > Salamandridae > Calotriton > Calotriton arnoldi. The sequence goes on along the minus strand of CAWUFW010011966.1, from coordinate 168,476 downwards.
ATTGAGTCTGTACCAAAACAAGTGAAAGGTGGGGATAAACCCTTAAGTTACGAAGAAAGGAGTCCCGTTAAATCATTGATGTCAGCACGTGGATTCCATATGGAATAAACTGTGATGAGGAACTTTCAGTACGTTTATAACAGGGGTCTCCAACCTTTTCTGTAACAAGAGCTACCAATGCTCAATGAAAACCATCCAGTATTATTAGTGTAGTAATAAAGACCACACCAGACAAGGCTACATAATTGGCCACTATACGCAAGGTTAGTAGCACTGATCCCCTGAGTGCATCAGGCAAAGTTTCCAGCAGAAAAGTTAAAAAGGTTTTGTCAATTTGAAATGCCTGTACATGGGTAATACATAGCCAATGCCCCTGGCACCAATGTTATGGTAGAAATTATAAGTCTGCCTAAAGCCACATGATTTATCACTCAAATATCAACTTTAAATATGTTTTAGAAGCTGAGTTTTTTCTCAAAATGTTATCTTATGAGTTCTGAAAATACACACATTTTTGTCTTGACTAGGCACTCAGTCTTATTATACATATATTAATTCAGCCAAGTAAAAGCTTATAATTTAGGCTTGGCTGCACACAGAAGAGCTACTTACAGGTGGCTGGAGAGCTACCAGTAGATCACAAGCTAGTCGTTGGAGAAGCCTGATTTATAAAGTGATTTATACATTCTGGCCCTTTGTTTTTTGTTTTCATTCTGATACATTTTTGTTTTTAATGTACATCGCGAGTTCTGAGTATGCTTTTAATTCATAATTAAATATTTCTTTCAAGTGCTTCTTTTTCTTGATGATCAGTCACCATAATTTATTTATAGTTGCCATAATTAATAGAATTTAAATAATGTCATTAAATTATCCAGCTGATATCATCCTAGGACAAGACCAAGGGCATTGTCTTTTTATGAATATACGATTATATCTCCAAAATGAGTTATGTAATGAATGATGAAACATTCAATCAATCAAGCAGGATTTGTAGACCTTGGCTAATCACCTAGGAGGGTATCCAGGCGTTGGGAACCTTGCTACGTTGGGAGTGTCCAGTTGAACAGTCAGGTCTTGAGTCCCTTCCTGAATTAGAGAACAGAGGGTGAGGTTCAGAGATGGAGGGGAAGGGGGAGGTTGTTCCAAGATTTTGCAGCAAGGTAAGAGAAGGAGCATCCTCCACTGCTGCTTTGGCGGATGCAGGGGGTGCACGAGGAAGAGGGAGGCAGAGCGCAGGTTTCTGGAGGGTTAGTGGAAGTCACGCGGTGGTGGATGTATGCTGATCCTTGCTTGTGAGGGTCTTTTTAAGTGTGGATCTGTATCTTGAATTTACATCTCTTCTGAATAGGGAGCCAGTGGAGCTTCTTGAGGTGTGGGGTGATGTGGGTCCATTTAGGAAGGTCAAGGATGAGTCTGGCCGCAGAGTTCTGTATGGTCTGCAGTCTCTTCAGGAGGTGTGTGATGATTCTGCCATAAAGTGCGTTGCCGTAGTTCAGCCAGCTGGTGACTAGGGCTTGAGTGAATGTTCCTTTGTTGCTGACGGGGAGCCATTTGAAGATCTTACGGAACATGCGAAGAGTGGGGAAGCAGGCGGAAGAAACTGCGTTGATCCAGCTCTTCAAGGTGAGCTTGCTGTCCAGGATAATGCCAAGGTTGCAGGCATGGTCTGTCGGAGTGGGTGAGGGTCCTAGTTCGTAAGACCGCCATGAGTCGTTACTTGGTAGATGTTGTTCCCGAAAATCAGCACTACTGTTTTGTCTGTGTTGAGTTTTAGGCTGTTGTTTTTCATACAGTTGGTGACACTAGTCATGCACCTGTGGAAGTTGGCTATCGTGGTGAAGGGGTCTTCTGATAGCAAAAGGATGAGCTTGCTGTCGTCTGCGTAGGATATGATGTTTATTCCATGGGTTCTGACGATGTTGGCCAAGGGGGTCATATAGCTGTTGAACTGTGTAGTGCTGGGGGATAAGCCTTGAGGGGCACCACTGATGATGTTCTTGGATTCCGAGGTGAATGGTGGTAGGCGGATACTCTGGGTCTTCTGGTAAGGAGGGAAGCGATCCATTTGAGGATGTCTCATTGGATTCCAATGTGATGAAGCCTCTTGATAAGGGTGTGGTGGGATACGGTGTTGAATGCTCCTGAGAGGTCGAGGAGGATCAGGGCCAACATTTCTCCCCAGAGGGTTCTGATTGCGTCAAGGAGGGTTTTGATTTTTTCGGTGGCAGCAATGAGGGCGGTTTTGGTGCTGTGGTTGGTGTGGAACCCGGATTGGAAGGTGACCAGAAGATTAATGTTGTTCCCAGGTGTTCCATGAGTTGGCAGTTGATAGCCTTTTCAAGGACTTTGGTGGGAAAGGGGAGCAGAGGGATGGGACAGAAGTTCTTGAGTTCGCTGGAGTCAGAAGATGGTTTCTTAAGTTGAGGTTTCAGTTCTTCGGGGAAGGTGGCGGTGGTGATGGATGCATTGAAAATGGCTGTGAGGTCGTTGTTGATCATCTTGCTCCGAAGGTTGAAAATGTTGTGGGCGCAGGGGTCCATGACTGCTCCTGACTGGACGAAGTTCATGGTGGCTGTGGTGTTCTGTGTAGTGAGCTGGTCCCAAGCGGTAAGCAGGTGGTCGGAGTTTGCATCTGTGGGATCAAGTAGGCTGAGAATGTCGGAGGCAGTGGATTGGGGTTCAAAGTTTTTCTAGATTGTGCAGATCTTGTCTTGGAAGAGGTCTACCATGGTGTAGTAGAGTTCTTGAGACGGGGTTATGATGTTTTCGGTTGCTATGGGGTTGGAGAACTCTCTGATGATGTTGAAGGTTCTTTGCTGTGGTTAGAACTAGTTTCGAAGTGGTCGTCTAGGGCACTCTTTTTGTCTCTTTCAGGAGTTGGTGGTATTGGCTGAGGGATGTCTTGAAGGTGGTTCGATCTGAGGGCTCCTTGTCGGTGCACCAATTTTTTTCTAGTCGCTTGCCGTTGCAATTCCGTGGTTCTCTGTTCTGTGGAGTACCAATTGGCCTGTTTGGTGGATTTATTGGGTTTGATGGGCTTTACAGGGGCGACTCTGTCAGCGTAATCAGTGATCCAGGTGGAGAAGTTCTTGACTGTCTGTTCTAGGTTGGTTGCGGTGTCAGGGTGGGAGGTGTTGAGGGTGTTGGTCCACTGGCTCTCTGATACTTTGTTCAAGCTGTGGTGTGAGGTGCTGGGTGGCTTGGTGGTGGTGCTAAGACAAAAGAGAGACAAGGCAAACAGCTGAGAAAAAAAAAGAAGAAAAAGCAACCTATCTAAACCGGGCAGACACAGAGACTCTTACAGCAGCAGGCGACAAAAAGGCTTAACAGCAAAGACAGGAAAATGCATTAACACATGCCAACTAAGAGGCAAATACAGTACAGGCACACAAAGGGCAAATCAAGGTGGGAAACGGGAGACCTGCTGTACAAGGCAACAAGGGGGGAGCTAGCTCAAGGACCTGCTCAATGGGGTCACGCTGCAGCCTCCATTAGGTAGGTCCTGGGAGGGCTGAGGGGCGCTGAGAGGTGGTGGACAGGGTGAGCGGGAAGCAGGTGGCAAAAATGGGCAGGAAAGACGCGGTGAGTGGAGAAGATACAAAAAGATAAACAGGGGAAAAAGCACTTGATTTAACCAGGCAGATACAATGAACAATAGTAAACAAGAGACAACAAAGACGAGGCAAAAGAAAGGCAAGGCAAACAGAGGTGAGGTAAAAGAAGAAAAAAGCAACCTATCTAAACCGGGCAGACACAAAGACTATTACAGCAGCAGACAACAAAAAGGCAAAACAGCAAAGACAAGAAAATGCATTAACACGGGCTAAGGGGAAAATACAGTACAGGCATGCAAAAAGGGCAAATCAAGGCGGGAAACGGGAGACTTGCTATAAGAGGCAGCTATGGGGGAGCTGGATCAAGGTCCTGCGGCTGATTCTGTAACCATTTCACGTTGTTTTGCAATCTTGAGGTTTTTTTGTACTTAGGCACTGGGTCCTTTTTCACTGTTTACTATTTCTTCAAGTGTGTCAATGACGTATGAAATCATGTGACCAAGACAGTGTTGGTCAAAATGCATCATGGCTCTGAGCACTGGTGGCTTATAAATGTGGATTTTTTGCAACGATTTCAACCTTTGAGTGGCCTGTCAGTATTGCGAGACTGCCACCATAGAGCGAAGCATTACTTGGTGGAGGGCTGGCAAACCCAGCAGTCAAGCCCCGTCCCCGCAGTGAGTGCCTTTACGACGGATTTTTGTTTATTTTATTTACATATATATAAATATGTATGGCAGTTGCCACTGTGTAGTTATAGTTAGTACCTAGTTACCATAGGCAATTCATGTTAATGTTAAAAATAATTTATAAAGCGCACGTACACCAGGAGGCTTCATGGCGCTGTAAGAGGCTCCAAGTGCTATCCGGTAGAACATCAATCATAGGCCTGTTCAAAAAGCCATGTTTTGAGAGACTTCCTAAACTGCAGGAGGTTGGTGCAAGACCGTATTTCCAGCGGAAAAGAGTTCCACAGTTTAGGGGCAATTGTCGCAAATCTGCGGCCTCCTTGACGCACCCGTTTGAATGTCGGAGTGACAAGGAGTGAGAGATGGGCAGAACGTAGGTTACGTAAGGGGGTATGTCTAGAAATCAAGCTGTTGATGAAAACAGGACTATTACCATGCAAGGATTTAAAAATAAGGCAGCCTGTTTTAAAGGCACAGCGCTAGGCGATAGGGAGCCAGTGCAGTTTATTCAGCAAGGGAGTTGCTGATTGCCATTTAGGTTGTTGGAGAATCAGTCGGGCTGCATGGTTTTGGACCATCTGAAGCCGTTTGAGCAGATAGAGGGCATGCCCAAGTACACAGAGTTGGCGTGAGTTAAGATGTGACAGGACAGTGGCTATTATGACCATAATCAAGGCTTCCTGAGTGAGAGGCGGGTGTATCTTCCTGATCTTACGCATTTGGAAGAAACACTTGGAAATGACCGCACCAACCTGGGTTTTTAATGAAAGGTCATTGTTAGGAGAAACTCCAAGTGTTTTGGCCGAGGGGGACGGGGAAGGAGAAGGTCCTAGCCTCTAGGGGCCAGTATTAGGGGCCCCAATGCTTAAAACTGTCCCCAGTAAGAACAAGCTCTGTCTTACCCGGGTTCAGTTTAAGGTGATTAAGGTCCATCCATTGTTGAATGTGCCCGCATTGTAGCCTGAAAGTCCATGACCGAGTTTTGTGAGTTATCGATCTTGAAAAGTAATTGAAGGTCATCTGCATAATTAAAAACAGTCACATTCATATCTTTAAGGGACTGGATCAAGGGGGCAATATAAAGATTAAATAGATGGGGAGAAAGGGCCGAGCCCTGTGGGAGCCTACAAGTGATTTTGCGTGAGGGGAGCTGAAAAATGGCCTTGGCAAGCGGCCTGGGAACAATCTTCCAAAAAGGGAAGCAAGCCAGAGAGCCGCCGTACCTAGAATACCAGCATGTTTGACACGGTCGAGCAGAATAGTGTGGTCGACCGTGTCAAAGGCGGCAGAGAGGTCCAGTAATACCAGTGCCTGAGGGGAACATCTGTCTGCGTTGTCCCGGAGAGTATCCAGGACAGCGAGGATTACAGTTTCAGTAGAGTGGGCCGGCCGAAACCCTGCCTGATGAGGGTCCAGGTATTTAGATTCCTCCGAGAAATTAGATAAGCATTTAGCTACATGGCCTTCCGGGATCTTCGCCAAAAAAGGAAGCAAAGAGATCGGGCAGTAATTAGACAGGAGTGCGGGATCTGCTCCAGGTTTTTTTAGGAGGGGTACCACTGTGGCTTTCTTGAAAGCCAAGGGGACTTGGCCAGTTAAAAGTGACTCGTTCAAAAGAGCGAGTGCCGGGCCCGGATAGACTGCAAGGCAGTCCTTTAGTATGTGAGGTGGACAGCAGTCAGAGGGGGCACCTGATTTAACTTTTACAAGAAGATCTTGGAAAGTCTCCATTTTGATAGAGGGAAAGCAGCTAATACTACAATTGTTACTATGCACAACAGAAGGGTTCTGGATGGAAGGATGCTTAGGGATACTGGCTTTGATGGTGATAATTTTTTCGATAAAATAATCATTTAAAGAGTTACACAGTGTCTGGGAGGGTGTAGCCTTCAGAAGAATTCTATCAGAATTTGCTAATTCATTGATAATAGAAAAAATTTCCTTGGAACTATTATTGGACTTCAAAATACGCGCAGAAAAATGGGCGGCTTTGGCCGTAAGGATGTTCTTCTTAAATTCCTTCCGGGCTGCAATATAGAGAAGTTTTTATCGGGGAGTACTTTAGTCGCCACTGCCTCTCAAGTTGGCGCAAGGTCAACTTCTGGATTTTAAGTTCAGTGGAGAACCATCGCTGTGCGTCTCACGCGACGGGCCAGTTTAACTTTTTAAAAGGTGCATGCTTATTACTAGCATTAAGTAGCCACTCGGATACGTTCATTTCCGATGCATTAATGTCAATGCCAGAGGATGGAACTGTGTTGGATAATGTGTCAAGAAAATCCTTTTTGTTGACATTATTCCATTTTCTGGCATAACTGCCTTCAGCCGTACTAATTTTCTCAATAGCCGGAAGAGTACATGTAAATTTTATTAAATAGTGGTAGGACCAAATGCAGGGGACAATTGTAGGGGTAGAGATGGTCAGACCAATAGTCCAGACTTGATCGAGGATATGCCCTTTCAAGTGAGTAGGGGATGAGATATGTTGGGTAAAATTTAGATTTGAAAGAAGATCAGTCATCTCAGCTGATTGTACCCCTTCCTGGGGGTCATTGTACCAGTAATTAAAATCTCCTATAAGAAGAATCTTGGCATGCTCAATCACTAGTTTAGCCATCTGTTCGCTAAGTGAGAGAGAGGAAAGGAAGGCATCTGATAGGGTGGCCTATAGATTAATATACAGACAAAGGAATCATTACCAGATTCAAAGTGTATCGCTATGTTCTCTGTCTCTTTAAGAACAAGACATTTCAGGGAGCAAGACTTAAAATTAGTATGAATGATGGCAGCGACCCCCCCCCCTGGTTTACCAGGTGGACGATTGGCAAAAATAATATAGTAATCGGGGGGTAATGCTGCCAACATGTCAGGGACAGAGTCGACAGTGAGCCAACTTTCAGTCAGTAATAAAACGTCAGGTTTATCAGTGGTCAGTAAGAGGAATATGTCCAACTGATGTCTGACAAGAGAACGGGTATTAAGGTAGTGAATCACTAAGGGCCTAGCTTCAGGTTTAGTCTGGCTGTGTGAGATGTGCTTGGGAGTGGTGGAAGTCCGTATTTCTGGAAACGTGCTTCGATTGATAAAAATTCCGAGTTTAGATAGAAGGGAGAGAGTTTCACGGGCAAGGTGCGGATGGGTGGAATGGATATTTTTCAATGTTTCAGAGGGGTAGCTAATAGGACGGACATAATGAATGGACCCTGGGCCCAGATGGGCGCGGACGGGCGCAGACGGGCTTGCCATTGGCGCGCCGCCGTCGCGCCCGCTGCGCGCGTCCGCTGCGCTCCCGTGCTGCGAGCTGCATTTACCTCCGATCCCCGCCCTCGGCTCCACCCTCTCACAACGTGATAGGCTGCTACCGGGGGAGTCACTAGGAGCAGCAAGGGGCCGGAAACAGTCGGCTTAGGCGTGGGGGCGATAGCGAAAGGAAGCACACAAATTCAAGTACAATTTTTAAAAAATGCGGTGAGTGATTTAAAAACAGATTGTAAATAATGAATAAAACAGCGCTTTGGCAGGCCAATGAACGAGACCTTAAAGCAGGAAAGCCTAATGGAGAGCTCCCGCGCTGCGAGCTGCATTTACCTCCGATCCCCGCCCTCAGCTCCACCCTCTCGCAACGTGATAGGCTGCTACCGGGGAGTCACTAGGAGCAGCAAGGGGCCGGAAACAGTCGGCTTAGGCGTGGGGGCGATAGCAAAAGGAAGCACACAAATTCAAGTACAATTTTTAAAAAATGCGGTGAGTGATTTAAAAAACAGTCGTAAATAATTAATAAAACAGCGCTTTGGCAGGCCAATGAACGAGACCTTAAAGCAGAGAAAGCCTAATGGAGAGCTCCCGCGCTGCGAGCTGCATTTACCTCCGATCCCCGCCCTCAGCTCCACCCTCTCGCAACGTGATAGGCTGCTACCGGGGAGTCACTAGGAGCTGCAAGGGGCCGGAAACAGTCGGCTTAGGCGTGGGGGCGATAGCGAAAGGGAAGCACACAAATTCAAGTACAATTTTTTAAAAATGCGGTGAGTGATTTAAAAACAGTCGTAAATAATGAATAAAACAGCGCTTTGGCAGGCCAATGAACGAGACCTTAAAGCAGGGAAAGCCTAATGGAGAGCTCCCGCGCTGCGAGCTGCATTTACCTCCGATCCCCGCCCTCAGCTCCACCCTCTCGCAACGTGATAGGCTGCTACCGGGGGAGTCACTAGGAGCAGCAAGGGGCCGGAAACAGTCGGCTTAGGCGTGGGGGCGATAGCGAAAGGAAGCACACAAATTCAAGTACAATTTTTAAAAAATGCGGTGAGTGATTTAAAAAACAGTCGTAAATAATGAATAAAACAGCGCTTTGGCAGGCCAATGAACGAGACCTTAAAGCAGAGAAAGCCTAATGGAGAGCTCCCGCGCTGCGAGCTGCATTTACCTCCGATCCCCGCCCTCAGCTCCACCCTCTCGCAACGTGATAGGCTGCTACCGGGGGAGTCACTAGGAGCAGCAAGGGGCCGGAAACAGTCGGCTTAGGCGTGGGGGCGATAGCGAAAGGAAGCACACAAATTCAAGTACAATTTTTTAAAAATGCGGTGAGTGATTTAAAAACAGTCGTAAATAATGAATACAACAGCGCTTTGGCAGGCCAATGAACGAGACCTTAAAGCAGGGAAAATTGTTTGTTTTGCTAATAACTTTGGTGCTGTTTGATGAATTTACTCAAAACTTTCCGCAAAAAAATGTTTTTATCCACCTTAGCTCCTTCCTGGAAAGTTTTAAAGTAATCCATCAAGGGGGGACAGAGAAAAAAGGGGGTCCTAAAACGCAAATTTCCTTAGGGATTTTTTAACAACACTACAGCTGAAATAGCTAAACACATTTACACCAAATTTGGCAGAAAGCTAGCTCTTCACCCAGAAAGCCTGTTGTTTGTGATTTGGTGTACATTCGTTCAGTAGTTTGCTTCCTGTTTCATTCCAGGATCTTAGTACAGTATTTGGTGAAAGTACTTTTTTTATAAAGCAAGTTGGATTTTACTGGTAAGTTTGATAAATAAATAGTGTGAATGTTACTGCTTTCCCCGTGGATGTATTACCCAAAGGGAGTCAGCTCGAACCTTGTTTCTTATATACTGCTTACAAGTACTTCTGCTATTTGGAAGCACTCCCACTAGCAAATATTACTATGTACCAATTTAATTGTACACCATTTTTTTCACCAAGATGTAGTGGAACTCTGAGTCCGTATTGCCAAGATTTGTGCTTGGGACCTTCAGGTCTCTGCAGAGGCCGTAGAAAGTATTAACTCACTGAGCCATGTTGTTGGGTTGTTTAGAATTGGATCTCCGGTTTATTGGCTGCCAGTTGTTTACAATCATTACGGCTTCCACGCGTTGGTCAGTGGGGGAGCCTGTCAGCCCCTGTGGGTTCTCAGGAGGCCTTCTTCCTGCCTGAGGGAACGGCAGGTGGAGTTTCGGGGGGTGATACCTTGTGCACCAGGGCATTGCCCACCTAACCACTTGTTTTAGGTGGCTAACTTGATCAGGAGACTGGTCGTGGCTGCATGGTACACTTACGTACACTGGGCAGTCACTCACCTTTAAGACTAGAGAACTACCGCACAAGGAAGTGACGTCAATGAAGGGCATCCCACGCCCTTCAGGCTTGACAGCAGGGGGCCAGAGAACATAACATGGAATAACTGGCCCATGGAGGCCGGTATATACCGCGAGACTCACCGGCCCTCAACCCAGTCTGAACAGTCCCACAATCGCTCATGCCCACGTTTTACATTTCTGCTAATCCTACAGTATCTCAGGATATCCGGAAGAAAGGCTTTGTTATGACTGCCTTCCTCCTGCCTTCTGTCAGCGGTAATCCCTCGCTGGGAGCAGGCGGTGCCAGAATGCAGCAGCCATGTACCTGCTGGCTGGAAGCGCCTGCCACAGCAGGGCAGGCATCTGCGTCCTGAAGTTCAAAGGGCGGGAGCTCCGCCTGACTGCAGAAGAATTTCAAACACTGTTTGAGGGACGGACGGAGCCATCCATCTTTTGAGTTTTTATGTGGGCCTTTGCTCCCCATCACCGCATGCCTTGGCAAATAGCTCTGATTGTATTGAGGGAAGGCTAGGTGGCGGTACGGGCTAAAAACCAGTAACTTATTGTAAAAGGGTTGGGCTATGAAGGATTTTTGCACAGCGCGCGACACCATCGTAAGTACAAGAATCCGGTGCGCGAGACCTTCCTGGCTATTGTACTTTTATGAATGAAGCGGCGTTCGCGTGCCAGTTTATGAATGGTGGACTCATGCTGCAGGCTGGGTTATCAAAATGAAAGTCTCCCGTGCACAAATATTGAATGGGAGCTTCCGGTGCACAAACACACCTGGTGCCTTTGAGCAAACAGAAGGGCAGCCCGTGCCAGCTCTGTGCGCGGAACCCAGGGCCGCATTCTTGCGCAGTGAGTAACACATAATGGTTGATGTAGAGTCTGCCAGAGTGCTGTACGTTCACAAGGTGTGTTACTTTCTCTGTGGTCACTTCCCCACCGCGGTGAAATAAGAAACTCCTCTCGGGCTGAAGAGCGCCATCCGACTGTCTATCCTGCATAAAATAAGTGCAGGTGCACCGAATCTCTGAGATATAGTCAGGGCTGCTAGAATTATGCGGCAGGAGAGGACCAGATTATAAATTATGCGGAAAGAAAAAGGGAATTATATGTGACACACATTGACGTTTTTGCCATTTTGGCACATTTGTATACTTTCTGGGCAAGGTTTTTACCTCATCATTAGTGTCACTTTGACAACTGAGTGCAGCACTCAAGTTACCAGTTAAACTTTTCAAATTTCATGCCACTGCGTAGCACCGTGAATGGGCCTTGTAAATAAAAAAATAAAAATAAAACTTTTATTCTGAATGAGCCTGAAACTTTTTTGTTGTTGAAATATACAGAGATTGAATCAAATAGTGGATTTTTATTCAGTGCGGTAAATTTATAATCATGCGGAAAAAGAGAAGACTGAAGAATTGCATTTGCATCATTCCAATGACACGGTATATTGGTAATCAAGTAGCATAAGTGTTTGGTTATCACCAGTGTGGTTTGGGAATTCCTGGCCCAACTCTCAAATTTGGCTCCTGAATTTCGGTCGTAGGCTCGCTTATATTTGCAGGTAGCACCATTGGAATCAATGAAGCTCGTGTGCAAGATCTATGCACCTACGTCTCGTAAGTAGCTTTATAACTGAAGTCTTAAAATTTTGAATTTGGAAGCCAGTTGTACTTCAGCATAACATTTCTTATTTTCATACCAAAATCTGAATCTATTTACACATTTAACAGTGAAATACTTGCACTTCCTACTGTTAAGACTTGGGGCCATTTTTTTGCATTTCATGCACTGCCTGTAATACTGCCACAAGTGCCCTAAAAGTGTCATCTGTGTCTGCCAATGACACATCTTGATTCTTAGACCCATCTTTTGTGACATTTAGATGTGCAGGTGACACTTACCACGAGGCAAAATCCACTTGAAATGGGGAATTTTCCTCAAGGTAAATGTATGTTTAGGGTTGTGAACATGGGTTAATCAGGGAAAGAGCACATAGGTGGCCGATGGAATATTATGTTATTTGTCCGGCATCTATACAGAAAACCCCCAAAAATGATGGGCAGAACGAATGAATGAATCTCATCCACTGATAATTTTCCGTATCGGTTTCTTGCCAATATTTGGACAGAGATCAGATATATAGGTAAGTTCATCTTGGACCTGCTCCAATAAAATCAGTGCAGCCCAAACTGCAATGCCTGGTTCCCTTCAAGCAGGGACACAACCAACTGCAGCCTTGATGAAAGGGCTATAGGGCCTCCTCAGTGAGGTGCCGCTGGCGTCCAATGGTACAGTGAGCAGGGGATTTACGTCTGGGAATACCCATCAGACTTAGAGCATCTTACTCAAAGATATAAAATGATAGGTGGAAAGCTTCAATTAATCCCAGCCACCAGAATGCGCGAGGCCGCAAGCCGGTCCATTGTTTTTTGTGCTAGTATGCCTCTATATACACAGACCACCTATATGCAAATCAGTCCTGGCCCTGCTGAAATAGAAAAAGTCCAGCTCAAACTGCCAGGTAAAGAACCCTTGCAAATGGGTACACAAGCAACCACAGACACCTAGGACCCAGAACTAGGTTTGCGACATGCATGGTCAGCATCACCACCTACTTGAATTCCAATTATTTAAAAATTAACATTTACAAGATGGAAGTTGTGTTCTTCGGTAAAAAATGTTCACTGTGAGACTGCACCTGGTGTCTGACAGAACTACAACCCACGACCACCCCCACTGCACATGCTAAGAACATCAGGATCATCGTCAACTCAAAACTCAATATATCAGCCCAAGTCAACGGCGTCAATGCTTCTTGCTTCTACACCATAAAGATGTTAAGGAACCTTTTTCAAATGGCTCCTGAACAACACCCAGAAAAACGTCACCCATGCCTTCGTAACCAGCAAGCTGTACTCGGGAAACATCCTCTGCACTGAGAACAACAAGCAACTGTTCACAAGACTGCAGACTATTAAGAACTCAGCAGCCAGAATTACTCTCAAACTGCCACACATCTCACCACACCTCAAGGAGCTTGTTGGGATCTCGTGCATTCCGTGCATTCTTATCTTTGCGTTCCCTGCGTGGAACATGGAATGCGGTGGTTTTGGCAGTTGCTGCCGGGGAGCTGAGTGACCGGACGGAAATAAAGGAGACTAGAAAACTTACCGGTATGTTGTCTTCTTTTCAGTGGCGACGAGTTGTCCGGTCCCCAGTTTTCCCCACCGTGAGTTGCTGATGCCGTGATTCCTGCTCCCTGCCACCGACATTGCCCCGCAGTGTGTGGCGGAGAGGTGTTTCCAGAGGACCAAGTGCGACCCTTGCAGTGTCCTGGAAACCTCCAGTACTTGACAGGTGCAAGCTGAAGTGTCAGTGAAGTCTCCGGTGCTTGACAGGTACGAGCTGCCGTGTGCTGTGCCCTTCTTCCCAAGACTTGTCCGTTAGTGTCCACTAGCGGAAGGATCCTTCCCATGCCGTTGCCTTCCCCCATCTGATGACGCATTAGAACCTCCGACAGGAGTTGGTGGTGACAGACTGTGCGTCACAAGGTACGCGTCAACCCTGGTTTCCCTAGTGACAGCAAAGCAGATTCTAGCAGTGGTCCTCCTGTGCGCATCGCGTACGTAACGTGCGCATCGTAACTAGGCCTGGGCGGTGAACTCCACTCCGCTTGCGGAGTTTTCCGCACTCCGCGAAGCTCGCGGAGTTACGAAAAACTTCGCTTTGCGCAGTGGAGCAGAGTTTTTTTCCTGGCTAGCGTTCACCAACGTCAAGTTGGCGAGCGCGAGTGAGGAAAATAAACCTCACAGCGAGATTTTTCCTCGTTCGCGATCGTCAACATCAAGTTGGCGAGCGTGATAAATCAACCTCCCGGCGAGATTTCTCAACGCAGGGGGTCAGGTTTCTCATTGCGAGTGGTCGCATATGCTTGCGACCGCTCGCGTTGAGAAACTGCCCGTTCGCGTTGAGAAAGTGGCCGCTCGAGTAAAAATCTACTCGAGAGGCAGAAAAGAAAAGCCTTTGCTGTGCATGGTGCCGTTCGCAATGATTGCACAGTACGGACAAGCATCCGGCACTGGGCAATCACCGCGAACAGCATTTTTCTATCGAACTCCGCCGCTTGCGGAGCTCCCCGTAGCGCGGCGGAGTTTTTTTTACCACTTCGCGGAGTTTTGCATAGCGCAACTCCGCGAACTCCGCCCAGGGTTAATCGTAACGTTCCGCCATCTTGAACAAGCAAGTTTGCTCTCCTGTGTTTCGCGGCCTACAGCCTGCGATTGTCTTCACGGTGGCATGCACTCCAGATGAAGTGCGTCTGAGGCAGCGGTCCAGTTATCCTTGCCAGCAGCCTGCCATCCGTGACACGCTCATTCAATGGAGCGTATTTAAAAAATCAACTTCTTCGCCGTTGTGCTCACGGTGATGCGCACACCCAAGAATATTGACTGCTGGTAAACTTCTAAACGAATCACCTTGGAGGTTGCTTTTTTTATTTTTACAAGCGCATCTGTATTTCTTACCGAAATTCTCTGTTTATTGTGACATTGACTCACATGTGTATGGAGTTTGCACGTTGGTGATGTGCACACCTTGTACTCCTTTAACTGTATTAAGTTGTGTCTTCTCCAACACAGCTGGTAGTAGATTTTCTCATAAGACAATTCCTACATGCAGACAGGTCATGGTTGGGTTGTGATTTCTGGGGCAGCAACTCACCCACGCACAGCCACCCAATGGATCGCGTTCTCGCACCACCTCCCTTTTTGTAATCACCCGGTACTCCTCCTATCAATTGGCAGCAGTGGAAGGAGACATTTGATGCTTATCTTGAGGCGATAGATGGGGACACTTTCACTTCTAAGAAGAAGAAAGCCTTACTGGTGTACAATTTGGGTTCTGAAGGGAGAAGTATTTTGAAGACTTTACCCCCGGAGCTTGTGAGCACTCATGTAAGTGGGGGTGATGATGGCGATTCCTTAATTATAGACGACTATGCTTCAGTCATCAAAACATTAGACAAAAGTTTCAACCCCAAGAGAAATACAGTACTGGAGGGTCATACATTTTTGCAACGCGCACAGATTCCCGGCGAATCCATCGATGATTTCGTAGCCGCACTCAGAACCCTAGCTGCCACCTGCAATTATAGAGAATTTAGGGATGAGATAATCCGTAATCAGTTAATTGAACGTACGTGCAATAGAAAAATTCAGGAAAAACTTATCTTCTGAAGATCCTGATTTGGAAACTGCTGTCACCCTAGCCAGAACCATTGAGCATTCCCAGTTTTGTATGAAAGAGATGGGTGGGACGGCGCCGTCTAATGAGGTTAAGATGGTTAGCGTAAAACACAACGGCAAACCTGTGAAGGGAACCAACGCAAGCGCACCTCGCGTCTCTACACCTGCACCTGGTTTATCCAAACCCAAGTTTGAGAAGGCTGATATCTCTTGTTTCCGTTGTGGGAGCAAAGGAGGTGTACCTGGGGAATTCTACGTTTTGTTTTGCTGTAACCCAAACTTGTTTCAAATGCGGTAAGAAAGGGCATTTGGCACGTGTATGTAAGACTACAGTGGTACACAAGAGTCCATCGCAAACTGTAAAAACCATTGAAGAGGACTATACTGGTTCTGGGGAGGAAAATGAATTATTAATGTTGTCCTCTTCCTCCATACAGTCGGATGGTGTGGTAGTAATAGCTTCCATTGTTGAACCTCGCAAGAGGAAATCCCCTGCGTGTGTTATATGTCTGAACGGCACGAACGTTAGATTTCTTGCTGATTCCGGGTCTCCTTTTACTCTTATCAGTACCAAGGACTTTGAAAGATTGGGTGTTGACCTTCCTGTAGACCAGTCCAGCATAAAGATCTTTGCGTATGGTGGAAAAAGAGTGGAGGTTTTTGGCAAGTTTGAGGGCAATTTAGAGTTCAAAGGAGATTTTGCTCGGGGAACAGTATACATTGTGAAAGATGGTGCAAATTTATTGGGGTGGGAAGAGCAAGGTGAGCTCGGGATCATTCTGGATCCCAATCATCCTGATATGGTTTTGTCAAAACATGAAAGACACACAATTAAAGACACACAATTGATGGACGGAATGCCGAACAAATCAAAACATTCACACCCAGTCAAAACATGTCAAAACATGAAGCCAGACAATTCTACTGTAGTTCTTCCCCTTCCACCCCTGTGCATGCAGTCTCCGTGGGCCGGTTATCCGATGATGACTGGATCCAAAGGTATCCTGAGATTTTTAGTGGTGAGCTGGGAAAACTGAAGGGTTTTCAACACCGCATTGTCCTTAAAGAAGGCGCCAAGGCTGTTGCACACAAGGTGCGCAAGGTACCGTTGAGCTTACGTGGTGAACTCAAGCAGGAACTTGAGCGGTTGTGCACCATGGGTGTAATTGAGCCCATTGAGGGGTCCGAATGGTTGGCTCCCATTGTTTTGGCGCGCAAGGCGGACAAATCTCTCAGAATGTGCGTGGACTTGCGCGACCTTAACGCCTGCATATGGGTGGACCACCAACCTCTGCCCAACATCAACGAGATGCTGGCAACCTTGGAGGGTGCCAAGTACTTTTCCTCACTCGACATCTCTTCCGCTTACAACCAGGTAGAATAGTGCAAGGATTCTAGACACCTCACGTCCTTTGTGACACCCGAAGGTGCGTTTCGTTATATACGTATGCCGTTTGGATTGGCGTCGGCTTCTGCAGTGTTCCAGCGCCTTATGGGGAATCTGTTTAAGGGCACTGCAGGAGTCGTGTTTTTCCAAGACGACATTCTTATTCATGGCAAAACCGTGTTAGAGCAGGATACCAGAGTCAAGCAGGTGTTGGAGATTGTCAGGTCGAGTGGGTTAACGCTGAGGAAAGACAAGTGCAAATTTTTTCAAGAAGGTGTAGACTATCTGGGACACCACATTTCCGGGAGGGGGGTTGAACCCAAGGTAAAACTTTTAGATGCCATCCAAAATGCACCTGAACCACAGAATAAAGACCAGCTTCGTTCCTTCCTTGAGCTGGTTGAATACTACGCAAAATTTGTGGCCAACTTCTCTGACAGGTCTGCGTGTTTGCGTGAGCTCCTGAAAAAGAATGTTAGGTATGTGTGGACCGACCAGTGTGGTCGTGATTTTAAGCTCCTTGAAGAGGCTATAGTACAAGCACGCCCCCTCAAGTTATTTAATATCAATGATTGTTGCATTATTACCACGGATGCCAGTAATGTGAGGTTAGGGGCTGTTCTTATGCAGAAGAGATGTGACAATAGGGAGGAGACCATTGCCTTTGCCTCTAGAGCACTTCGGGGGGCGGAGAACACTTACTCCACGATCGAAAAGGAGGCCCTAGCCTTGTGGTGGGGTGTACAGTATTTCTGCAATTTTTTGTGGGGGAACGAATTTGTTCTGCAAACCGACCACAAACCACTGGTGGATCTTTTTACCACCAAGTGTGGTGGCAGGGCCTCTCCACTTATAGCCAAGTGCCAATACTGACTGAATGAGTTTAACTATCTCCTGGAGTACGTGCAAGGTGTCAAGAATCACGTGGCCGATTGTCTGTCCAGGTTATCTCTCACTGAGGTTGCTGTCGACACTTTGGGTGAGGACCTGGAAATGGTGTGTGCTGTTGGTGCGGTAGCGGACATTGTTGAAGGTGCTCTCTCCGAACTCGATTGGAAGCTGGCTGCATCCGAGGATGTTGAGATCAATAGGGTGATGGATTTTGTGGTTCACGGCTGGCCCAACAACATGAATTTGGCTCCTGAGCTGATCCCCTTCAAGAGAGTATGCGATGAATTGTCCCTTGTGGATGGAATTATTCGGGGGGGGGGTTATTGGCTGTGCCTGTGACCATGCTTAAGAAAGTTTTGGATCTGGCCCACAAAGGTCACCTCGGGATTCGTGCCATGAAGCGCAGGGTTAGAGAGGACTTCTGGTGGCAGGGTGTAGATAGGTCCATTGAACATTGGGTTCCTGAGTGTGGTGCTTGTGTTTTGAGTGATAAAACCCAGGTAACCTACCCTTCTCCCGTTAATCCCATTGCAGTAAAAAACTCACCTTGGTGCAAGCTGGCTTTCGATGTGGCTGGCCCTTATGGTGTGATGGGAAATTCTCCGAAGTATGCTTTGGTGTTGATCGATTATATGTCTAAATGGCCTGATGTGAGGTTTGTGGATACGGTCAATTCTGCAGCCATCATCAACTTCTTTAAGGATGTTTTTCTTCGGGAGGTGTTCCTGGAAGAGTTAGTGACCGAC
The DNA here is from genome assembly GCA_963921515.1 of Calotriton arnoldi. NCBI lineage: Eukaryota > Metazoa > Chordata > Amphibia > Caudata > Salamandridae > Calotriton > Calotriton arnoldi. The sequence continues at coordinate 150,367 of CAWUFW010011966.1, read as the reverse complement.
AACGGCACCCAGTTGGTGTCCGTGGAGATGCAGGAATTCCTAAGGGAGCATGGCATCAAGCATATTCTCACCTCCCTTTATCACCCCCGCAGCAACGGTCTTGTTGAGCGCTTTAACCGCGTTATCAAGGATCAGCTACAATTGGCCTTTATCAATGGATTGCACTGGAAGGTGGCGATCACTGACATGTTGTGGGTGATGAGAACCACTCCCCACGCGAGTACTGGCATGTCTCCTTTCACCTTGCTAAGGGGTAGGGTAGCGGGTTCCAAGCTGAATAAAGACTGGATGTCAAGAAAAGAGGTTGATCCGCTGAAGTTGGGCAGGGTGGCTGATGTCAGAGCTGGTGCTCAATCCAAGTATGCGTCTGAATGTGTCAGAGCATCCCCGGTGTGTGCAGGGGCCTGGGTGAGGGTGAAGAAACCTGTCCTGGTTCGCAAAGGATCCTCTCAGTTTTCTGCTCCTGTTAGAGTGAGGAAGGTGAGAGACCATGTGGTGGTATTGGAGAATGGTAAGATCTGGAACAAATGTGCTGTCTCTGTGGTACCGGAGTCGAAAGCTGAGTATGTAAGAGGAAAATTTGGGTTCCATACCCCTTGCATGGTTGTGCCTCCTGTGGGTGGGGGTCCGAGTGTACTTGTTCCTGACAGGGGAGTTGTTCCCCGGGAATGCTTCCCTAGAACAAGGGCTGCTCCCATCAGATTCTAGGATTATGTCAGGGATTGAATTTTGCACGACACGTTTTGTCAACCTTGTAATTTATGTTGGCTACTTGTTTTTTCTTTTGCCACTTTTGTTAGATATATCTTTGTTACTTTGTTGTTTGCCATGTGAAGGAAGGGGGGTGTGTTGGGATCTCGTGCATTCTTATCTTTGCGTTCCCTGCGTGGAACATGGAATGCGGTGGTTTCGGCAGTTGCTGCCTGGGAGCTGAGTGACCGGACGGAAATAAAGGAGACTAGAAAACTTACCGGCATGTCGTCTTCTTTTCAGAGCTTCACTGGCTAATAATACACAAGCGAGAACACATCAAACACCTGGCCCACACTTTCATGGCACGTCATACCTTAGGCCCTGCATAGCACAACAGGCTAATTCACTTTCACACACCCTCCAGTCACCTCTGCTCAGCCAGACTCCGACTTGCACACATCCCACACACATGGAAAACCATAGCCGGGGGCCAGCTTTCTCCTTCATCGCTCCTATAGTGTGGAACGACCTGCCACTACACATCCGATCCTCCTCCTCACTGCTAGAATTCTGCAAGAAGATGAAGATCTGGCTCTTTGATCAACCTCACTAAGCCCTAGGGCTGGCTAGACCCTCACCTGTTTAGCGCCTGAATAACCTCATGGGTGATAGAGTGCTGTACAAATCTTCATAATATAACAAAACATAACATAACATAGCATAACATAACATGCCAGTTTGGATGTAGTCATTGAGGTGAAGCTAGTATACAGTGAGCACGGGGACGCTGCGCTTACGGCTTCTCATTTAGTAAAATAAAAAGTGATGAGTGGAATGTGTTTCTTTTTCTCAGTCACTGGTATCTCTGTAGGAAACCTATTCCATTCTCAGTGTTTTCAAAGCCCAGCATCCCTTTTCACATGGATTCTGATAAGTAACCACAAAGCTCTAATTGTATGGACCTACACAGATGTTTCTAATGATTTACGTACTCAAAGTACTTAAAACATCTGGAAAAAGTGGGCATGAAAATTTCTCAAGCTTCCCCATATTACCTGGTGGGGCATGGGAAAGGATTCCCAATATTGAGAAATATTTCCTCGTGAAGAAAAGAATTTAAAAAATGAAGATGCCTTAACCACAAACTGGTGAGTGTCTAAACGGGGGCAATTCCCTGGTTCATGGGGAAGCATGAAAAATAAATCCTGTAATATGCATATATTTCTCTGCATAGTTTAGAAAATTGTTGTGAATTCAAAAAATGTGTAGCTTTACAAAAATCATAAGCCCACGACTCGTTAACTTATTTATTTGCAAATGAGACCTATAGTTTTTAAAGAAGTCACATCGCGTATGACCAATCATAGACTGAGAATATCTCTCATATATGGGTTCATTTATTCAGATTTGTACTCTTACATATTTCTTTACCCACTAAATTCCTTGAACTCACCACGCGCTGGTCCTTTTCTTGGTCTGCTCAGCAAATGCTCGGTGAGCCACTGAATTGATAATCATTACAGACATGTTTTTTAAGTATGGCCTAGAGACAGCTTTAGTTATCTCGCCAGCTTCATTTAATCAAATTATTTTACAAAAGGCATATATACACACAGACTATTTGAGTCTGCCCTCTTCTTCTTCAACTGTCATTCACATTTTGCTTCTGCCTACCACTACATAGCCATTGGCTCTCATGCCCTGTGAGCAATGGCATTTGTTCCTTATCACACGTGCACATCCACCTACAAAGAAGTGCACTTTAATGTCAGGGCTGGAAGGATAATAATGTACTTTGCTAATGCTTTTTCTTTCGATTGTTTTTTTTTTTGTCTTCCATGTGAATTTAAATTATGTATTCAGGTTACAGTGCATCACAGCTATTAGTACCTTTTCTTAGCGTCAAAAATGATTAAAGTAATCTTTGCATGCATGCGATGGTCAGATCAAATGGCTTTGGCATGCTTGTTGGTTTTTGTAATCACCCGTCTGGCTCTTCTACATGGTTTCTGTGTTTGTGCCTCGGTTTCATCATTTGGTTAGATCTACTGTGACCCTTACCTGCTACCTCTCCATCTCCAGCCCATGCTACTCCCCATGCGCAGTGTCCTGTGACTGGCATGTCATGCTGAGGTGTTCCAGTTTGTTCCCTCTGGGAACAAGCGGGAAGTTGGTTTGTGGTTGGTGGTTAGCTGGCCTCTTAAAGGCAGTTTCCTTTTCACTTGCTTCCTATCATTACGAGGAATGTGTTTATTTCGAACAGATGATGTTGTTTAACCTTCACAGCATTTTGTTTTTATTACTTTGTATGGTTTCCACAACAAATTAAGAGCATGTTTGGTGGTTTGTATTCCTTTCATTCTGCTATGAGCATCTATTAACTTCACTTTGGTTGTGTGGTACTTACTACATCTCATTCATTGCTCTTGACGCTTGATCTTGTATGGTGGGTTTGTTGTTGTGTGGCCTTCTCCGTGGGCATGCTATGAGATTGTTTAGTAGATGCAGCTCTTTTTTTTCTAATGCTCATGAGCTTTTGAGCTGGTGGCTTGTGTGCAGCTGACTACGATTGTCTTGCTGTGATTGTAAATTTCCTGTTAATTATGTTGCAGTCAACAAATTCTGCCTCTTGCTCTGAGAGCTCTCAGGTTTCCTAGCTCCATGAGTGAGTAGCTCAGCCAGACCAGTTTTTTCATTTGATTGTGGAACTAGTGGTCCTGTTTATTCGAATATAAAATCATTTGTACAAAGCAAAGAAAGGAAATAAAAACTGGGGTGGATTAGCTACTTGCTCAAGAACAAGTAGAACTTCAGAATATAGACTGGGTGAGCTACTCACACATTGAACAGGAGCACTTGAGAGCTCTGAATGTTTTGGTATTTCTGGAAACCAGTGTTAAATATCTGCATCTTTCCTCTCATTCTCCGCCTTTGTACCCAAACGAATGAACTTCCTCGATACATCAGGACAGCCCGTATGCTAATCCACTTCCGCAAGAAATTGAAAACCAGCCGACGTTCCTGCTCCAGAGCCTGGATACCTTCACAGGTGATAAGCTGCGCCACACAATTTGACCTAACAGAGAAAATATGGAATAACATTCTTTTGAAAGAGAGGGGACACATCATTCACATTTTTCAGAACTCATTTGCTCCTAAAATGTTTACTCATGTTAAGTCTAAACTATTAGTGTAAAAATACAAAGAGGTAAGGAAGAGGTAAACGGAGGTTGTTACTCATCCCACTGGATATAGGAGAAATACCTTTTTATTAAAGGAACTCTCACTCACTGAATGCTATTCAGTGACATGCTTCATCATCAAGTTTTTCCTGACCCTCTGAGGGTCAGGGCATGCTGCGACCGCTCTCCTTACAAGGGAGCACTTTTTAAGGAAAAAGAATGTGGGATCTATATAATGTAATCTTTAAACCCTGGATGGCTCGCGGTTGACTCTCTATACTGCTCATAAGATGTATGGATCTTGGTGCCCTTAACACTATTTACACCAATTTTTAGAGGATTGGTCATTGAGGTCAAAACGTCATACTCCACAGAAATCACGTCTTTCATAAGGTTTAGCAATTTTGTGGTATATTAGTGAGATGGTCATAACATCAAAGAGGGGATGTGGTGGAACTCTTCATTATAAGGTCCATTACAGCAACAGACAATCACCAGTTAACATATTGTTACTGTAATTACATAAAAACACATTGTATAAAGTCAAGCTTGTCTCAATCATTTGTACAACATGCAGTACGCCCAATATGACTACAGCAATATAAGACTTAGGACCTAATTACAAGTTCGCTGGTCCATAGGACCGCCGAACCAGTGATGGCGATTCCACCACTGCTGCACTGCGCCCGCAGTATTCCGACTGCGGCGGTTGGACTGCCACAGGACCGCTGAGACTGCCAGGGATCCAGGATTCCGCAGTGTTCGTGCAGCGGTCAGAGGCAAATATATGCTGACGTTATCACAGCGGCACCACTGAGCATATTTCGAGTTGCCTCACCATCACCCTTTTCATGGCGGTGAGCCCGCCATGTAAAGGATGGGGGTGAGGCAACTAAGGGGCTCAGGACCCAGGGGGTGGATGCGGAGGGGGCACATGCAGTGCCCCCTCGATTTCCACCCCCAGTTCCTGCACAGTGTGCTACGCCGTGCAGGATGGTGCAGGTGGCGCTCTGAGGGCAGCGGTCTGCATGGTAGGCTCTTCTATTAGCATACCAGACCGATACCCTACCGCCCGCCAGACCCGTAATAAACTCCTAATCTGGCGGGCGGTCACACCATGGGTTTGGTGGTCCTACAGCTGACGGAGCTGTGCACTTTTTCGCTGTAGGACCGCCAAACTTGTAATCAGGCCCATAGTATTTTATGCTGGTCATTAGCTGTTGTTCCTCAACGTAAACTGCAAGAGTTATCATGCTCTTCTCTGACACTTTATACAACTTGTGCTTGTTTAATAAGACTCTGCCTTTTCTTGTGTACACCTAGAAACTTTGTAAAACCCCATAGAATTTACTTTTTGATTTTTCACTAAAGAACTGGCGATAATACCTCAAATTAAGTTAGGAATGTGAGATTCCTACTGAATTATATTTAATTTTCAAGCAAACTTTGCCTTTTTGATTAGGGAAAAAGACAGTGATCAGGGACAGTTGTATCTAGGGATGTACCAAAGTTGGTAACACATTATGTGGCCTAAAAATTAAACATGGATGGATTGGTCATGTTCATTTTATGTTCAAACAAGCGATATTCACACTGTGACCAGTGTTAGCTTGGCGATAGGGCGAGGGGGATTTAGCCATGTAATCCACCTCCCATTGGATTACATGGCTAAGTCAGGTTTAGACCAGGCGTTAACAAACCAGCGCTAAACGTGTTTAGCGCTGGTTCGTTAATCACCTCCCCTGCCTCGCTAATAGGCGATAGCGACCTTAGCGACTGTTTCCAGTCGCTTTTAGGTTGGGAACGCCTACTTTGCATGCCATTAGCGATAAATATCGCTGGCATGCAAGCGGCACCCAACCCGGTCGATATCGTCTAGAAGCTGTCGCTAACAGCAGTTAGCGACAGCTTGCTAATAGGGCGTTTGAATTATCGCCGCTTTAGCGGGAAAAAGTCCCGCTAAAGCGGCGATAGAGCCCTTGATAATATGCCCCAAAATGTGTTAAATGCAAACTTTGTAGTAGGCAACCATACTAAAAAATACTAAAGGCTTGTAACATAAAAATGAAGAATGAATTCTTAACTTGACATAACCAAGAATGCCATGAATGAATAACAAGACATATTAAGAACTAGGCCTTGCTCATCATCATGGGCCACCCACTGCATTGACTCTCCATGAGCGGCTGCATCACATTCAAGATCTGCTGCCTCACCAACAAAGTAGTGAACGCCTACACGTCATCCTGCCCAGCGGAGAGGAGTGAGATCTCCAGAGATGACACAATAGCCACTGCAATGACATCACAAGACCATCATTTGGAGTCTTTGTTTTTGCAAAAGAAGTTTGTGCAGTCAATGTTTTTACATGGGACCCATTTTTGTACCTCCCAGAACACCCTGCATTGTTTTATATGACAACTAAAGTCAATTTTATTGATTGGTTAATTAAAAACTTATCAAAATATGGCAGTACAATCAACAACTCGTCACCCACATAAAATACATGAACTCTAGTAGTGCTAATCACGGGCAAGATTGCATAAATTACAAAATTGTTTAAAAAAAAGTGTAATAAAATGAATAACTCGGTTAGAAATAAAACATCACTAGCGTAGCACATTTAATGAAAACATTGAGTGTTCCTGGGTTCAACAAATGATTTTAAAACAATGTTCAAAAATTTCCCAATTGAATTGCTGTCAATTTCTCATACTGTATTTTTACATGTTTTTATATAAATCTTGTCAAGTTCTGAAACTGAAAGAATGGCAGATGATAGTGAAATGTTTCATAGGGCGATAGGCTGACTACCTGAAAGTGAATTTCACTGCTCGCCCGCCGGCTTCAAGGGCTTTCTGTACCACAAGACAGACTGGCAAAGAGTGGAAATATTACCAATTAATGTGCTTGCCACTAGAACAACACACCCGTTGCAACTGCTGCTGGCTTCAGGAGTCGCTTCCGGTTCGGCGCTTTCAACAAGGGCCTCGCCCTTGGCAACTTTTAAGAAAAACAGGAATGTCCCCCCACAGCATAGCTTTCTTTTATTCTGTTAATACTGGGGATCTTTGACTTGGTACCTTAATTGGAAACCATTATAGGTTTGAGCCCTTGCCAGGTATAACCACAAGAAACAAAAAAAGACAATATTGCGCTATTGGGCCAGGTCGGATCAAAGGCGGAAGACGAGTTCCCACGCGGATGAATCACCCAGGAAGAACAACAGCTCAGGCTGAGAAGGCGGCGGGCTCCCTACGTTCTAGGAACCATGTGACAGGATAGCAGAGATCTGGATAGCTCAGTGGGTTGGCAGAGATCACGAAACCTTGGATTGAGTCCACATTAATTGGAGCTGGCTACCTGCATGTGTCAAATTCTGAAAAATGTGCATTTGCCCATACTCCGAGAGAGGGTTTCAATGTGCTGCACTGGGAACTTTAGTGATGTAGTGTTGTGATGTTGCACCACAGACCCTCCCTAATAGTCATGCAGAAGATAGTAGTGTGTAGATGCAGTTTTTCCTACTACTCAGCATGCACACTCAGGGCCCAGATTTACAAACATTTTGCACTGGGTTTGCAATGCATCACAAAAGTGATGCAAACATCTCACATGAGAGCAGCTTCAGGATTGGCCTTACCGCCGATGATATGTGCTCCAGGACAGACTGGGAGTCTGTGCCTGCTCTCTCCAACCCCAGCGATGCAGCTGGGTTTGGAGAGGGGTCACTGCGCATGTGGTTTTTGGCCGTCCTAAGACCGCCGGCCAAAAACCACATGCGCAGTGTACGTAGAGCCCCCCACTCCCCTCCAGTCGACCATATCCCTGGCCCCGATCCAAGCTAAATAAAATGATAATAAAATGGGTTTTAAACCCGTTTTATTTTTGCATTTTTTAAAGTGCTGGCAAGGGGGGTGACGCTCCTCCGCCATAGCGGAGGAGCCGCCACTGGTCTTGCTGCAGCTTTGAGTATAGCCTTTAGTGGTGCTAGTTGAGATTTGGGCATAGCAGTAAGGACCACATTCCTGTAGTTTCGTCTGGAGATTACAAGGGTTTGTATGAAATTTTGGAAGCCGGTAATGGAATGAATGGCTTGATTTTCCTAAGATGCCTGAGATGGTATAGCACACCTTTGTTGGTGGAGTTGATGTAGGTGATCATGTATAGGTGTTTGTCGAGGTAGATTCAGAGCGAAGCTGTGCAGCCGATGATTTTCAGAATGCAGTCTAGTGCGTTCAGATAGTGTAGACATTTGTGGATTAGGGGTGTGATATGTGGGGGGGATGAGAAGGAAGTCAGTATTCAGTAGGTTTAGTTTTAGGTGGTTGGTTGAGAGCCAGGCTTGAATATTTGTCAGAGTCTGGTTGAGATGAATAATATCCTCTAGGTGGGTGTTCTTAAATGTTAGACACTTGATGTTGGACACTCCAAAAGATCTGCTTTGATGTAATTGCTAGGAGACGATGGGGGAGAAGGGCAATTCTTTCTCAGATATATATATTTTTTAAATGGAGACAAGTGGGGCATTGTCAAGAAACATAAAAAAAAAAAAATGACAAAAAGCATAATTTCCAGGTAGTTCTTGAGGCGCATTTTAGGACACAATACATATGATTCTGACCAGCTTACTTTGACTGACGCTCCTCAAGGGACTTTTGTAGATTTCCAAAAAAGAAACAACGAAAGGGTGTTTTTACAGCAGTACAACCCAGAGAAATGATCTAAAATGACATAGTTGTTTGCGTCTAGATACAAACTGGTGTCATACTATATAATTCGACTGAGTACAATTTAAGACTTAGTTGAACCTCATGCACTGCTTTCTGATAAACCAACAGAGCGTGCCACAAGTGTCATACTGCCAAGCACAATGATGCACACCTTGGGAAGTGTGCGTATGACACATAGAAAATGAACCACATGCAATTTACACACACCATCTGATAAAACCATGCAGGCAGTGGCAGCAGCTGCCACTAAACCTTGGTGAGGCAGCGCGGGGAGGAAGGTGGAATAATAATTAAAAAAGAAGTACCTGCAGCTCCCAGATGCCTCCTCTATGCTCCTCTGCACCCCTCCCCACCCAATCCAGACGCTGCTCCTATGCATGAGAGAAGCGCTGGGATTGGTCTGAGTAGGCTGAAATGCCGCTCACTTAGGGACAGGGAGCCTGTGCCTTTTCTCCCACCCGGCTGTGCAAGGCAGCTGCGTTGAAGAAATGTAAGTGTACATGTCGGTATAGCCATCCTAAGACGACCGGCCAAATCGACATGCGCACTTACAGTGCACTTACCACTCCTCCTCCCTGGGCCTGGCTGCTGCTGACGCAGAGCATGGCCCCCTCCATCCCTAGAATCGGCAGACACGACCAAGTAGCTGAAAAGTAAAATGATAATAAAATAGATTTATTATCATTTTTATTTTTTTTGCTGCCTTTCAGCAGTGGGGCGATGCTCCTCCGCCATAATTGAAGAGCCACCCCTGCATGAAAGGATTGGCAGGTGCCATTGCTAGAAATGGAAAAAAATGTACTTCAGAATCGCTAAAATTGGATGGGGAGTCAAAGTGGTAATAGAAAGTGGTGGAGTGAAGTAGGGTCGAGTGATGAGTGGCAAAGTCTAAAATTCTCAGGCACTATTTTAGCAAACTCCGATTTCTATTCCAGTAAGATATCTCAGTGAGTAATTTGTTTGTTGCAGAGCTTTTTATGTAACCTGTATGCCACAATTGAAAATCTTGGTAAGGAAGTGTAGTGGGTTATGTGCCTGTAACCAGCAAGGCATATACTTGAGTCCATTCAGATTTTAAGTCAATCTTTGGTCTTCTAAAGTTAATAAAATGGGTGCCATCAAGTTGAGAAGTAGTTTACACCCATAAAGTTTTAAAAAAACAATTTATTTTGTGTGTGATACAAACTTTTATTACTAGTTATTTTGTACACTAAAGGCCCGATTACGACCAAGGCCGATAATATCCCTCACATAAACAAACAAGGGGATTATAATTTGTGCGCCCTTTATCACACCCGGTAATTACAAAGTTGTAAAGTCTGCATCTTCAGACATATTTCAGAAGGACAGACCTACAGGAATTTAAATGAGGTAGCGGACCGGTACATGTAGATTTTGGTGCAGTTCTACATTCTCGATTACTAGGGAATAACTTGGAACAGCTACTATTTATCGTACTCTACAAATTGCGAACCCTGGGGTGTTAGATTTTATTGGGTGTGATAAATACTGAATACCTGTCTGGGGCACTAGTAATCAGTTTTCAATACTGAAAGTGAGACATTTAAGCATTCAAGCTGGTGAAAGCAAAAAAGGACTGACAATACTCTCACCCCTCCTGCAGCTGTTTTTCAGTCTGCAGCATAATATGGCAAGTAAACAGTTGGGCCCAGGTTTACTACAAAATCATGCAGCATGTAATGTTTCTATGTTGCGTGAACAGGAGAGAGCAGAACAGCACCGATCTGGAAGTGGTGCTGTTCTGCTCTCTACCTGTGCTGGCGCGCTCTGGCTGCTGTGCGCCAATGCAGACACCCTTGCACCATAGTACAAGGGTCCTGTGTTGTGGTAGGCATAGTATTGATTCAGGAAGTGGTCCCCTCCAGTTGGAAAACTATGCTCCAAGGCATTTCCCACTTTGGATGTGTACTCTAGAATGCAGCACACATGCAAAGAAGAAGAACGAGGACAAATGAAAGCATTCCTTCCCCTTACGCCTGCCTCAAGGAGGTGCACGATTTTGGCACAAATCCATGTTTACAATTCTTTGTAGATAAGGTTTTGTGTCAAAAAACATGGGTGGTTGCATGGGAAAGCTTGCATTACCTATGCAACACCTCCTTGATGGAAAGTAATGCAAGGCAACGCATTGCACAGCTTTGCGTTACGTTTAGTTACAATCCAACGCAAATTGTGGTTTGCATTGGATTGTAAATACCTCCACTACACTTTGCGTCAGGTTTGCCGTAAACAAAATTACACAAACTTGACACAAATTGTTTGTAAATCTGGACCTGACTGTGTGTGCTGCAAGCGGTCCTGTGTACACACTACACTGGTACTCAAGCATGTGGTTGGGCAAGCTACTAAATACATAGGCAGAGATAGGCCAACGCCAAGCCAGGGCTCTGTTCTTCCCTTAGAGGCAGAGCCATCTATGGTGGAGCCGTCCGAAGACCCATTGTGTAATCACGTGATAATGGCATTTTAAAACAAAATACTGAACAAACAAAAAATGTTTCATTATTTTTTGGACACACATGGTTAATTTTAAGACATTTGCACAAGCAAATAAAGTTACATTTTTGATGCACATTATAAAAATGACCATTATTAGTATTACTTGAATCAGCCTTATGCTCTGACAAATGCTTTATAACATAAACTCCCAGCTCCCAGACTTTTCAGTTGAGAACAATGTTTCCACCTTATTACAGGTTCTACAGGATATAATGCATTTGTAATAAGGCAGCCGGGATATCCGTCACGTTTGTGACGCAGTGATTGATATGCCAAACCGTAAATAAGGCCCTAAATCGCTTAAAATTATGCTGTATAGCTCTCATACGTGTATCTTTCCTCCTGAAAACCTTAAATAGTACCATAAAAACAAAGCATCCTACCAAAAATATTGGAAATTACACCCAAATATCAAAAGCGGTACGGGAGGGAGTACTTACATTTTCCTCTTGCCTCTGGCCTCCATTTGCTGGTCGATAACTACCTAAATGTTCCTTCCTCTGTGCAGAATGATGCTAAACTGTCAATCATCATTTACTGATATGGCTTTAGCATTCTAAAAAATGCATCTCAATATTCAGTATTAAAATACCACCAAGTCCATTTTTCTCGGCCTGTGTTTCATTCGAATGCTTTGGTTAATTGTAAAACGTATGCGTCACTCACAGAGGAAGTTGCTCAATTGTGTGTTTTCAACATTAAGATAAGTTGAAAACTTAGCTATAAAGTTTTTTTATTTTCATAAATCAGCCCGTTCTTCTCCTATGCAGTAACACATTATTATCTATCAGATATGTAATATTAAATTCTTTACTTAGGTGATGGGTGCTCAAGAGTCCAACAGGAATACATTTGGCCAGTTTAAAATGGCCGCCTTCCATGGGAACGAGAGCAGAACATGAACATTTGACCCCGTTCAACTATATTCATCCGCCAATCACCTGACCTCACCAGTCAGCAGCGGGGATGGTTGACTTTGGGAATCCTTCCTGTTTGGTGTTATTCTTTCGCTGACGAGTTTTTGGAATCGGCGGCTCCTCTTGAAGGCGGTCGCACAAAGGAAGGCGCAGCGGCCAGTGTCTCTGGCCTGGCAGTGCTGGGATGTTTTGTACAAATGCCATGCCACTCGGCTCCCTCGGCAACCACTCTTAAACTCCATTGTTGGACAGGAAAAATGCCAGACATAGTTATTCAGATCTGAGAAATACCAACCAGGTCAGCAGATTGAGCAGGACTCGCAGCAGTGCCCCCCTTAACTGGACAGTGTCTCTGTAGATGGTCTATTCTCTTCCAATGGTAATGAGAGCCAAGGGGGCGGGGTGGTATTTGTGAGAGACTTAGGAGGGATTCAGAAAACACAATAAAGACAACACAGGGAACTGAATATTTTAATTGTGGCCCTTGCACAACTTCCTGCCTAAGTTCTTATCCGGTCTTTTCATCTTTCATGCTTACTTTGTGACCGTGATGAATATTTTTTAATACTGAACAAGGGACAGCAATGCGTTTTTATAGAAAACATCTGTAGGAGAAATACATTTAACAGATATGCAAATAGCCTTGATCTGTTTTGTAGAGATTTATACTCGATTTATGGTGTGGAGTTTGTACAGTTCCTCCAGAACAGTTTTTTTTAATGAATTAGAACTTACTTGTACGTAGTATATATTTACCTGTTGTAGGTGGCCACTGAAGCTTATATTTTTATAGTGTTTATTGCATCATTAGAACATAAGAACAGAACAGCTGAGTTACAATGTGCACCTCAGGGGATCTGATATTCCTTTTGCTCTTTTTATCAAATCTGCCTGTGTCTTATGCCTGATTCAAGAGCCCTTCACTGAGCTGCAAGGGTGGTAATGGGTAATACCAATGTACACAGAAGGAACAAAAGCTTTCCTCTCCAACCATTTCCGGGATTGCAAGAATGTCCCCACTCTTAGGGGGATGTGCAGGAGCCCTGCTGTGGATGAAATGACAAAAAATAATAATGAGAAGAAATGATGAAGGCCAGGGAAGTAGTCTAGTGGCTGAAACGTCATATGTCTTGGAGATAAGTTTTATTTTTATTATTATTAGTCGCAGTATTATTATTGATATTATTAATATTATTGATATAATTATTATCGTTATCATTAGTAGTACTAGTAGTAGTATTTGTATTATTATTGTTGTTGTTATTGGTATTTAATAATAATAGTAATGATAATAATAACATCAATAATAGTGATAATAACAATAGGAATAATAATAACAATAGCAGCAATAATAATAATAACAATAATAATAACAATAACACACATCATAATAATAATTACGGAAATAATGATAGCAATAATAATAATATCTAGTTGACATATAAAGAAACCTTGAGAAAATTCTTGAAAATTACATTCTATCAATATTCATTTATATTTTGTTTATGTATAATGCACTCAATATAAATGGAATTACTTCTAGGCACATGAGATCCTACATACTGTATTATATTAATCAAAGCTATGTATCTCATTCCAAATAAACCCAAGCTTGTAAGCCTGTCTGCCAGACTGAACCAGAAGCCAGGGAGTGTGTCTGGCTGCCTTTATCCATCAGCATGGCATCGCTTTGAGCAGCATTCAGTTAGAGGGAGTTTTGGGTCATGCACACAACCACTGCCTTCAGTGCCACTGACAGTGTTGAACAGTCATCGCGAGGACCTCTGATAGGAAGGTGAATATGTATATCATCAGTGTAAGAGTGGAATCGGAGCTCTCTAGCTCTGATGCAAGAAAATAGAGGTTTAATGAATATATTAAACAACAGGAATGGGGTTTCCAGTGGGGTACTGCATTCCCAAAACGAAAATGGCCTATTTCTGTGGACTTTGTTGACTTTCTTACACCTTAATAAAATGTAATTAGTATTAATCGATTTTCTTTATTAAAGAAAATAAATATTTTAAAACCTGCATATTTGTTCATTTAGTTTTGTGTATTATTACGTATAACCAACCAAAGTCATGCTTAGTAATGGAGGGAGAGGGCACCTGCCCATAGAGAAATATATCAAGCTCACCTGCACATTTTACATTGATCATTGAACAAATATCCATGAACATAATGGCTATCAATCACTTTCAAATTGGGGAGACAAATCACTGATAAAAGAGATAGAGAAGTGATCTGGCTTCTGGCAAAAACACAGTGGTGGACAGCTCTCCACTTCTTCTCCCTAGCTGGGTCGAAAATATCCAACTAAACAGAGGGAACTTATCCTTTTAATCAAAGGTTATTATGTGCAGTCATGTTCTGTTTTAAGAACTTACACATTATCAGATGTTAAATTCACAAAGGAAAACACAATGTGCTATGGCAGCTATTTTACAGTTATACAGATATGCTCCTTGAAGCTTCACTTTGGCACTAGACACAAGTCAAACAGAAGGAAAGGAGAGTTACACATATTTACTTCAGCAACAAGATTACCTTTAGCTGTAAGGAATGGGAAAGGACAATATGTTTCTAAGCAAATGACATTACCACCTTCTACAGCCGCCCCCATTTGTTTCCTCCTTCGATCAATGGCAGTAGTACAGAAGTTTCATCAATTGTCTAGCTACAAAGTGAATGTTGATAGGTTTCAAGTGATGAATTATAATAATAATAAGTACACATCCCTAGCATTATATACTTTTAATTTAATTTGTACATTATTATTACAGTTCATAATTTTAAGGTTGTATATCATACTGTTGTACCATCAGAAACATTGTCTGACATAAACATTGTGTTCAACAACTTGTCTAAAAAAGTATTAACACACTTGGTGAAGATTTTCTCTTATTGACTCCAATGGGTCAATATTCTTGTAAATAATTGCAAGACACAATATTTATGTCAGACTATATCCTGTCTATCATTTTTCAGTACCATACCTGATTTTTTTATGTTGGTCCAGTGATTATTTGCAATCTTGTAGGAGTTAATCGGAACACCCGATTTTACAAGATTGTAGCTCTGAAGAAATTCACCAGTGATACCAGTGAGTAATAAAGACTACGGGACTGCCGTAGTCGCAGTGGTGGCCCTGTCCGCCAGACTGGCGGTCCACCTGCCCTATTACAACTTGGGCTGTTGGACCGCCACAGGACCACTGCAACTGCTGGGGATCCGTGATTCCGCAGCGGTGGCCAGCTGTCTGAGGCAATAATATGTCTGCGATGCCGCAGCGGCACCGCCAAGCATATTACGAGTTTCCTCACTGCCACAGTTTTCATGGCGGTTAGCCCGCCATGAAAAGTGTGGTGGTGAGGAAACTAAGGGGCCCTGCAGGGCCCCTTGTTGCCTTAGGGCCTGGGGGGTGGGCAGGGGGGTACATGTTGTGCCCTCCTGTAAGTATGCACGCCTTGTTCCTGCATGGCATGCACTGCACAATCTATTCCGTGGAGGAACGTGCTTTGGTGCTCCCATTGCGGTGCCTTTCTAAGGCTCAGTTATGAGCCTTTTTAAGGCACAGCCGTGGGACCACCAGAGCACTGCCCGCCAGACCACGAACGAACTCGTAATCTGGCGGGCGGTGTGCGGACGAGTTTGGCAGAGGGGCAACGGGCGTTAGCATGGTGGCCCGCTGCCACACTTCCAAACTCGTAATAAGGCCCTACGTTTTTTAACGTGAATGGTGGTATGTGAGGACTACAAACAAAAATGTCTATGAAGGGTCCAAACAACAGAACCTGCTCAGATACAGAAGGTCTATGAGGGGTTAATGAAGATAAGTACATTTCAAATCCAGAGGCATGTCTCCTCCATAGGAAATTATCTGATGACATGACCAAATTGTAGAAAAAGCCTAATCGCCAATCAGCTGCTGACACTATGAATCCAACTAGCTAACAAGACTTTGGATTCCCGGAACCATATTCAACTTCTGTTTGGAAAGGAAGGCTATGTAAGTAGAAGGGTAGCTGGAAATGGGCGTTGCACAGATCATGTGCATAAATCATGATCTTCCAGGATCTTGAATAATAAAATTACTGAGCAAAGAGTAAAGATTCCAATGAAAAAATATGTACACTAAATATATCACATTGTTAGTTCAGAAATGGACAATTGTTGCATAAGCATAAAATATCCTCCCCAGCACCTTAGTGGTGTGCTCACCATGGTCTCTATCTAACAGCACTTTAGGTGCTAACAGAAGTAGGAGTGGCTATGTTAGAGACTGAAGATACATCTCATCAATAAGCAAAAACAAGATTATTCCCTCAAATTGGGTTCTTGGTGATAGGGGATGTGGCCTATCAGTACAGAAGTGACAGCTGCTTTTGGTGAGGGGTGAAGACTAAATCACATATGATTGGTCTTCTACTCTACCTCTCCTGACCATAAAAATGTAATAGTATCTAAAGGATTCCCTTTGAGTTGGAGGGGTGTGCCTAGATTTTTGTCTCAAGCTTACAGTTCCATAAAGGCTCGAACTACATCTTACTGATGTAGCCCAACATGGTCATTATAGGTATGTGATTGTTTTCCTTTCACTTGAGAGAACATGTGGCTTATCAGTATAGACTGCTCCCTTTAGGTTTCCTCTTCTGTTATGACACAGACAGGCTAAACATGATGGAAAGAAACTAATACAGTGTGGATACCCAGTGAGTACAAGCATTGTGAGCCATCTTTATCTTTATTGACAGATCGAAGATAATAGTTCATCGACAAGTACAAGTTAAAAAATCAACATGCAAAAACTTATCATCCAGAGTACAATTAATTAATAAACGCATCAACTATAAAAATAAATAAATAAATAAATAAATAGACAAATATATAGCAATAAAAACCTAGAGATAAAATCGCTAAAATATCATGGTCAGTATACTCTTTCTCAACAACCTTAAAATTAAACCTAGGGAGATACAGAGAGTAAATAAGATGGACAGGCGTGTGGCACTAAATTTAAATTAATCATTGATAGAGTGGCATTCACTTTTTGTCTAAATGACCATGCAGCAAACAAAACTTTAGAGACCGCAATCACTATCACCAGAGTGGGAACACATTTTCAAATTCTAAGAGCATTTACATGGTTTGTTTAACCCAGGAGGCAATACATGGGTGCCATCCACCTAGCTCTCAGTGTAGAATATTTTGCAACAAAGAATAGTAAGTGCTCGTGGGTCTCATCAGCAAGCATGCATGCCGGACACAGAGAAGACCGGTCCGGTGATGAAGTCCATGGTGAGGTAAACACGGCAATCGGCAGGATGCCACACATAAATTGCAAAAAGTTGTAATCTATCAATTATTTGCTTTGTCTGCTCATACATGCCACTTTCCAATGCCGTAAATTCTATATCTTATTGTAAACTTTGTGCTCTAATACTCAGCTGAGATACCTTGCCACCTAAATTGATTTGAGTAAATACAACATGGTAGACAATACTGGCTGCTCCTTCCAAACTATACTGGAGCATGGTATCCGAGCCTGGATGTAGTTTCTTCTCTAACAGGGATATTTCATATAAAAATATATAAATACATTGCAGATGCCCATATCCAATCACCAGAAGAATTGCCAAGGCTTGAAGTCACAGAGCTCTCAAGTTTCCAAGGCCCTTCTGAGAGTAGATCATGCTTTGCTTTCTGAGAGTTGTAGTCCAGATTTTACCATTGGAACCACAGGACTACAATTCCCGAAATGCAAAGTGAAAAACATGTACTGGACGAGCTACTTATACATGGAACTGGAAAACTCGAGAGCTCTTCAGGTAAGAAAAATCATGAGATGATAGCCCATTATGGAGAATGATTGGGGGGAACAAACACATTGGCAAGAAGTATTTTAAAAGATTTGTATGAACATAGAATAAAAAAATTAAAAAGAGGAATTAGCAACGTGAGGGAAGATGCTGTGATCATTTATTGTAAACTGCATCAGAGATGTCGCTACACAATGGAATAATTGACGTTAAATTTAGTAGCGCGCTGCTAAATGTGTTTAAATAGTAGATGTTTAGATGTTGGTCACTGATCATTTGTGCAAATGAACCTTCCCTTCTTTCCTTGACTGTGTGTTCAAAACCTTTCATGAGGGCACTAAATTCATATGGTGCTACAATCTACGAAGATCCTCTGTAGGCAGGTTGCATAGGTTTTTATGATGAAGTTTATTGGAAGATAAAAGTTTCTGTACAGGTTACAGATGTCATGTAAATGCCATATCAGTGCCCCACCAGGAGCAGCCTCCTGCTGCTCAGCCTGCTCTCTCTAACTGATCCCTCAGGCATACATAAACATTCTGTGACATCACAAACATTAGCTGACCAGCAGGTATCATGGCAACTAGGGAGAGAATGCATTATATCTAATACAGAATATATTATATGGGTAGCATATGTGATGCCAAAAAACCCCTGCCCATCACCCATGTCATCGCAGTGAATGACATCACAAGACATTGGTCCCCAAAGACATCATAGGACGAGACATCACTCGATCTATATTGGATGAAATGACAGGCAGTGAACAGAAGTACCTACCTCATAGGAACAAATACCAAAATAAATCAGATGTCTCTCTGAAGCATACAATAGATAGAAATGATGTGATTAACGGAAATCTAGGCCTCAAAGTCCTGACTCAGAGGTATCTTGAATGACTTGCTTACCATTAATTTGTGTGCTGCATCTTATTCCACTAAGGAGCGAGAGATAAATGCTTATTCAGTGAAAGCCTTACTTTTGGTATAGGCAAAAGTAGTGTATGCTTCCGTACATCAGTGGTTCTTAACCTTTTGACTTCTGTGGAACCCCCTTAATCATTACTAGAGTCTGGGGACCCCCATTGAATCATTGTTAGAATCCAGGGATCTCCGCTGAGTTATTGGTAGAATTCAGAGCCCATGGCATAAGCAATTTCTATGATCTGAACAGCGAAACAATCCACAAAAATCGTTCATCGCCCATACTATTTCCTGTTCAATACACTTGTACTGCTGCCATGAATTATCTGAGAATACCAACTTCATTTTTTGCCTCCAATTTCAAATTCCTTCACATTTACAGAATGTTTTAAAGTTTTCAATTGTACATTTTTCTTTTCTATTTATGTACACTTCAGCAATCTGTTAACATTATTTAATATTCTAAGCATCCGCGGACCGCCTGAGTAGGCGTTGTGGACCCTCAGGGGTCATCAGACCACAAGTTGAGAACCAGTGCTTAGGTAATACCACATACTTGGGGAACACTTTTTCTGCCTTGCAAGTTGCAACAATTACATTGTAAGTCTCTGGGCATCCCACAGTAGACTAATACGATCCGAAGACAACACACAGTGCGAACAGACGACCACATTTGAACTCTTAGGGGCTTATTTACAAGCCCCTAGCGCCAACTGTGCATCACCTTTAATATGGGAAAAAGTGGTGCATCGGCGGCGCAAGGGGCTTTTGAATAAGCCTCAAAGTACTTACCTTACGCCAGGATGACGCGGTCAGAGAAAACCTTAGCGTACTTACTCAAGGCAGTTATATTGAATCCACCATCTAGCATGCATCTTAAGGAGGAGTTACTGGATGGCCCTAGGTGTCCATGGAGCCACCAACATCATTCACCTGTTTTCACAGGCAGTGAAACATGATGGCCTTTGTATAAAAGTGGCTCATACATGTAAATCTCAGTTTTAATATGTGCTTGAACACAATGAAATAAAGTCAAGTGGTGTTATCTAGATACATTTTAATCAAATCACATGATCCACAACACTTAAGACTAATGTATCTTCACACTCTCACCACATGCCCCACATACACTGAGGGAGAGAAACAGCAATAGGACAAAACTATAGGTGGCCTGCAAGAGTTACCACACAGACGCAAGTGACCAGTGACAGAATATCACTACCCCTAGTCCTTCCTCAAGACAATTGGGAGCACTCCGATGATGAGAATCCTGGGACATTTATGCTTACATTTAAAATGTTCCCAAGTAACTCAAGTTAAGTGTAATCTATGTGTTTCTGAAGAGTGTTTTCGGTGTGGAGTAGGTACATTCCAGTCAACTCTAGTAACAGGGAGCAGCACTGAGGAAACAAAATGGTTGTACGGCATTACAACGTATGCTTTTACCACACATACATTTACCACGCATTTTTTACAGTGGATTAATTTATCACGCATGCCTTTACCACACAGATAGGCATAAATAAATATATATATATATATCTACAAGATGGTCCTGTACCTTTCAGAAGTTGTTCCTATCCAACCTCTGGCCCCTCTGTCCAGTGCAGAGTTCCTTCTGCCTTCTGGTTCAAATTACAATCATGTACTTAGATGCTGGTGTTCACTGTTCCTTTCAAATGTCGGACAGTCCAAGAAATGAGCCTTGATTTTTAGGCAATTACAATCCCCACTGCCCCAGATAGATCCTGCTGTGGGGAAATAACCAAATGGAGATTTTGTATACTTGCAGGGACTATAGTGGGCGCCGGATTGATATGTTGCGTGGCATAAATTCCGTTGCAACGCTGCGTGTATTTGTCCTGCCAGGGTATTGGTACCTGACAGGACAAATACCATATATATATATATATATATATATATATATATATATATATATATATATATATATATATATATATATATATATATATATATATATATATATATATATATATATGTGTGTGTGTGTATTTTGAATTGCTATCTCTCTCTCTCTCTCTCTCTCTCTCTCTCTCTCTATATATATATATATATATCCAAACAATCTTCCCTTCCTGCAGACACTCCACAGAAACAAAAGAGCGCAGCACACCGGATTCCTTGAAATTCAAGCACTTTAATTTCCAGAACACCCAGGCGAAAACACAGGGTTATAATTCAAAGTCCTTTCCTCAAGCGTTTCAGCTATCGTGTAGCCTTGGTCACAGGTGAGACTTCTTTGATGAAGTGCATGACGCTCTCTCTTAAAGCGCCTGTCAACTGCTAGTCCCAAAATGCACTATGAAGGTAATTTCACATCCCTTTATGCTGTCACATTCTCCCCTTCTTGCTTGTTCCAAATCAGAGAATTACAGCTTAATAATTACTCGGGTCAACTTTCTTTTGTTTCTGTGGAGTGTCTGCAGGAAGGGAAGATTGTTTGGATTTTAATGAGGAACTCCGTCCCCATGCGCCGAGGCCGCCCTGAATGTGGTTTGGCTCCTGACGGAGCAAAGGCCTTTGGAATATATGTATTGAACCTTAAATTTACTTATTCCATCAGCTGTGAAAGTATAACATTTCTGGATGTGAAAGTGTACATAGCAAACAATAACCTGGCAACATCACTTTTTAGGAAGCAAACAGCAGGTAATGCAGTATTGCATGCATCAAGTTCTCATCCGCCGCATCTTATACACAGCATCCCCTACGGGGAGATGCTGAGAATTAGACGGATTTGTAGCGAGGAAAAGGACACACAGGAAAAACAAAGGGAGTGTAAAAGCAGATTCCTCCAAAGAGGTTAAAATCAAGAACAATAGATGCAGCAATATTAAAATCAAGAAGTTGAGCCAGGCAAGATCTATTACAATACAGATCAAAACCCCAGGGAGCAACAGAGGTTACATCTAATGCGCCAACACGACTTATACTAGCGTATTCTAGACAGGAAGGACAGATTAGATCCATCATAAGACGCAACTGGCCAATAATATTAGGAGACCCAGTCATAGGAGGGCTACTTCCTAAAAAGCCAGCAATAACATTCAGGAGAACAGCATCAATGGGTAATGCCTTGGTTAAAAACAGTCCGGAAGATCTAGAACCAGGCACTTGGCTAACAGCTAGGAAGGGATTCTACAGATGCTCCAGCTGCAAGGCCTGCCAATTTGGAATAAACACGACGTCCTACAAAACGGCTTTTAGTGACTATACCCATTTGATTAATCAATATCTGTCCTGCAAAACAGAATTTGCAGTATATGCATTAGTTTGTAGCTGCAACTTGTATTATGTAGGAAGTACAAAACTGGCAGTACACAAAAGGATACTGAAACACACACGCGCCATTTTAAATAACGATCCAAGCTACCCAGTTGCCAGGCATTTTAAGGATAAACACAAGAGTAGCCTGAAACATTTTAAGTATTTTGTTTTAGATACTGTGCCACCAAACAGGAGAGGAGGCAACAGGGAGGCCAAACTTAGGCGCTTAGAAACAAGGTATATCCTGGAAATGGACACGAAGCACCCGGGAGGGCTTAACACTAGTGAAGATATGTACACTTACCTCTAAACTATCATAAGGAATAATTAAATATCCATGCCGCCAAATTGTCATCAATTGAAAATTGTAAATTGTAAATTGTATATCGTTAATTTTATATATTGCAATTCAGACCTATATATGTTCCTTGTCATATTTATGAATTGAACTGCAGTTTATATTTATATCTTAAGGTGGATGATAGGGTAGCATTATTGCAATATATTTGAATAGCAACTTGAAATGAACATTATCAATAGGAGTTTTTAATTGTCATAATTGTTCTATTTTAGCCTATTTATCTGATTTTATAGGGTTGAAATGATTTTATATAATATTTATATACTATATATCCTCATTTGTGGGAATCAACCGGATATAACAGATAGTTATCCATCAATTCAGGCTTTTTGATAAACGCAGATTGAACAAACTCTATAAGTCACAATGGTTACGATAAGGTATTGCACCTTAAAATGGATAACGGCATTAGCCAATATATATTTTTTCGCTGCTAGATGTTTTTGCACTGAACTCAGGCACTATAATTGCACAATTTTGCACATATAGATATTATTTTAGACTTGCACATAGGGAATGGAGGTATGTTTTTGCACTAACCACTTTATTTTAGAAATAGCAGAACAATGGACGGTACAATTGCTAGGACACAAACAAAAAGTGGTAAACAGTGAATTTTATGTATTTATACATGTATTTTATCCTGGATTTTAGCCATTAAGAATCTAATTTTGTTTTATCCCAGTATTTAAAGAATATAGATATTATATCTGTTATAAATGCATTTAAGCATATATTAATGAAAACAGTGATGTATGTTTTCTATGTCGATTGTTGCTAAATTTGCACAGTCACTTTAAAAGTGGAATCTCCGCCCTAAGGCGCTGACATGTGATCAAGGCCGTCGATCGGCCGAAACGCGTCATGGGGACATGGTGATTGCTGAATAAAGATAACCGGCACAATAATTGGGTCTGCTCTCGTCCTTTCGCTTGCACGAAACGTTGGACGAGCTTTCTGAAATATATATATATATATATATATATCTATATATAGATATATATAGATAGATTATATATATATATATATTACCTAGTGGCGTACGCCACTAGGTATAGATAGGTCTGCTTTTCCATAGAAAGAGCGTTTTTTGGTTTTCTAATAACTTTGGCTCAGTTTGAGGAATCTTCACAAAATGTTCTAGAAAAAAAGTTCATCCACCTCAGGTGCTTCCAGGCAAGTTTCGAAGCGATCTGTCAAGTGAGGGCTGAGACAAAAGGGGGGTTCCAAAACGCATACTCCCGAAAGCATTTTTCATAGACTTCTTTAAGACGGGCTGCAGCAAAAACTACTGAATGGGATTACAGCAAATTTGGCGGGAAGCTAGGTCTTAGTCTGCAGATTGTGCTTTTTGTTATTTGGTGTAATAATTGTATATCTGAACGGTTGGGTCCACATGAGGTTCGAGAGACTCTTGCAGGAGTGCCAATTTAAAAATGGAGTGCTTTGAGTGGCTCAGGGAGCTTTATTTCCCTTCGGCCATCAGTCTGATTGACTGCCAACAGCATGAGAAAAATGCTGCTAGTCATTACAGGACTTGGGGTCTTAGTCACCCTGCCTTGAAATTAAACAAGAAAAATAGTATAAGGGAGCAGGTTAGGGATTATCTGACCCCCTAGGCCCTATGGGGACCTAGAGGGATGGCCCCTGGGCCCAAAAAAGAAAACGAACCTGCAAAAAATGCCGCAATTCCGCAAGACTCTCGCGGGATCAGGAAAAAAATGGAGTCTGGGCCAACTTTTTTATGTTCATGACCCGGGAAGCCTACCCCCGTGGCTGTATTCATGAAGGGGAGTGGGGCAGGGTGGCCCCCCTACCTGAGCACCTACCCCGGGGCAGATATTTGTTTTTTTATAGGGAGGGGGATTGCTCGGCCCCCCTCCCTGATCCTCCAGATGCTCCAGGGAACCCACCCCAGGGCTGATATTTGTTTATATAGGGAGCAGGGACACGCTGCCCTCCTCCCCTATCCTCCAGAGGCCCTGTGGAGTCCACTCCGGGACCAAAACTTGATTATATGTGGAGGAGGGCCGCGCGATCCACATCCAGAGCCTCAAAAGGTCCCAGGGAGCCCACCCCTGGGGCCGAAATGAAACAAAATGGGGAGGGAAACCCACACCCAGGGCAGATTACTTTAAAGGAGTGGGGTCATGTGCCCCCCCCTGAGCCATTAATGGCCATGGGAACCGCATCCCCCGGGGCCAGCTCAGTTGCTATGTCCCGGGGAGCCCACATTCCAAGACATAGTGGCTTCTCTGCCTGCAGCGGCACAGCTCTGATTTCTCTGGCTTTGCAAGAGCATTTTTGAACTTCCTACCAAGCAGGAGCAAACAACAAGTCTGCTCCCAGCGGGCAGGAGCTTTGAAAATGCTTGCACCCACTGTGAGCAAATTTTTGATCAGGTCCTTGGGGCTCCCCCTGCAATCTCCAACAAGAGTACCAGGGCACCCACCTTAAGTTTGAGGAGCCCGGGAAATGGGGTCCCCGGGGATTAAATCAGCCACAGGAGGGGAGCCGAGCGCCCGTCCCCCCTGAAAATTACACCGGGCTCTGGGAGAAAGGTCCTTAGGGCCGTTAATGGCTCAGGGAGGGGGTGCCGGTCCCTTTAAAAAAATACACTGCCCTTCCCAGGACCTAAATATTCTTGGGGAAGGGGGCAGCGTGGCTCCCCTCCCCTTTATTTAAAAAAGTGTCCCAGGGAGATTCGGTCCCCGTGCCAATAACGGCTCGGGGAGGGGGTGCCCCTCCCCTTAAAAAAATACATGGATCTGGTCCCCAGGGCCTAAAGAGGCTTGTGGAAGGGGGCTGCGTGGCACCACCTTCCATTTATTTAAGTAAGTAACACCAGGGGATGGGGTTCCTGGGGCCAATAACGGTTTAGGGGGGGCCTTTATTTATAGAAATGGTCCTGGAGCAGGGGGTCCCCAAGGCCTAACAAGGCTCGGGGAGGAGTGCCGTGCGCCCCCTCCCCTTTTAACATATATGTACGGTCCTGGGGAATGGGGTCCCCAGAGCCTTATGAGGCTTGGGGAGGGGGGCCGCGTGTTTTCATTCATTACTTCATTAATGACATCTCAAATTACATCTCAAATTGCATCACTGATGACATCATCCTTGTTTCTTTTGTACACCTTGCTCTATAAACGAGTATGGAATGAGAGCTATTAAAGTACAAAATAGCTCAGAATAATATAAAGCATCATTAATGCCTTTAAACAAACAATTCTCTTAGGTGTAGCAAGCATGTGCCCTGCACAACATTTACCCTTTACCATACACTTCACGGGTAGCCTAGTCCACATTAACAATCAACCACAGATATATGGGAAACCCTCATTGCACATGGGGTTCAATATGTATACAGCAAACCCAAGGAGATGATGGACGGAGCACTGAAACTTTTCAGACACTTACCCCCAGTCACAGATCTGTGTTGAATCTATCATCAAACTGGGGTGGCGAAGTGAGCTAAAGAACGATGATGGATTCAACCCAGATCTGTGACTAGGGGTGAGTGTCTGAAAAGTTTCTGCACTCCGTCCATCATCTCCTTGTGTTTGCTTTGTTCGCCCTAAGTTGGCATGGTATGCCCAGACGTGGGTCCCTTGCTCACTTTGCCACTGGATTCAAGCTAGCCTGGCTGATGAGGGGTGTTACCCTGAAACCGGTCCAAGGATGCTTGTTTCTGGTCCAGGGAGGGCCTGGCCTGGCAGTTCGGGCTGGACTGTTCCCATGAGGCACAGGGTCATGACTGAATTTAATATGGCTGAGTCCAAACTGGGGTGGCTAAGTGAGCTAAAGAACGATGATGGATTCAACCCAGATCTGTGACTGGGGGTGAGTGTCTGAAAAGTTTCAGCACTCCGTCCATCATCTCCTTGTGTTTGCTTTCTTCACCCTAAGTTGGCAGGGTATGCCCAGACATGGGTCCCTTGCTGACTTTGCCACTGGATTCAAGCTAGCCTGGCTGATGAGGGGTGTTACCCCGAAACTGGTCCCAGGATGCTTGTTTCCGGTCCAGGGAGTACCTGGCCTGGCAGTTCGGGCTGGATTGTACCCATGAGGCACAGGGTCATGACTGATTTGCATATGGCTGGGTCCAAACTGGGGTGGCGAAGTGAGCTAAAGAACGATGATGGATTCAACCCAGATTTGTGACTCGGGTGAGTGTCTGAAAAGTTTCAGCACTCCGTCCACCATCTCCTTGTGTTTGCTTTGTTCGCCATAAGTTGGCAGGGTATGCCCAGACGTGGGTCCCTTACTCACTTTGCCACTGGATTCAAGCTAGCCTGGCTGATGAGGGGTGTTACCCTGAAACCGGTCCCAGGATGCTTGTTTCCGGTCCAGGGAGGACCTGGCCTGGCAGTTCGGGCTGGACTGTTCCCATGAGGCACAGTGTCATGACTGATTTGCATATGTCTGGGTCCAACTGGGGTGGCTAAGTGAGCTAAAGAACGATGATGGATTCAACCCAGATTTGTGACTGGGGGTGAGTGTCTGAAAAGTTTCAGCACTCCGTCCATCATCTCCTTGTGTTTGCTTTGTTCGCCCTAAGTTGGCAGGGCATGCCCAGACGTGGGTCCCTTGCTCACTTTGCCACTGGATTCAAGCTAGCCTGGCTGATGAGGGGAGTTACCCCGAAACCGGTCCCAGGATGCTTTTTTTTTGGTCCAGGGAGGACCTGGCCTGGCAGCTTGGGCTGGACTGTACCCATGAGGCACAGGGTCATGACTGATTTGCATATGGCTGGGTCCAAAGTGGGGTGGCTAAGTGAGCTAAAGAACGATGATGGATTCAACCCAGATCTGTGACTGGGGGTGAGTGTCTGAAAAGTTTCAGCACTCCGTCCATCATCTCCTTATGTTTGCTTTGTTACGCCCTAAGTTGGCAGGGTATGCCCAGACGTGGGTCCCTTGCTCACTTTGCCACTGGATTCAAGCTAGCCTGGCTGATGAGGGGTGTTACCCCGAAACCGGTCCCAGGATGTTTTTTTCCCGGTCCAGGGAGAACCTGGCCTGGCAGTTCACGCTGGACTGTTCCCATGAGGCACAGGGTCATGTTATGTTATGTTATGTTAAGTGCTCTTATAACGCGCAACAGCTACTCCGAAGAGTGTCCCAGCGCGGATCCAAGAGGAGTCCCTTAACTACACCACTAATAACTATGGAAATAGATGAGTTTTTAAAAGTTTCTTGAAGGCTAGCGGGTCTTGAGTATTGCGTATTAGAAACGGAAGGGCATTCCAAGCCTGGGCAGCCTTGACAGCCAGAGAGCAGCCACCCATCCTGTGGCGGAAGAAGCGGGGGACCCTAGCAAGAAGGAGGGCTGAGGAACGCAATTGTCTCAGAGGGACGTAAAAGGTAAACCGTTTCTGTAGATAGGCGGGCCCACGACCGTAAAGGGCTCGGTGGGCAATGACCAGAGATTTAAATTTGACTCGGTCCGCCACGGGAAGCCAGTGGAGAGTGCAAAGATGTTCACGCACACTGCTCCTCTTCGCAATTCCCAGGAGCAGCCTAGCGGCCGCATTCTGAATGACCTGAAGTCTATTCAGAGAGTAACCAGGGATGCCGATGTACAACGCATTAGCGTAATCCAATCGAGAGAGGATCAGGGCACGGATATCCGTCTCTTTGGTCGGCCTGGAAAGGAGAGGCAAAAAGCTCCTGAGTGTTTTGAGAAGGCCAAAACAGCTACCAGAGAGCTTTTTCACCTGAGTAGAAAGGAGAGGTTATCCTCAAACCACACTCCAAGGTTTTTGCGGATTTCCCATTGGAGGTTGGTAGCGGAAACCCAGGAGGCCAGATCGAGTCTCTAAAGCCAGGGGAAATTGCCATAGAGAAGAATCTCTGACTTGTCTTCGTTGCATTTGAGTTGGGCCGCCGCAAGCCACTCAAAAACCGAAGACAAGCAGTGCTGTACAAAAGAAATAGAATCCTCATCCTTTCCCCACGTGAAAAGAAGCTGGGTGTCATCAGCATAGGCTATCACCTTAGCCCCCAAATCCTCGGCTAAGTAGACCAGAGGAGTAACGTAGATGTTGAAAAGAAGGGGGCTGAGGAAGTCCCCTGTGGGACGCCAGTGGAGACCGGCATCGGGGTAGAGAAGGCCGGTGGCAGCCAAACCTGTTGAGTCCGCCCTTCAAGGAAGGACCTCAACCAGTCCCAGGCAGTGCCAGAGACACCGATCTCAGTGAGTCGGGCGAGCAGCAGAGAGTGCGGGACCGTATCAAATGCTGCTGACAGGTCGAGCATTACCAATGCTGCTCTCCCACCAGCATCTAAGCAGTCGCGGATGGCTTCAGAAATCTCCACTAACGCAGTCTCAGTGCTGTAGGAGGAGCGAAACCCAGACTGCGCTGGATGCAAAACATCGAACTCTTCCACAAACTCCGTCAGTTGCCTGGTCACCACCTTCTCGCAGACTTTAGCTAAACTGGGGAGAAGGGAGATAGGGCGATAGTTCCTTGGGGTCATAGGGTCAAGAGTAGGCTTCTTTAAAAGGGGAAGGATTTTTGCCTGTTTCCAATCCTTCGGTACCCGAGCCTCACGAAGGGAGGCATTTATGATTAAATTGACTTCAGGGTTAATAGTCTCCGCGACTGCAGCAAGCAATCTCGCAGCACAGGGGTCCGCCGGTGACCCCGATTTCAAAGCCTTCAGGATTTTAAGAGAACTGGACAAATCCACGGGAGATAGGGCTCGTAGAGCGTGCCTGGGAGCAACAGGCGGTACAGCAAAAGCAAAAGAAGGACCGGGGCAGGTAGTGAAGGCCGCCTGAATCGTGCGTATTTTGTCCATGAAAAAATCAGAAAGAGTGTTGCACCAGCCCTCAGAGGCTGGGAGAGAGCATGCTTGTGCTGCAGGGGACGTGAAACTCTGAACTATAGAGAAAATCTCCTTGGAATTGTTATGAGCCTGCTCAATGCGGGTTGTGAAATACTGCTTTTTAGCCATTGTTATAGCCGCATAGTAGAATTTTTGCCTGCCACTGAGAGTGGCCTTAGCCAGGGGACAGTACTCACTGAGACGCCAGGCCCGTTCAAGTTTTTTACATTCCTGTTTAAGCACGCTCAAGCCCGGAGTAAACCAGGGTTTGGAGGGGGATTCCCTGGAGAACCAAGACGAGGTTGGTATGGCCAGCAAGGACAAAGAATTGGATAGCCAATTGGTAAAGCCTGCAAGACTCTCGTCTAGATCCGGAGTAAGAATGGGTCTAGAATCCATCAGAACCGTAGCAAGTTTAGAAGGATCCATTTTTTTAAAGGCTGGTTTCCGGTAGCCGTGGCCCGCAGGGCCGGCCGAGGCTAGCTCCCAGGAAAAGTAGGTCCCTTAAGAGAGTGGTCTGACCAAGCGACTGGCAGAAGATCATCAGCCGCAATAGTGAAATTGGAACAGATAGGGTCAAGGATGTGACCGCCTTGATGAGTAGGGCGGGTGACCCATTGAGACAATTGGGCAAGCTGGAGGGTGTCCACAAAAGCAAGCGAGTCTTTCGAATCAGCCTGGTCAAGGTGAATATTCAAATCGCCCAATACCAGGTATTGTGGAAATCGGAGAGCCCTGGAGGTCACTGCATCGCCCCATGATTGCAAAAAGGAGCTAGCAGGACCCGGGGGACGATAGATCAGAGAACCTCCCATCAAGAAATGGGCGGAAAACCTGATACTGAAGTCCAGGGCCTCACAGCCACCCCAAGCGTGAATGTCGCCCCGAACAAGGTCCCATTTGTCCCTCTACATGATCGCCACTCCTCCACCCCTCCCCGCCAGGCGATCCGCCCTGGCGATTTTAAAGCCCTTAGGGTTGGCCAGGGCGACATACGGGTCAGATGCATTATCCAGCCATGTATCTGTGATAAATAGTAAGTCGACTGGTCTGTCAGAGAGCAGTTCAAACACATCGGCATGGTGTTTTTTTAAGGAGCGCACATTAATTAGAGCCGCTAGGATCGGCCGCGGTTTAGAGGGCCTAGACAAAGAGCCAGCGGTTTGTGGGGATGAAATTAA
Source organism: Calotriton arnoldi (assembly GCA_963921515.1). Taxonomy (NCBI): domain Eukaryota; kingdom Metazoa; phylum Chordata; class Amphibia; order Caudata; family Salamandridae; genus Calotriton; species Calotriton arnoldi. The sequence goes on along the minus strand of CAWUFW010011966.1, from coordinate 119,920 downwards.
GTCATGACTGATTTGCATAAGGCTGGGTCCAAACTGGGGTGGCAAAGTGAGCTAAAGAACGATGATGGATTCAACTCAGATCTGTGACTGGGGGTGAGTGTCTGAAAAGTTTCAGCACTCCGTCCATCATCTCCTTGTGTTTGCTTTGTTCAATATGTACACAACTGTTCAGAGAAAGCCACGTTCCTCAAGATACTCAAGGTCTTTTCCAAAATTAATGCCCGACTACGGACAGCTTTCATCTGTATCAACCCACTCACAGTCACGAAACCTACATTGAGAAATGAAGCTAATATGAGAAGAACAGTAGGTACTGTAAACAGTGTGTACTCTATGGAGAGAGTTTATTTTGTACCACACCGTTTGCAGACTGTGAAACACTCATGAGAAATACTTTTTATATTTTAAAAGTATCTACTAAGAACAATGTACACTCTCTGCAACACTTGTCAAAAAAGACACTATTCACTTAAAATAACCAAGTTCTGAAGGTGCTAAAGATCATACTACCTGAAGCCTTCGTACTCTGGTGAAACCCTTATAGAGAGCCCATTTTTCGAATCTAAACAAGCACATATACATGGGCTAGTACCTGGAGCACACAGTCTTCTATGTTATGTAGAAACTGTCATGCTACGATTCTGTCTAAGAAATCTAGACTGCTTACAATACTTAGTATCTACTATGTAGAAACTTTGCCCTGTTTGAAACTTTTTCTGCAGAACCAAAAAAGCTTGTGTGGAACATACTGGACACAAGTCGTCAACTGTCATCTGCACACGGAGTTACTCTTCAGTGCAAAGATTTATAATGTGTTCAATACCTCTACACACCTATAATACAAAGGGGGCACATGTGTTTTGTATCCCATTACACCCATTAGTTGGACACTGGCTATACAAAACTAGGTAGAAAAGTAATATGGTAGCTACCCACCACTATACACACTCATTGGATGATGTCATCAGTGATGCCATTAGAGATGTCATCAATGATCCCATAAATGATGTCGTAGATCAAGTCACGAGTGATGTAATATGTGAGATCATAAGTAGGGCATGACGGGGGTGAAAGTAACTATAACTGGTGAATTTCTGTGTTTTTTAAGTTCAAAACGTTATTGTTGTCATTGACATATTGACCTAACTATAACTTTACTTTAACCTTTGGTTTTTCCAGTGAATTTTAAGGTTTTTTTTGGGACAAAAACAGATCTTTTTATTACAACTAAATATAATGTTACTTTAACCTTAGTTCTTTTCAGTGAATATATGGATTAAATCTTTTTGATGACGACAACCCCTCAAGTGAGAGTTTCTTTCTGTGTGGGAAGATATAGACAGAAGACGGCGATTCATATATATATAGATATATATCCTCCACCATCGCCTCGATTTCTGAGGCAAAACCAGAGCACGGACCACAGAGTAAGTGCATAAGTGTTTATTCTATGTCAGCCATTACGCGTTTCAGCCCACACACGGGCCTTGATCACATGACGAGCGCTGCGGCTCCATTCTATCTTTTTAAACCATTTCTTAAAGTGACAGGTGCATATAATTGACAGTACTAGATGTCGACAAAAGACTACTTTTTGGTTTTTTGATTTTGTTTGACATTTCACAAATTGTTGCGATAAAGTATTAAATATTGTTGTTCAAATATAAAATTAAATCATTGTATAAATACATTTTGTTTAAATATTATTCAAAGCAACAAATAAAATCTACGGTGGACATTGCTACAACGTCTCTTATTGTCTTATATAGACTTTCTGTTTTGTGTAACATATATCATTTAAAGGCTCTTGGAATGTTGTTCAGTGTTGAGAGTTTATCAAGACTGTTCGTCAGGGCTTATGTATGAGGCCCACATTGATTTATCTAAGTAGTATGAAATTCATGAAGTAAACATCTCGACTGCTAAAGTGCAAGTGCGTTAAGGATGAAGGTGCATGTGCTACAACACCCAAGGGAAAAGCTTAAAGTGCTAAACAAATGACAAATACATGTTAAAATGTATATAGTTTTGGGCTAGCACCATTTAGCAGCAATTGGTGTCAATCCTATATTTTAAGATTGGAACCCCCACTACTACGTTGTCCATGCACACTTATCCCTAGTGGATTGTGTGCGTCATGGCTTTCTACTGTTCTGTTCATTTTTGGAACATTGCTATAGCTGTTGCATTTATTGGAGACAGGTATACAAGTCCTCCGTAATATTGAGACCCCCCGGTTGTTTGGAGTCTTATTCAACGATATAGCGGGTTCATAGTTGACGTAGGACCCTCTCTCTGTTACCCCCTCTCCTATTGAGTGGCATTGCATCAATTAAAAATATTGCAGATCTTTTGGATTTGAATTGTGTCTATCTTTGAAATGACGTGCCACTGGGTATGACTGGTCCTGATTATATTTATATATATATAAATCCCTATGCAACCCAATGTAACACGCACTTAGGCCACAAATGTCAGAAACGGTTCAACAAACCAGGGGATTTATTGTTGGCATAAATCCTCTGTGACGGGTTTCGACCGTACAACGGTCTTAATCACACATGTGAGTGCTGTGCTTCAAGTCCATACATACAGTGATTTCGAAATAAACAAATGACATCTAGTGACAATGCTTGTGAATACACAGTGAAAGCAGCGGCCATGTTGGAATGGGTACATGTATACATGAAAAGCTTGTTGCATATATGTCATACATGGGTTACACATATTTGGGCTAACATAGATCCTTGTAAATTATGTCATCTGGTAGTGCCCGTGCATGCAGTTAATAGTAATTTGACCTGGTGTTACTGATAACGGATAAAAGCCCAATGTCTGTGGCTGCCATCTGGAAACATGTTCATCTAAGAGTAGGAGCATGTAAAACAATACATAATTACATGGGACAAATAGTGTCATAGTGCTAACTTTGAAGCTAGAAAAAGGTCCTATTCTTGTTCCATGCATAAGGTAATGAGTCCAGTGCCCCGCTAAATATCATGTTCAACTCGGCAATTGCCATGGACATCCTATTGTACTACTTTATGTTCGACACGTGTCATACATCATACATCTGTCATACAGGACCAAAGTCATTGCTTTTCTGGGCTCTGGACAGGATTGCTATAAGGGACATGTGTAAAGACTACGAGACAGCGCTACAATGTTATCACACCCCAAGAATACCCACATGTGGTGCACAACTAATAAACATAATGGAAAAGTAAAAAGGCGTGAGATTGTCTTATCTGAATGGTGCGATGTATCTCGTGGATGTCTCAAAGAAAGGGGTAGGGAGCCCAATGTCGCCACAGGTTCTGATCTCAGGTCCCTTCCTTTCCACCTGCAAGAGATAGACAAACAGATGGTAAATGCTTGGAAGATATATCCAAAGCTACATACTAAACAGCTGAGGATGCTGAAGACACTGTGTTGAAATACAAGGATCACAGAGATGTTGGCAGAAATCCGACAGCCACGGAGAACAGGTTTGCAAAACTCAGTGCAAAACAAGTTCCCATGGCGGTGCCCAGGATCTGTCTGTATATATTGCCATTAAACATGAAGAAATTGTTGTGTAAGCAGTGTTTAATCATCTCCAGAAGCATCTGTGTATTGTTCATATGCCAAATGGGTCTTTTAGACAAAAACTTGGCACAGGCAGGTATCCCCTGTTCGTGTTCTATGACCGTATACAAGGACATCATGATGGATGACGTCAGCGATAGACGAGCAGCAGCACAGACGCTGTTTGCACGCGCACCAGGCAAGGGGCGCAACATAGCATGCAGAAGGAGCCTACAATTACAGACCTACTCAGGAAATTCGAAAACTACATGAAACAGAGATCTCGAAGTGGTGGGAAGCTATCTCCCTCCAGGACTACATAGATAAGAACATGGTCCCTAGGGGCTGAGAATCTATATCACCCCCTCCTACAACTCTCCAAATCCATGCATGTTAGAAGAATGGGCGGCCAACTCAGCCAAAAGCTCAAAGACGATGCTAGAAATGTTAGTGAAATATGCATGGTCAGACGGAGATACTGTCAAAAAAGAAATCATCTGCATCAGAGATAAGTTAAATAAGAGTAGTGAACAAGACACCATAACGAAATTCTTAGAAGAGATGAAATCAAGACTGAAGAACCTAGAAAAAGACATTAAAGCAAGACTACAAAGAAAGCTCCAACGGGACTGTGGTGACTATGAGTCAGGATGCATTCTGACCTATAGTCACAAATACGATCACCTTTACGAAAACAACTATGGTATGCCATCTGGTGTCACTGGGTCACGTGGTATACAAGAGGAGGAACAAGCAAGTTCGAGTGACTCCAACACAGACCTATCTATCACATCAAGAACATCAGAAAGCTCTACCTCAAAGAATGATGCCATTTCTAGACCAAAAACTTTTTTAGACGAATATCGGCTGCTGCGTAGGGGCAGACAGAACCACGAGGACGACACCGAAACCGAAGAACAAGAACAAAGAGTCAACTCAACCAGGTAGAGGACGAGGAAGAGGCCGGGGTACCAGATCAAGAGGAGGAAGAGAATCAAACAGAGGAGAAAGGAGAAGGAGCGATGCGGAGCCCATGGGAAACAGAACAACACGCTCCAAAACGACATCGCAATGGATGATACCATGGTAAATCGAACAATCATAAACCTTTCCGAGAGACATATGGATGACCTGGAGAAAAGAACATTGTGTCTGGGCCTCTCTTTCTGTCCAGCTGAACCCATCAATTATGTGGATACACGCATTGATCTCTTTATGTTCTGTAGGAAACTTAAACTAAAAAGATTGCACAAACTGAGACCTGCACAAAACAGTGAATCCCACTCCGCAAGTGACATCATTGGCGGCAGTGAACTCAACATTGGTGACATTGACACCCTGGTCACATTACATGAACTAGAATGGGGTGGGGGAACACTGGTGAAAGCGTGTATCAAATTTTAGACAATCTTGATATATCTTATGATAAAGCTGCTAATACCAGCTTCAAACCCAAGTCCACATTCTTACCCAACATACCACATGACAACATCGACACCTTTCAAGATATGGCAAGCACCCAACTACTTAAATTTAGACAGAGGAACTGGTTCAACAAAATAAGCAGGTTCAAACATAATCTCACGCTTGCCCCAAAAAATGCCATCAAGAGTATGGCCAGAGATGAGAGTATCATTATAAGACCAGCGGACAAGGGGGGTAATGTTGTCATCCTCAACAGAGAAATGAAGCCATGCGCCAACTCAATGATCCCATTTCTTATGTCTCCACCAACAGAGCTGAATACAGCAAGAGCATCACTGATATCTGGGGTAGGCTGGAGGATTGGAAAGACAGAGGTCTCTTGGAGTGGGAAGAGTACTGCTTCCTCAAAAGAGATTATCCTAAACTACTGGTACTATATCTTCTACCGAAAGTGCACAAGAACAAGACCAATCCCCCAGGGCGGCACATCGTATCGTCAAGAGGGAGTGCTCTAGAGAACATCTCCAGATACGTTGATGACTTCCTCAGGGAATATGTAATCACTTTACCTTCCTATGTCAGGTACACAAAAGATTTTCTTAGGAAAATCTACAATCTCAAATGGCAGGAGGATTACCTCCTCATCACTATGGATGTGAATTCCTTGTATACGGTCATAGAACATGCACAGGGGATAACTGCCTGTGCCAAGTATTTGTCTAAAAGACCCATTTGGCATATGAACCATACACAGATGCTCCTGGAGATGAGTAAACACTGCTTACACAACAATTTCTTCATGTTTAATGGCAATATATACAGACAGATCCTGGGCACCACCATGGGAACTTGTTTTGCACCGAGTTTTGCAAACCTGTTCCTGGGTGCCTGGGAGGAGGAAATCAGGAGTGACACTACCTTTGCCAATAATTTCGCTAAGGTGGTTCTGTGGCTCAGGTACATTGACGACCTGTTCATTGTCTGGAAAGGCAGAGAACAGGACGCCCATGATTTTGTTGAGAGACTTAACTGCAACTCACATAATCTCAAACTGACCAGCTTGGTAAGCAGGAAGGTGGTGGAATACCTAGACACCAAGGTAGAAGTGATTGAAAACGAGATTCACACAAGCCTGTTTAGGAAGAGCACAGCAGGCAATACATTGCTTCATGCAATGAGTAGCCATCCTGATTATTTGAAATGGAGTATCCCCTATGGGGAACTCCTAAGAGCGAAACGCAACTGTAGCTCAGAGACTTCCTTTGAGACCGAACGAATGACTATGATTGCCAGATTCAGAGAAAGAGATTACCCCAATTGGGTTTTGAAAAGAGCAGTAGACAAAGTGAGAGGGGTCAACAGAAGCAGGACCTTGGAGGATGATACCAGAGAAAGTAAACCATTGGAGGAACAGAATGAAACCTGAGTCATTCTGACCTACAATGGAAACTCTGATGATATCAAGAAAATCATATCTAAGAATTGGGACATGCTTATGAGAGATCCCATCATAGGTAACACTATTCCAGACAGGCCGAAGATTACGTAAAGGAGAGGTCGCAGTCTCCGTGACATCCTGGTACATAGTAACATCACCAAAACTGACGAGAGCAGAGGCATCAATCTACAGGGCTTTTTTCCTTGCGGACATTGCAAGGCCGGCTGCAACAGCAGGTTGATAAATGAATATTACAATACCAGTAGCAACACCATGATTCCCATTAAACAATTCTTAACTTGCAGTACCACTTTCGTGGTATATGTTCTAGAATGCCCCTGCAAACTGAGATACGTAGGGAGTACCACACACATGGCCAAAAAATTAATCCTGGAGCAGATGGGGGCCATTACGAACAAAGATCAACATTACCCCATTGCCAGACATTTAAAAACTCGCCACTTTTCAGACTGCTCTAAACTGAGTTACTATGCCATTGAACAAGTACGCACGAATACCAGAGGGGGCAACAGGGTACTCCAACTTAGAAAAAGGGAATCCAGACACATCATCATCCTCGGTACCCGTTATCCGGAGGGCCACAATATGGACGAGGAGATGGTGGTGCACCTACAGGAGGAATAGTTTTCTTCTTTTTGGTGCACCTCCACTCTGATCGACCACCAGGGTTCCCTGGGATGGGGGGCACTTTCGCTCTCTGTCATTCTCCGTGGGTGTCGCATTTCTGCCAACTTCTCTGTAATCCTTGTATTTCAACACAGTATCTTCAGCATCCTCAACTGTTTAGTATGTAGCTTTGGATATATCTTACAAGCATTTACCATCTGTTTGTCTATCTCTTGCAAGAGGAAAGAAAGGGACCAAAGAACAGAACCTGTGGCGACATTAGGCTCCCTACCCTTTTCTTTGAGACATCCACGAGATGCATCGCACCTTTCAGATAAGACAATCTCATGCTTTTTTACTTTTCCATTATGTTTATTAGTTGTGCATCACGTGTGGGTATGCTTGAGGTGTGATAACATTGTAGCGCTGTCTCGTAGTCTATACACATGTCCCATATGGCAATCCAGTCCAGAGCCCAGACAAGCAATGACTTTGGTCCTGTATGACAGATGTATGATGTATGACACGTGTCAAAAATAAAGTAGTACAATAGGATGTCCATGGCAATTTCTGAGTTGAACAGGACATTTAGCGGGGCACTGGACTCATTACCTTACGCATGGAACAAGAATAGGACCTTTTTCTAGCTTCAAAGTTAGCACTATGACACTATTTGTCTCATGCATTTATGTATTGTCTTACAAACTCCTACTCTAAGACGAACATGTTTCAAGATGGCAGCCACAGACATTGGGCTTGTATCCGTTATCAGTAACACCGGGTCAAATTACTATTAACTGCATGCACGGACACTACCAGATGACATAATTTACAAGGATCTATGTTAGCCCAAATATGTGTAACCCATGTATGACATATATGCAACAAGCTTTTCATGTATACATGTACCCATTCCAACATGGCTGCTGCTTTCACAGTGTATTCACGAGCATTGTTACTAAATGTCCTTTGCTTATTTCGAAATCACTGTATGTATGGACTAGAAGCACAGCACTCCCGTGTGTGATCAAGACCGTTGTACGGCCGAAACGCGTCACAGAGGATTTATGCCAGCAATAAATCCCCTGGTTTGTTGAACTGTTTCTGAAATTTTTGGCCTGAGTGCACATTACATTGGGCTGCATAGGAGTTTGAAGCCAGTTGTCTCCGCCTGCCAACGCGCCACCTTCCATGGGCACTAGTTCCCTGGAGGAGTCACTTTGCATATATATATATATATATACGCACACACACATATACTTACCTTAACTAGAGTTACCATGTGTGGTAAAGCTATGTGTTGTAAACGCACCAAAAAAGCATGCGTGGTAAAAGCTGCGTGGTAAAGGCTCTACCTGGTTAATACTGCGTTGTAAAGGATGTTTCCTTACAAAATCAATGGGTGCTCAACCAATTTGCAAGAAGTCTTCTCTGCGCCTACAACATAACTCAAGGGAAACATACACTATCTTTACCTACACCAACACCAAGTTTATCATTGTATGTGAACTGTACCTGAACAATGCCTGTCTATCTGAGGCTCTGAACAGAGCATGGCGGACAAGTTGCACCCACGAGGGATTTTTGCTTGAACTGGGATTGTTCCGAGCGCTGATATAATCCTGCAGATATTTCTTTGGATTATGTGCTATAAGAACTATATATGCCTATGGACTTCAGGTGCTGTGTAGTGATTTGCATGCTTTGATATTAGGGCATTATGGGAACAGTAGTCCCCATGTGGTTCAGGACGTAACTTTGAGGCCGGCATTTGAGTTTTAAAAACACACACTTTGTGTCTTTAGCCTCACAGTTTGTTTTAGCCTAAAGCTTCACTTCCCTAATATGCTCAGTGCGCATTTTTTTGTGATCACTCAAACTGATACCAAACAGCTTTATTTCCCAGTCCAATAATACAGTCAAAGGTCACGGGCTCTGCCCGGAGGAGTTTTCATACCAATTAATGAAGCATTCAAGGTTAAATAGGTCTCTTCAACATTACACACACACTGCGCAGCACGTTTTAATTTGTTAGCAATGCCTGAGGGTTTTTTGCGCTAAAACACTGGGGGGCAGATTTAGAAGCCCCTTGCGCCACTTTTGCATCACTTTTAACATGGGAAAAGTGACGCAAAAGTGGCGCAAGGGGCTTGTAAATCTGCCCCTGGGTTTTTTAATTTGGTATAAACAGTATTATGTGTCCCAACATAAGAAAAAGATACCTTCCCTGCGCAGCAGTCAATTTTGTATATATTGTATAGATGGTATAGATGGTAAAGTGGCAATATGATGCACTATGCATTTAACTGGAGTATTTCAATGCACTATACGTTATTATGTCTTTAGCTGCTATAACATCCACTAACTATACTCATTATACTTAATGTGAAGGTATTTCTCGTTTTCTACATAGCCTGTGACTTCTCAATGTATGACAATGGAATTTTTTCTATGTCTATGAATTGCTTCTATGTCTATGAGGGGGACATGTTATAAAGGTTTTAATGAAATTGGCGCTTACCAGATTGAGAAAGGCTGCTGTGTCAGTCGAAACGCGTCTCTCTAGTCGCGGGGTCGGAGGAGGCCCTATGAAATAAAGAAGCCTTAACCCAGCAGCCCTCGTGTGCGTGCTCTCTTCCGTGTGGAGTAGGGGTTGTTTCATATATACAGGTATATTCACACACACAGGTATGCTCAGCGCCAGGACACCCTTGGGTAACCGTGCGCTATATAAGCTCAAATAACATAACATAACACACATATACTTACCTTAACTAGACTTACCATGTGTGGTAAAGCTATGTGTTGTATTCGCACCAAAAAAGCATGCGTGGTAAAAGCTGCGTGGTAAAGGCTCTACCTGGTTAATACTGCGTTGTAAAGGATGTTTCCTTACAAAATCAATGGGTGCTCAACCAATTTGCAAGAAGTCTTCTCTGCGCCTACAACATAACTCAAGGGAAACATACAATATCTTTACCTACACCAACACCAAGTTTTTTTTTGTATGTGAACTGTACCTGTCTATCATTTCCCTGCTGGTTCCTCAGGGAATGGCTGGCACTTAGAAGCTCCATATCCTTTCGACTGTAGGGGCAGCAGACTTGAGAGGTGACTCCTCTGAAACCTGAGAGTTACATGCTTGTTCTAGCACACGTTTTGGTAACATACTTGAACATATAGCAATTGTGGCCTATTCTGAACTACAGAGGGCAGCCTTTGGTAAAGGATACAGGTGTATAGGAGGCAGGGCAAGGGGCGGTGTGGCCATTACCATGGGAAATTCTGACTCCCTACTGCACAAATTAACAACAGGAAACACTTTGCTTACTTAGAGAGGGACACATTGGTTCCACTTGAAGAAATGTTCTTAAAGGACATAGTGTAAATAGGCGCTGCTGGTGCCAAATCGACTCGGCTTATTTCACATTGTTCTTTCAAACTTAGTTTTGAGTATTTCTGGAATGTTTTATGCAAATGTACAGAACACAAAGAAAGTGTATCTTTATGAACACACAGGCACACCAAAGAAGGCGTGCACATCGCCAGTCATAAAACCTGATTGTATGGGGTCTTTACAAAAATTACATTACAGCCAATCATATACAAACATACTCACTCACTCCACTCAGAAAGCAAGTACTTTGAGAACGGTTTTGGTCCGAATTACAAGGTGTGTGAGAATGAAGATGTACGCACTACGAGCAGTTTGATTGTATGGTTTACGTATTTTGTCAGACTAGTAAATAAAACAGTTATAGAGATTATGGAATGGAGGCTGAGTGCCTCACAATTCTCAACTGAAGAAAGTACTGCAGAGGCAGAGAGGCGATTGAAGTATCATCTTAATAAGTTAATGGTTTTACAACATATCAAGCAGAGTTCTCAAAAGAGAAGTGCAGTAGGTTTGTTCAGGAGACAAATGAAAACCTATAGGGTGAAGGTAATGCAAGAGCCCTTGTGTTGCATCCAGAATGAAGATTTAAAACCAAAGGACATGCAGGTGGCTTGGGGTACAATTACAGAAGCTTCTAAATGTAGGGTTCAGAGGAAGTAATGCCCAACATGGGAATGAATGGAAGGTTTATAGGAAGTAATTATATGGCCTGGTGAATCCTGTTCAGGGAGATAGACACAGGGAAAATTGTTACCCATGAAGTAGGTAGTATACATTTTTCTGACTGTGGGCAAGGGAGTGGATTTAATAAAGAGTATGAAGAATGCTAATGCCAATTGGCCGATAAAATCCTAATAATGGTACTTAGACGGGAGCCTTTACTTCGGCCAATATATTGACCCGATTTGTTTCTTGTATTGTTTCTTGCATTGCTATGGTACAGAAATATTGGATTTGAAATTTCGTGCTACAAAGATTTCATAGCAAAATATTGATGGGCAACAGATTAACAAGGTAAGTATAGGCTTATTATTTTAACTCCACATATACGAACCTTGACGTCATCTGTATTTTTAGATTACGTAGAACAAAGTTAAGAATTGTAAATCTATTCTTGCCAATATATACATATTTGGTTGTCATCATATTTGTTACAATATTCTTGTAGCAGGATACCCTGACAAGGACAGTGAATATTATTTGAGGTGGGTACTTACCCCCTCAACTAATAACCCCATTTCTTAGATCACCTACCATCTATACAATCCCACAATCAACATACACCATCCAATCAATACTACCCATACACCACAATTTACTTCCTACACTGACACCTATACAAAACTGCACCAACTCCACCCTGTACCCTAAGTACATGTACTCCTTTTACTCACTAGAGCGCCTCTGCTATAGAGCACCATCTACATCTGAGACCATCTACGCAGTCAACTGTGACACCTAAAACCTATAATCTACTCCATCAATACATCCAGTAGCGGCTCCTCCGCTAAGGCGGAGAAGCGTCACCCCACTGCCAGGAGCAAAGAAAGGAAAAAATAAAATGATAATAACAGAATGTTATTATCATTTTATTTTTTCCTCCTGCTGCAGCAGTGCATGAGGGGTGGGGCGGAGCTGCAGGGGAGGAGTGGTAGAACACGTCTGTACGCAGTGACTGTTTGGTCGGCCCTCTCGGGCTGGCCAAAACAGTCATGTGCACTTCCCTGTTCTCCATGCAGGCTGCATTACAGCCTGCATGGAGAACATGCCCACCCCTCCAGCCCCTGACTGAGCGCCGTGTCACGGCGCTCAGACCAATCACAACGCTGCATTGCAGCGTTGTGATTGGCTTAGGGGTGGGAGCCTGGCTGCCTGCTTCCTGTTCCAACACAGGCGAGCAGGAAAAAAGACGCAGGACCCAGCGGTGGCAGCGGCAAGGTAAGGTTTTTTTTTTTTTTTAAATCAGCCTGCACCTCTAAAACCACCCCCCGCGCCCGACCACCCTCTGCGAGCTGTGCCGGCCACCCCTGAATACATCATACGTTATGCACCACTTCCAACACTATACACCTTCGGCAAGCTACTTCATCAATAAAACCCTACACCTCATTATACGTTATGCACCCTACACACAAGCTGTGTACACCTGGTGCGAAAGCTGCTTCCACCTCTTGAGTCTCTCGTGCAGCTTTTGTCTATTGGGTCTGTGTGAACTGCTCAGTAGTGTTCATCTTCAATCTCCTTGTTGGTTCCCCTCACTCGAAGTTGTTTTCTCTTCTTCAATATTACAGTCCAGTTGTATCTACATTGTGCTGCCCCTTAGGCCAGCGTATCACAGCTTTACCACCAAACACCTACATCACATTTTATCTATACCCTACAACGTGTATACTCTATACCACCTCCTACAACCCCATATGCACACCACACCACCAGCCTGTAGGCAGAGGTTCACAGAGTTGTTCGTTCTTCGGGTGAACTGTCTTTATACGGACAACCCACCATACTACATACTGAGTATGAACTAATGGTAAGAAGATAGCAAACCAATGCTCTTTCTTCCAAGTAGATGGTAAGTGATTCCTGAGATTAGAAAAGCAATGCAATTACCTGTACAGTGTCAGGCTTCCTTGATTCTCACAACAGTAAGGACAGTTCATACAAAGCCAGAGTGAAATTTATTGCATCACCCAAGTTTTTTAAGTTTATAATATTAACACGTTGATGATGAAATCTGACTTGCATCCCTCCACACAGTGATGCGAGACATCATCTTTCTTTCTGTGTCTATCCTCTTTCGGTCAAATATAGAGGTCTGAAACTATAGCAAAGATTTTCAGTATCGAGAAAGATCTCCAACAAGGAGTACTGTCTTCAAAGGAGATCAATTATGATCTAGTTGCCTCATGACATGACACAATCAGTGATTTGGACACATTCAGAACAATCTGCAACCTCCACAACATGTCAAGGATCAGACCCAGGAACCGTGATATTTGTAGCATCCCTTTGTAGCGGAATAGGAAGGTATTCCTTGAACATGACCACGACCAATACCACGAAGGATGGAGACAGATGACAGCATTTACTACAGTCAAATGTGGAGGAAAAACTATAGAGAGAACTACCAAAATGTGAGAAAGGCTAGCTGAGGTATATAATTGCGAGAATTCAAACTGTGCAGAAATGGAAAAAGGACAGCAAGATGGATGCTAGATGTCATCCTGAGATGCAGAATCAGCAAGAACTCATTGGATTTGTCTTATGGCGGTACAATCAGTAGCCTCAGTTGCGACATTGTGCCCAGCAGAGGATGCCACGCCCTACCACCAGGAATGAAACAGATGAAACATATGCCTTGTTGAGTTGTAGAGTAATAGGAGTGGATTGTCATCAATCCTAGAATTTAAGATTAAAAGCAGTTTGTAGTTTTGGATGTCTGGGCAGGAACCGTGAAATGTATCTTCCACAAGGGTTTACTATGTATTTATAAATTCTCTTATTCAAAGCAGCTCGTCAATAAACGTGGATTAATGAAAGACAAAATGAAGTTGCTGCAAAAGGGACGAGATTAAAGAAGTAAATGAAAAAGAGTTCACGTTGAAGAGCAGCACTCCTTATAAATGATATCATAGTACACATGCTTGTTAGATTAGAGCAAAGGCACAGGGACCTTAATTGGCATCCGAGGGGCTGAGCATCTCTCCCAGAAGCATGGCAACAGGAGGAGGATATGACTGGGGTCAACCTTCTTGGTTACCGAGGACCAATGGCGTGCCAGGCTTGTATCAGAAGAGATCCAGGAATGGAATCCAGTGCTCGGTGCAAGTATGCGCTTGATATGTCTCTTGCCTCGTGATGTATTATTAGTTCTGTAAACCAGGCAAGGAGAACCAGGCAGGGGAGTCTTCTGAGAGGCATAATTGATGGGCCTTCCTCGGATGAAGAGATTAATGAGGCTGTGCTCCCAGACATTACCTCAGACAAACTCTCCACAACCTGCAGCCTCCCACCTTCCCGCTCACCCCTGAGACACGAGGGGAGCTCAGTAGATGCAGATATGTGATGAGTCTCGAGCTAGACGTGCAGGTAGGAGGGTAGGGCTTGAGTCAGTCAACCTAGTACTTCAAAGGCAGGAGGTTCCACCCAGCCTCTGCTATTCGCACTTTAGCAGCCCCATGAAACTAACTGGAGCTCAGTTTCTTTGTCAAGTTCGGATTGACAAGAAAGAGTTTACCTTTCTGCGCTTTCGCAAAGTCATGACCTTGTCACACCCGCTTCTGTGCGCGCGATCCTTTTGTTGTTCGATACTACACAACTGTGGTTTCTTGTATCAAAGAGAGAGTGTTGAACCCAGAGGGGTGGTCTTCATAAGGATGAGTCAGGACAAAACCTTTCAGGGGGCATTATTTTGATTTAAGGCCCTAGGTACAGCATCATTACCCCAGCGTCATCCTTCCTCCAGCAGACAGGCTTCATCCAGCCCACACAACGTCCCCTGCACCATCTTCTTAAAGGAGATAAACTGGTTTTGAAAGTAATGGCACAATCATTTTCAAAGTTAACTAGCACTTGCGAGGTAATATTTCCAGTTTGCCGAGAAAAACTAAACTGGGTGTAAACATGGTAAAATCAAGAAACTTTGCAAATGCTGGGTTGACCATCGGTGACGATCTACGCGAGAACTAGCTCAAGTAATAAAACATGTGCACACCCTTTTTATGAAAGTGTTTTAAAGATGTCATCGTACAAACATAACAGGAAGATTTCAATAGCTTTTTTGACGTTCGCTGGAACATCTCTCCCCAGCGTTTCCTGCATCTTCTGGTCAAGGAAAGGAAATTAGTTTAAAGTTCACTTTCGAAAACACAGCACATCCATTTTCAACTTTTGGGTAATATTGCCAGTGTGGCAGACAAAATAACCTGGGGATAAATATGGAAAAAACAAGAAATGTTACTGTCGTGTTCTCTGCCCAAGGAAACACGCAAGAGTCGGGTAAGGGTACCTTCTTCTTTATTATATATATATTTCCTGCTGCTGCCCACATGCACGTCCGTCCTCGTGCCCTCCTCGTTCCAAGTGCCCCCTCCCCACTCCTTGACCGGATGTGGTGTCCAGTTCCTTTCCTCCTCATGGTCCGGTGCAGGGTCCTAGTGCCCTTCACCCAGGCCACTACATCTCCCCCCTTTGTCACAAAGAAATGACGAGAGAGAGAAGGAAGAGAGAGATATAGAGATAGAGAAAAGAAGAAAGAAAAAAGAAAGATCAGAGCTAAAATGGAGAGATAGGTATGCATCCCCATCACTACATTTCTTCAATGAGTCTTTTCGCCGGTCTGCTCGCTCTTCTTGGACAAGACTCTTCCGCTTGTCCTTCATCCGTGTCTGTTCCCTTTCCGTTGTGACCCTTCGCTTCATTTTCTTCTGCTGCCGTGTCTTGGCCGTCTTCAGTCATGGTCTTCAGTCCTTTGAAGTGAGAACTGTTCCGTGTTATTCGGTGGTGTTCCGACTCTGCCGTAATTATTGGCCCCTTGATGTTTATGATTGTTAGCGGGTCCTTTGAGAACAGGCTGTCGGACTTTCTTTGTTGTCGCTGACGCACTACCACTGAGTCCCCTTGTTTGAGGTGCGACGGGGTGGCATGTCGCCTTGCATCTGCATATGCTTTCATCTTCTCTTTGGCCTCTCTGTCTTTGGCAGCAACGCTGCTGTGCTCGAGTGGCATCGTTGCTTCTACCTGTGGTAGCCTCGTCCTGCTTGTCCTTCCCAGCACTAACTCAGCTGAACATCTTCCTGTGGAGCTGTGGGGCTTGTTTCTATAATCTTGTAGCACTTGACAAAGTGCTTGGCCTATGGAGATCTGCGCCAGCTTTGCTCGTAGGACAGCCTTCTTTATGTTCCCCATGAACCTCTCCACCATGCCGTTCGCTTGTGGCCACAACGGTGTTATCTTCCTGTGATGAATGCCTAGGTAGGTCATAAATTTTCGGAATTCTTCCCCTGAGGACGGAGGACCGTTGTCTGTCTTTAGAGTTTCTGGGGAGCCCCAGGCCGCAAATATGTCGTCCAGTATTGGTAGCGTCGCTGTTGCTGATGTGGATGAGACGTGGCGCACTATGGGAAATCGTGAGTATTCGTCAATGATCACGAGCAGATAGTTGCCCGTGTCCAGTGGCCCAAAGAAGTCAGCTGCCAACGTTGTCCACACCGCCCTTGGAAGTTCCGACATTTGTAGCGGTTCGGGATTGGTTGGCGGTCCCGTTGTTTGACAGATGTGACATGTCATGACGGTGTCTTCCACCATTCTATCTAGGCCAGGGAACCATACTTTCTCCCTTAACATTTTTTTTGTTGCAACCATGCCTCGGTGCGACTCATGTGCCATATTAACAGTCTGTCGCCTTAGTGAACTTGGTATGACTATCCTTGTTCCTCGCATCATTATTCCTGTTTCTGTCTCTGACAGTTCTTCATGTATCTTCTTTAGCGCTAGCATTTCCTCCTTGTTTACTCCTTCTCCCCAGGTGCAGTTATTGTTGATGTGTCTCCATCTCTGCAGTCTTGTTGTTGCTTTCGCCGTTTGCATGGTGGCATCTTTCGCTGTCTCCTGCTCTAGCTCTGCTAGTGTTATTGGCGCAGGAGTGTTCTGTTTTAGCACAAAGTTGAGATATTCTTCTGCCATTGATGTTGTCTCTTGTGCCTGTGGGAGAGGGTGTCTTGACATGTAGTCAGCCGGGTTGTGTTCTTTTCCTGGCTTGTGAACAATCTTGAAGTCATAGTCCATCAACCTTATACCCCAGCGCTCAATGCGAGGCAGCATTTTTGCCAATGGATTGCCGTATATTGTCACCAGAGCCTGATGGTCTGTTATGATGGTGAACGGCTTCCCGTAGATGAACATGTGATAGTGTTCACACGCCCATACCACTGCTAGGCTTTCCTTTTCAGGTTGTGAGTATGCCTTCTCGATGTCCGACAATCTTTTGCTTGCATATGCAACAACTTTTCTTGGTGAATCTCTCCCCGGCAGGTGCTGTGCTAGTATTGCTCCTAGTCCGACTGGGCTGGCATCCACCGTCAGTTCAGTGCATAGCAGGGGGTCAAAATAGGCAAGATGATCTACAGTCATCACGGCCTGTCTGATTGCCTCAAACGCCCAATTGCATTCCGGTGACCAGAGGAACTTCTGACCTTGCTTTGTTAGCTCTCGGAGCGGTGTGCTCACCGTGGCGAAGTCCTTTATGTAGCGAGCACAGTAGCTGGCAAGCCCCAGAAATGACCTCACTTCTGCGACATCCATCGGAGGACTCGCATTCCTGAGTGTCTCTACTTTGCTGGGATCCGGCCTCATTCCTTTCTTGGAGAAGATGTGTCCGAAGAATACCAATTCACTCCTCCCCAGCTCGCACTTGTCTGCGTTCAATGTTAGTCCCGCTTGTTCCAGCTGTAGGCATACTTGACGCAGGGCCCTGTCATGTTCCTCATCTGATCGTCCAAACACTAGAATGTCATCGCTATAGTTTAGAATGTTCTTCACCGGCCTTATCACCTGCCTTATGGTCTCCTGAAATATCTCTGCAGCCGATGAAATGCCAAAGCTCAGTCGCTTGTATCGAAACAAACCCATGTGCGTTGAGAACGTGGTAATGTACCTTGACTGTTGGTCCAGTTCCAGTTGGTGGTACCCTTTGCATAGCTCCAACTTCGAGAATCGGCAGGCCCCAGTAAGACAGCTGATCATGTCATTTAAATGTGGCCCCGGGTGTCGCTCTTTCTCAATGGCTGTATTTGGTACCCTCATGTCCATACATATGCGGATCTTTGAGGAGTTCTTTTTTGGAACCGCCACTATTGGAGACACCCATGGCGTCGGCCCGTCAGCGGGCTCAATGATGTCCTGGGCCAGTAGACTTTGGATTTCCTCTTCAACCTGTGGTTGTAGGTGTATGGGCACCCGTCGATGGTGTTGGGCTACCGGCTTTATCGCCTCGTTGATGTGCAAAGTTATTTGTTTTCCTTTCTGTTTGACGAGGCATTGCAGTATAGCCGGATGTTCCTGTAGAATGTTCCGTTTTTCCGACATGTGGTATGTCATCGCCAGTAGACCCATCACCTGCGCCGTGACATTGCTTAACAGGCATGGTGCTGGGATGTCACCTTTTAGCACATGTATCTCTTCTTGGCAGGACCTGTCCTTGTACGTTAAGGTCTCTGTGAATTTCCCCATGTTTTCTACTGGCGTTTTGGAGCCCCACGTGAACACATCAACAGTGGACGGTGATAGCGGTGGTCTCACTTTCATTTTCTCGTACTCCGACATGCACATGATGTTGCATGTGGCCCGACTGTCAAGCACGAACCGTGTATTATGTCTCCCTACTTCAATGTCCACGGTTGCGTTTTTCTTTATTTGATGCTTTTCCACGAGGTGAATGTGCTATGGTCTTCTGTCTTCCGTGGGTGCATCTGACATTAGATTCAGTCGTGCCACACTCGCAGGTGCTGCCATTTCTTCTGACTCATCGGAGGAGCTGCGATTGCTGCGATCTGCCGATTCCCTGTGACGGGCATACCTACTGGTGGTCATCCGTGGTCTTGCCGCTCTACTTCGCTCGCTTCTAAACTGCCTGCTCATGCAGGCGCTTGCAAAGTGATTGTCTCTATTGCATTTCCTGCTCTTCTGGCCCATTGCGGAAATTCGAGGCTGCATCGATAGCACGTTTGTTCGTTCTTCTTTGTTGGCGAAGGCGCCGGGTATTCTTTCTTCTTGCTATTTCCAGTCACACGATTCGCTTGCTCCACTCTTTTTTCTTTCCCCAGCTCCATCTGTTTGGCATGCGCCGTTGCTCTTGCTTCCGTGCGGGCCTTGGTCAATATCTTCTCTAGCGTTGTTGGTTCCTTCAGAACACGTGCACGGAATTCTACGGACTGACAGCCTTCAATGATGCGCAATCTTATCGCTTGTTCATTATCAAACTTGTCAAACTCACAGTACGTGACCAGCATTCGCAGTCTTGTTGCGAAGTCGTCAAGGGACTCTTCTGCTCGCTGACATGCAGTGTTGAAAGTGTACCTCTCAAAGTCAATATTACGTTGTGGGTCAAATTTCGCTGTGAGGCATTGTGTCACTCCCTTGTATGTCGCTGTCTGATCGCTGGGAAATGTTATGAGCAGGTCCTCCACTTCATCCCCTACGAGATTCAAAAAGAGGTCCAGCTGTTTGCTGTCTGCGATGTCCATGGCGCGCATGTAGCGTTCGAATTGCCGAATCCATCTTTCCCACCTGATGCCAGCCTGTGGTTCTGATAGGCTGAATGGCAGTGGTCTGCGAAAGATTGCTTGTGGACTGTTTTTGTCACCTGCGGGTTCAACCATTTTCCTGACGTGCAGCTCTAGTGTAGGACTTGTTTGGACGTAATTTCTTTTTATTTACTTGTTTAGTACTTTCTTCACGCAGCTCTGGTGCAGGCCTTGTTTGGACGTAATTTCTTTTTATTTACTTGTTTAGTACTTCCTTCACTATTCCCTTTCTTTACAGGTCACACTTTATCTTTTTCCTCTGATGTATTGTCCTTTCTCTTTTAATTTCACCCTTTTTGTGTTGCTTCTTGGTGTCTGCCTGACTTTAAAATGGCCTCCCGGCCTTCCTCGAAGCTGATTTGTCGATCCTGCCTGACCTCAAAATGGCCACCGCAGTCTCGCGAGATCGTTATTTCAGGCGCACTTGCCTGACCTCTTAAAATGGCCACCGGGCCTTCCTGGCTGCTGATTCGTTGCCCCCGCCTGACTCCAAAATGGCCGCTTAATTCACGCGAGATTTGCTTTCAAATCTACGTGCGAATCTGAGGCCTTTCGCGATGCGGCGGGTGGCTGGGCCACAGTTGGGTGCACCGCGTACATGCGCGCGATGCTTAAGCGCCCAGACGGGTGCACCGCTTGCCGCCGGGGCCTCTTACCGCGTCTTCGCTGTGGCCGGGGTGGGCTCCCGTGCTGTTGGTCCGTTTCTCGGCGCTCGGACCAGGGTGGGCACCTGGCTCCGTTTGCTCCTGCATCCGGGTGGGCTCCGGATGTCGCAGCGAGTCTTCTGCTGTTCGTCGAAGGCGGCAGGTGGACCAGGGTGGGCTCCTGGCTCCGTTTTTGGTCTCGAGGGGCCTTGGTCCACGCGTCTGGTGTCGCCTTGAAATCGCACCTTCCTCGTCGCCAGTTGTCGTGTTCTCTGCCCAAGGAAACACACAAGAGTCGGGTAAGGGTACGTTCTTCTTTATTGTATATATATTTCCTGCTGCTGCCCACATGCATGTCCGTCCTCGTGCCCTCCTCGTTCTTAGTGCCCCCTTCCCACTCCTTGACCGGATGTGGTGTCCAGTTCCAGACAGGAAGTGGTACATATATATGTATATATATATATATATATTCACTGAAAAAAACAGAGGTTTCAGGGACGTTATAGTTAGGAATTAGCATTTAAAAAACCTTAGAAATTCACTGAAAAAACCACAGGTTTCAGGGACATTATAGTTAGGCTGACATTTCCGTTGTACAAAACCAGAGCAATTCGGCCGTTATAGTTAGCTGAGCTAACTATAACTCACGCCCCCGCAATGCACTGCTGATGACGTCACAAATTACATCACTCATGACATGGTCAGTGACATCACTGATGACATCACTGATAACATCTCAAATGACATCACTGATGACATCATCCAATGACTGAGTGTTTCTAAAAAGTTTAAGAATGTTATATATATGTACACCAAGGTGTATTGAAGAATGAGTGGGTGTATGAGAGTCTGAATGGATGATTTAGTGGGTGTGTGACTGACTGTATAAGTGAGTGATTGAACGTGTCTTAGTAAATGCATGGGTTAATGACTAATCTGTGTGAATGTCTGGATCAGTCTGTCAGTTGGTGTGTAAGTGGCTGCATGGTTTGGTGAGTAGCTATTTGAGTGTGTATATGGGTTAATGATTGGTTGTCTGAGTACCTGTTTGGGTACCTGAGTGTCTATATGAGTGGCTAGGGGGGTGTGTGAGTCCCTGCATGGATGTGTGAGTAGGTGATTCACTGCGTGTATGGGTTTATGAGTGCATGTGCGAGGGGCTGTATGGGTGAGTGAGTGTGCGTATGGCTGTGTTGATGAGTGAATGGATGTCTCAGTGGTATATGTGTGAGTAACTAAATTTGTGAAAGGCAGTATCTGTGAGTGTTGGAGTATATAAGTGACTATATATGATGAGTGTGTGTTTGTGTCAATTGTAGAAGAGAGTAAGTATGTGTTAGTATCTGTTAGTATCTGTTTGAATAAGTGAGATGGTATGTGTATAACTGTATAGGTGAGTAAATGACAGTGTGATTGATTCTTTGGGTGACTGACTCGATGCATGAGTAACGCTAAGGTTTTTTAAATGCTTATTCCTAACCATAACGTCTCTGAAACCTGTGTTTTTTTCAGTGAATTTCTAAGGTTTTGTAAATGCTAATTCCTAACTATAACGTCCCTGAAACCTCTGTTTTTTTCAGTGAATTTCTAAGTATGCCTACATAGGTAGGACATGTGCAGAAAGAGGAAGAAAGGCGCAGAAAGAAGCAAGAGAAGTGCAGATAGAGGCAACAGAAGTCCAGAAAGAGGAAGAAAGGTGCAGAAAGAAGCAAGAGAAGTGCAGAAAGAACCAACAGAGGTGCAGAAAGAGGCCTACTTTGACTGTACCTTACAACAGACTCATACAAAGTTACAAAATCACTAATCCTTCTCCCAAGATGTCTTAAACCTCACTTTTCTCTTGAAGGTTCACTATTAATCAACTGCTCAGAATGTTAGGCCTACCAAATATAAAACAGCAATCCTAAGCATATCACTGTTGGAAGTCTGACCAAGTTTGTGAAGGTAAGCATGTGTGTGTCTGCTTTTACCTAGTGACATATTACATAAAAATAAACATACAAATACTTGAATACCTGTGTTTCAAACAGCATACTCTGTAAATATGTGTAGAAAAAGGTGTATGTATTTCTTTCTGCTCATAATACAGGGTGCATGGGTAGTCAATAGTATATTTGAGGGGCTCTATAACACCTATATGCATAAGACATGTCTGCCTGTGCAACTGAATGACAGAGCAGAACTGAGAACATTTAACCACCTATAGGAGAAGCTACCCACTTTTTAAGCTACCATCTTCAGATGCATAACACATGTGAGAATACATATACAAGTAGACACATACCTCAGTCACAAAAACACACAGACCTTTAAACTTGACAGCTTGCACTTCCCATTTGAGTACAGTAAGAGGCGAGAGAAGTACAGAAAGAAGTAAGAGATGTGCAGAAAGAAACAAAAGAAATGCAGGAAGAAGGAACAGAGGTGGAGAAAAAGGCAACAGGGATGCAGAAAGAGGGAAGAGGGGTGGAGAAATAGGCAAGGGGTGCAGAAAGAAACAAAAGAAGTGCAGAAAGAAGGAAAAGAGGTGTAGAAAGAGGCAAGAGGGTTGCAGAAAGAGGGAAGAGGGGTGCAGAAAGAGGCACAAGGGGTGCAGAAAGAAGCAAGAGAGGTGCAGAAAGTAGCAAGATAAGTGCAGAAAGAAGCAACAGAGGTGCAGAAAGAGGGATGAGGGGTGGAGAAAGAGGCAAGAGAAGTGTAGAAAGAAACAAAAGAAGTGCAGAAAGAAGGTACAGAGGTGCAGAAAGAGGCAAGAGGGGTGCAGAAAGAGGGAAGAAGGGTGCAGAGAGAAGCACGAGTGGTGCAGAAAGAAGCAAGAGAGGTGCAGAAAGAGGGAAGAGGGGTGGAGAAAGAGGCAAGGGGGTGCAAAAAGAAGCAAGAGAGCTGCAGAAAGAAACAAAAGACGTGCAGAAAGAAGGAAGGAACAGAGGTGCAGAAATAGTCAAGAGGGGTGCAGAAAGAGGAAAGAGGGGTGGAGAAAGGGGAAACATCCTTTACCACGAAACCATTACAACGCGGTATGGTTACTTTGTGGTTTTCACAACGCAAGTCGTTACATCGACTTGCACTGGAGGGCGCTCTAGACTAAGGAATAGTGTGAATTACTATTCCAAAACCTTCCCTACTGTATGTAGACTGGAGTTGGAATAGTAATTCACACTATTCCTAAGTCCAGCGCCCTCCAGCGCAAGTCGATGTACCGACTTGCGTTGTCAAGACCGCGATGTAACATACCGCGTTGTGATGGTACGCGTTGTATCATCATACATCCGGAGAAAGAGGCAAGGGGGTGCAGAAAGAAGCAAGAGAGCTGCAGAAAGAAACAAAACAAGTGCAGAAAGAAGGAACAGGTGCAGAAAGAGGCAAGAGGGGTGCAGAAAGAGGGAAGAGGGGTGGAGAAAGAGGCATGGGGGTGCAGAAAGAAGCAAGAGAGCTGCAGAAAGAAACAAAAGAAGTGCAGAAAGAAGGAACAGAGGTGCAGAAAGAGGCAAGAGGGGTGCAGAAATAGGGAAGAGGGGTAGAGAAAGAGGCAAAGGGGTACAGATAGAAGCAAGAGAGCTGCAGAAAGAAACAAAAGAAGTGCAGAAAGAATGAAAAGAGGTGTAGAAAGAGGCAAGAGGGTTGCAGAAAGAGGGAAGAGGGGTGCAGAAAGAGGCACAAGGGGTGCAGAAAGAAGCAAGAGAGGTGCAGAAAGTAGCAAGATAAGTGCAGAAAGAAGCAACAGAGGTGCAGAAAGAGGGATGAGGGGTGGAGAAAGAGGCAAGAGAAGTGCAGAAAGAAGCAACAGAGATGCAAAAAGGGGGAACAGGTGTTGAGAAAGTGGCAAGAGGGGTGAAGAAAGAAGCAAGAGAGGTGCAGAAAGAAGGTACAGAGGTGCAGAAAGAGGCAAGAGGGGTGCAGAAAGAGGGAAGAAGGGTGCAGAGAGAAGCACGAGTGGTGCAGAAAGAAGCAAGAGAGGTGCAAAAGAAGCAAGAGGAGTGCAGAAAGAAGCAACAGAGGTGCAGAAAGAGGAAAGAGGGGTGCAAAAAGATGGAAGAAGAGTGCAGAAAGAGGCACAAGGGGTGCAGAAAGAAGCAAGAGATGTGCAGAAAGAAACAAAAGAAGTGCAGAAAGCAGGAACAGAGGTGCAGAAAGACACAACAGAGGTGCAGAAAGAGGGAAGAGGGGTGGAGAAAGAGGCAAGGGGGTGCAAAAAGAAGCAAGAGAGCTGCAGAAAGAAACAAAAGACGTGCAGAAAGAAGGAACAGAGGTGCAGAAATAGTCAAGAGTGGTGCAGAAAGAGGAAAGAGGGGTGGAGAAAGGGGAAACATCCTTTACCACGAAACCATTACAACGCGGTATGGTTACATCGTGGTTTTCACAACGCAAGTCGTTACATCGACTTGCACTGGAGGGCGCTCTAGACTAAGGAATGGTGTGAATTACTATTCCAACACCTTCCGTACTGTACGTAGACTGGAGTTGGAATAGTAATTCACACTATTCCTAAGTCCAGCGCCCTCCAGCGCAAGTCGATGTACCGACTTGCGTTGTCAAGACCGCGATGTAACATACCGCGTTGTGATGGTACGCGTTGTATCATCATACATCCGGAGAAAGAGGCAAGGGGGTGCAGAAAGAAGCAAGAGAGCTGCAGAAAGAAACAAAACAAGTGCAGAAAGAAGGAACAGGTGCAGAAAGAGGCAAGAGGGGTGCAGAAAGAGGGAAGAGGGGTAGAGAAAGAGGCAAGGGGGTGCAGAAAGAAGCAAGAGAGCTGCAGAAAGAAACAAAAGAAGTGCAGAAAGAAAGAACAGAGTTGCAGAAAGAGGCAAGAGGGGTGCAGAAATAGGGAAGAGTGGTGGAGAAAGAGGCAAAGGGGTACAGATAGAAGCAAGAGAGCTGCAGAAAGAAACAAAAGTAGTGCCGAAAGAAGGAACAGAGGTGCAGAAAGAGGCAAGAGGGGTGCAGAAAGAAGCAGGAGAAGTGTAAAAAGAAACAAAAGGAGTGCAGAAAGAAGGAACAGAGGTGCAGAAAGAGGTGAAAGGGGTGCAGAAAGAGGGAAGAGGGGTGTGAAAGAGGCACGAGGGGTGCAGAAAGAAGCAAGAGAGGTGCCGAAAGAAGCAAGAGAGGTGCAGAAGGAGAGAACAGGGGTGGAGAAAGAGACAAGAGAAGTGCAGAAAGAAGCAACAGAGATGCAGAAAGGGGTAGGAGGGGTGGAGAAAGAGGGAAAAGGGGTGCAGAAAGAGGCACGAGGGGTGTAGAAAGAAGCATGAGAAGTGCAGAAAGAAGCAACAGAGGTGCAGAAAGAAGGAAGAGGGGTGCAGAAAGAGGCAAGAGAAGTGCAGAAAGAAGCAACAGAGATGCAGAAAGGGGGAAGAGGGGTGGAGAAAGAGGCAAGAGGGGTGAAGAAAGAAGCAAGAGAGGTGCAGAAAGAAACAAAAGAAGTGCAGAAAGAAGCAAGCAAGGTGCAGAAAGAGGCAGGAGGGGTGCAGAAAGAGAGAAGAGGGGTGCAGAAAGAGGCAAGAGAGGTGCAGAAAGAGGGAAGAAGGGTGCAGAAAGAGGCAAGAGGGGAGCAGAAAGAAGCAAGCGAGGTGCAGAAAGAGGCAACAGAGGTGCAGAAAAAGGCAAGAGAGGTGCAGAAAGTAGAAGAGATATGCAGAAAGAGGCAAGAGAAGTGCAGAAAAAGAAAGAAAGGTGCAGAAAGAAGCAACAGAAATGCAGAAAGAGGCAAGAGAGGTGCAGAAAGTAGCAAGACTGGTTTGCAAACCATTAGTACTAATTTAACACCCACATTTAGCAATAAGTAACAGATAACCATTCTAGGTTTGCAAAGGGCCTTCCACCACGCTGCAACATTTGTCGCTGCATTTTTGGTAACGTTTGAGCTGGAAACAAGGCTTTTTTTGTTAAAATCTGCAGATTAGGCAGTAGATGATGGATTATGTGGCTAATGTGGAAAATGTATAATTGTGCGAAAGTCGGTGCAGCCAAACAGTCGCATAATTCCAGTGGCCCTGCTCAAACCTCTGACTAGGTCCAGAAGTGCTCCTCATGGTTCCTTCTTTTTTTGTCTCATTGAGTTCACAGTTTAGCTTCTATGGAAACGAAGAAGACTAAACCTGAGGTTACTACTCAACAACACAGACTACCATACCACATAATTACTCTCCATAACACATAATTCCACTCTATATAATTCCTATACACTAAATACCACATACTTTCTATTCACATATTTTCACTGCACACCATACCACATAATTCCACTACACAGAATGTACATCCACTCCACTCCCAAAAAGATTAGTAAAAAACTTTTACATTTACAACGCCAATAACTTTAACTCTTGCAAATGCGGGACCTACTACATTGCAAATGCTTCTTTAACTGGTAGTCGCGTTTGCCTCCGACCAGCGCTCAGGAATTCCGCTGCGTAGGACTTATAGGAGGTACCAGGAGGGCTTCTTGGACCCCAAAGTCCCTCAGGAGTAAAGTGGACTTCATCCCCCAACCAGTAGTGTGCCAGGAGCCACGTTTGCAGAGTGGTAGAGAAAGGGGAGCGTGGCTTCGAAGACCTCTTAGCAATCCCACTGTGTGGGACTTACTAGAGGTAACAGGAGGGGTAGTTGGCCCCCAAGGACAACCTTGGGGGCCAACCACCTCTCCTATTACCTCCAGTAAGTCACACACAGCTGCATTGGTAAGTTCTCATAGCAGGCCACGACCCCTTTGCCCACCAGACTGCAAACACGCTCCCTGGCACACTCTTCAATGGGGATTGAAGTCCCCTTTGCTGCTGGGGGTCCTTAGGGGCTAACAAGCCTACCTGTTACCTCCAGTAAGCCCCAAGCAGTGGGATTGCTGAGAGGTGGACACAGGACACGCCCTCTTTCTCCACTACTCTGCAAGCGCACCTCCTGGCACGCTCTTGGTTGGGGGATGAAGTCCCCTTGCCTCCTGAGGGTCCCTGGGGGCCAAGTAGCCCTCCTATTATCTCTAGTAAGCCCCATACAGCTGGATTGCTGAGAGTGGTCCTAGGCCATGCCCCCTTTTTACACCACTCTGCAAACGCGCCTCTTGGCGCACTCCTGCTTTGGGGATGAAGTCCACTTTAGTCCTGAGGTCCTCAGGACACAAGAGGACCTCATCACCCCACCAGCAGTGCGCCAACAGGCGCGCTTGCAGAGTGGTGTAAAAAGGGGCGTGGCCTTGGACCACCTCTCTGCAATCCCACTGTGTTGGGCTTACTGGATGTACCTGGTGGGCTAGTTGGCCCCTAAGGACACTTAGGATTCAAGTGGACTTAATCCCCCAACCCAGAACGCGCCAGGAGGTGTGTTTGCAGAGTGGTGCAGGGAGGGGGCGGGGCCTCCGGCGAGATGCCAGCTTCTCTTTTTTTTTTTTTTTTTTAAGAAGGGGAGCTGTGTGGCCCCCCTACTCTTAATATTTTTTGGGCCCTGGGGACCCCATTCTCCAGGGCCTGAGCCATTTTTTAATGTTGTAATTTTTAAAAACGGGAAGGGGGACGCGCTGCCCCTCTGCCTTTTAATTCTTTTTAAAGGAGGGAGGGCCGCGCGGCCCACCACCTGAGGCCATTTTTGGCCCCGGGGACCCCATTCCCCAGGGCTTTGCCTCTTTATAAAAAAATATGTTTTTTTATGGGAGGGGGGCTGTGTGGCCCCCGTTTCCTGGGCCACTCTTGGCCCCAGGGACCCTATCCCCCAGGGACTGGCCTCCCGTTGGGGACCGCGGGGGAGCCCCAATGCCCCCGCAGTCCAAGCCAGCTCCCTGCCTCCTGCAGGAGCCGGAATTGCTTTTGAGCAGAGGGAGCTGCAAACATGCAGCTTCCTTTGCCCAATAAAAATCTGCTTCGCTTCATGGACGCGAGAGCAGTTTTCCTGCTCTCGCTTCCATGAAGCGAAGCAGGAGTTTGCAATGGCAGGGCGGGAGCAGTGCTCCCGCCCTGCAATTGCAAACTGCAATGTCCCGGGGGTGGGCACCATGGGACATTGCTGGAGCTGGGGCCCCCAGGGCCAACGAGGGCTCCTAGAGGGGGCCGCGTGGCCCCCTCCAACATGTATGTAGCTCCTGGGAGGTGGTGGTCCCCAGGGCCGAGGGTCTGCAATGGACCCCCGCACTTCATTGATCTATGCCCCAGGGAGGTGGTGGTCCCCGGGGCAGTGTCCCCCCCACAGTTTCTTTTAATTTTTGAACCAACCAAAATAAATAAAAGCCCTGGGGAGGTGGCGGTCCCCAGGGCAGCATGGGGAGGCAGGAGCCCCCCCCACGCATATGTATAAAAAAGTACCGGGAAGGTGGCGGTCCCCGGGGCTGCGGGGGGGCCAAGTGCCCCAGTGCATAATTAACAAAGCCCCGGGGAGGGGGCGATCCCCGGGGCTGCGGGGGCCCCCGTGGGCCCCCGCTACATAATACTGGATTGCCCCCGGGACCTGACCCACCCGGGGGCATAAAACAAACGAAGCGCGAGAGCCCGCGCTTCGATTTAAAAAAAAAATCTGCTGGATTCGCGAATCCTACGTGAATCCCAGCGAAAAAAAAATTAAAAATGCTTTTTTGGGCCCTGGGGATCCCTTTGGGACCCCCTGAGCAGACCTAGGGGTCAGGGTGTTTCTACCCTGCCCCCTTTTCTTGTTTTTTAACCTTTTTTCTTGTGACTCGCTTCTACCGAGTCACAAGATGGCTGCCAACACTTCTTGGTTTGAAGTGTTTCCAGCCAATCAGAGTCAAGATCGTGCTCAGGAGGGTTCGCGAATCCACCGCGGTCACCAGATATATATATTTCTTATTTTTGAATTACTCAGAAACTGCTGAATGGATTTACACCATTTAAAAAGAAGGTCATTTTCTGAACCAACAGCTACGTTTTTGCCAAATTTGGTGTAATTCCGTTCAGCAGTTCAGGCTGTAGCCTCTTTCAGAATTTCCTATGGAAATTAACATGGAACAAACGCGTTTTTAGACCCCCTTTTTTTCTCGGCCCCCGCTTGATGATTCACCCCAAAACTTTCAAGACAGGAGCTGACCGGTGCGCCCCATTAGTTTTGAAAATTTCGCGAAGATTCGTCAAACGGCGCCAAAGATATTGACAAATCAAAAAAATGCTTTTCCTATGGAAACTAGGTCCTAACTATAACTACCTACTGGCGACCGCCAGTGGGTAATATATATATATATATTGTCATGTGATCAAGGCCGTAAACCGGCCGAAACGCGTCATGGCGGACTGAATTGGTGGCAATAAAACATCCTGCACAAACATTGGGTCTACGCTCGTTTCTTTGAGACTTTGGAAAAGCTATAACGAGGCTGTTGGATATATATATATATATTATCTACTGGCGGTCGCCAGTAGATAGTTATAGTTAGGACCTATTTTCCATAGGAAATCCGCAACATTCTATTTGAAATAACGTTGGCGCCGGTTGACGAATCGTGGAGAAATTTTCCAACTTGTTGGGGCGCTCCAGTCCGCTCCTATCCTGAAAGTCTCGGGGTGATTCGTCAAGCGGGGGCCGAGAAAAAAGGGGGTCCCAAAACGTGTTTTCCCCATTCATTTTTCCATAGGAACCGTTCATCGCGGCTACAGCCCGAACTGCTGAACGGAATTACACCAAATTTGGCAAAAAGGTAGCCCTTGGTTCAGAGTCGTGCCTTTTGCTTAAATGGTGTAAATCCGTTCAGTAGTTCCTGAGAAAATCAAAAGTAAAATCACATATATATCTATGGCCGCTTAGGGTCCGCGTACCCTCCCGATCACGAGCTGTATGCTAATTGGCTGTCAACACTCCAAATCAGGAAGTGTTGGCAGCCATCTTGTTCCTCGGTAGAACCGATTTACTCACCTGTTATCACCTGTTATCAGAGACCTCAGGTCTGCATCTTTGAGCCCAGTACAGATCCTGAAAAGTAATTCTAACCGTACTTACCAGTAACTTGTATTTCCTTCCATAGGAATCCATTGTCTGGTTTTCAGCAGAAAAGTTTCAAAGTGTCGATTTTCACAAACTACAAATATTCCTTAAAAATCGCCTGTATGACTTAAACGCATTCTTTCAACTGTTTACAGGAGATGCACCAGTGCTGGATCCAGGATCCACCACTGAGTAAGAAAAAGTAACGATAACACTACTTACCTGCTAAGTGAATTGCCTCCCGTAGGATAACATTGGTGATTCTATGTGAAAAAGTTTCTAAGTGTCAACTTTTAAAATACAATATTATTCCTTAAAAATCACTACTGTAACCAAAACGCTTTTACTCAACTGTTTACAGGAGCTGTCCCAGGACTGAATCTAGGATCCAGTCCTGTGGTTAGAAAAAGTAATCCATAAAGTAACTAATTGCATTTAACTAGAAATTCACATTGAGCTCAATGTTGCATTGTTTGAAATTGTGTTGCCCATTGCAACAACTGTAACTACTGTACTTAAAAGTCTATTGCCTATTTGCAAAGTATTTAAACTAAAGTAATTCATTCTGAGAAAGTATATTTTGTAATGTAATATATAATGTAATTACAATGTAATTTAAAAAATAAAATATCTAAAAATAAATAGTTTAAAAAAATGTAGTAAATCAGTATCAAAAAAATAAATATAACAATTAATATATTTAAAAATTGTCATTTACAAAACCTTTGAAATTCACTGAAAAAACCCATAGGTTTCAGGCACGTTATAGTTAGAAATTAGCATTTAAAAAACCTTACAAATTCACTGAAAAAACCATAGGTTTTAGGGACAGTTATAGTTAGTTGGACATTGCACTCGTACAAAACCCGTGAAATTCCCCCGTTATAGTTAGTTCAGCTAACTATAACTCGCGCCCACAATGCACTGCTGATGACGTCACATATTACATCACTCATGACATGGTCAGTGACATCACTGATGACATCACTGATGACAACTCAAATGATATCACTGATGACATCACTGATGACATCATCCATGTGATAATCTGATGCACCTCCTCACACCCTAATATAACCTTTGATACACCCACTCTAAATTACAGACTGCCATTCGCAAAACCATAGACACTCCAACACCAATAACTACATACCCACTCACTGATTCTTAGGTCTACACACACATCCACTCACTCACCCGTACAGTCACTCATACTTACGGTCACTCAGTACAGGACTATCATACGCACTCATACTCCTATATAGACACTCAAACACCGCCACTCATCCATAGAGGTACTCACACACCTAGTCAGTCATGCAAATAATTAAACACACTGCCATTTACTCACCTATACAGTTATACACACACCAGCTCACTTACTCATACAAATACTAGCACATTCTTACGCTCTTATACAATCACTGATACAAGCACACACTCATCCATACAGTCACTCTCACAATCACACACTCTCGCTTATAGCTATTTATATACTCCAACACACATATATACTGCCTTTCACATATGTAGTTACTCACACATGTACCACTGGGACATGCATTCACTCACTAACACACTCTTACACACACTTACCCACCCATACAGTCTATCACAGATGCACTCTTGAAACCATCCACCCAGTGAATCACCCACTCACACATCTATGCACAGAGTCGCTCACACACCACCCACACAAACACTCAGGCACCCATACAGATACTCAGACAACCAATCAATAACTCATATAGACACTCATGTAGCTATTCACAAACCCATGCAGCCATTTACACAGCAACAGACAGACGGATACAGACATTCACCCAGTTTAGTCACTAACCCATGCATTCAGTAAGATACGTTTAATCACTCACTTATAGAGTTAGTCATGCACCTACTAAATCATCCATACAGACACTTATACACCCACTCATTCTTCAATACGCCTTTCTCTATATATATTAAAAATATTTAAACTTTACAGAAACACACAGTCACTGGATGATGTCATCAGTGATGTCATTTGAGTTGTCATCAGTGATGTCATCAGTGATGTCACTGACCATGTCATGAGTGATGTAATATGTGACGTCATCAGCAGTGCATTGCGGGGCGCGAGTTATAGTTAGCTGAAATAACTATAACGGGGAATTTCACGGATTTTGTACGAGTGCAATGTCCAACTAACTATAACTGTCCCTAAAACCTATGGTTTTTTCAGTGAATATATATATATATATATTTATTTATTTATTTATTTATTGCACGGTGGCATGGACAACTGTGTAGATCTATTTAGGTCAGAGTTCCCACAGGAAAAGCATTGTTTTGTGTTATTTAATAACTTTCCTGCTGTTTGACAAATCTGCATGAAAGCTTCCAAAATATTATCCACCTTGGTTTCTTCATGGAAAGGTTTGTGCTGATCTGTCAAGCAGGGTCCAAGAAAAAGGGGATGGCTGTCCCAAAAGTGTGATTTCACAGCAATAACTTTTATTTGAGATAGCAATGATGTAATATATGATGTCCTTTAACATGACATGAGTAATATAATAGAGCAGTGCATGACAGGAGCACAAGTTATAGTTAGGAAAAAAAACCTGTGAATTTCAATGTTTTTCAGTTTTTAAACATTAGCTCTTATCTTATTTCAACACCTAGCTATATTATCACTTTAAACTTTGTTTTTTCAGTGAGTATATATATATATATATATTCACTGAAAAAAACCATAGGTTTCAGATAAGTTATAGTTAGAAATTAGCATTTAAAAAACCTTTGAAATTCACTGAAAAAACCATAGGTTTTAGGGACAGTTATAGTTAGTTGGACATTGCACTCGTACAAAACCCGTGAAATTCCCCCGTTATAGTTAGTTCAGCTAACTATAACTCACGCCCGCAATGCACTGCTGATGACGTCACATATTACATCACTCATGACATGGTCAGTGACATCACTGATGACATCACTGATGACATCTCAAATGACATCACTGATGACATCATCCAGTGACTGTGTGTTTCTGTAAAGTTTAAATATTTTTAATATATATAGGGAAAGGCGTATTGAAGAATGAGTGGGTGTATAAGTGTGTGTATGGATGATTTAGTAGGTGCGTGACTAATTCTATAAGTGAGTGATTAAACGTATCTTACTGAATGCATGGGTTAGTGACTAAACTGGGTTAATGTCTGTATCTGTCTGTTGCTGTGTAAGTGGCTGCACGGGTTTGTGAATAGCTACATGAGTGTCTATAAGAGTTATTGATTTGTTGTCTGAGTATCTGTATGGGTGCCTGAGTGTTTGTGTGGATGGGGTGTGTGCGACTGTGCATAGATGTGTGAGTGGGTGATTCACTGGGTGGATGGTTTCAAGAGTGCATCTGTGATAGACTGTATGGGTGGGTAAGTGTGTGTAAGAGTGTGTTAGTGAGTGAATGTATGTCCCAGTGGTACATGTGTGAGTAACTACATATGTGAAAGGCAGTATATATGTGTATTGGAGTATATAAATAGCTATAAGCGAGAGTGAGTGATTGTGATAGTGGCTGTATGGATGAGTGTGTGCTTGTATCAGTGATTGTATAAGAGCGTAACAATGTGCTAGTATTTGTATGATTAAGTGAGCTGGTGTGTGTATATCTGTATAGGTGAGTAAATGGCAGTGTGTTTAATTATTTGCATGACTGACTAGGTGTGTGAGTACCTCTATGGATGAGTGGCGGTGTTTGAGTGTCTATATAGGAGTAAGAGTGCATATGATTGTCCTGTACTGAGTGACCATAAGTATGAGTGACTGTACGGGTGAGTGAGTGGATGTGTGTGTGTAGACCTAAGAATCAGTGAGTGGGTATGTAGTTATTGGTGTTGGAGTGTCTATGGTTTTGCGAATGGCAGTCTGTAATTTAGATTGGGTGTATCAAAGGTTATATTAGGGTGTGAGGAGGTGCATCAGATTATCACGTGGATGATGTCATCAGTGATGTCATTTGAGATGTCATCAGTGATGTCATCAGTGATGTCACTGACCATGTCATGAGTGATGTAATATGTGACGTCATCAGCAGTGCATTGCGGGGGCGCGAGTTATAGTTAGCTGAACTAACTATAGCGGGGGAATTTCACGGGTTTTGTACGAGTGCAATGTCCAACTAACTATAACTGTCCCTAAAACCTATGGGGGCATATCAACAAGGGCCGGCGATAAATATCGCAAAGCGCGCTTAGCGCTTGCATATTTATCGCCGGCTATCTCTGTAATTTATCGCCCGGTTAGCGCGTTATCAACAACGCGCATCGCCGAGGCGATAAAATTGCAGAGATAGCATGGATATCGCCGTTTTCCATGGTGGAAAACGGCGATATCTAGATGATAGGGCCTGTGGCCTTAGCCACAGAATCCACCCTCCATGTAAAGTATGCCTTAGTCAGGAATTTAACAGACGTTAAATTCCTGCGTTAAGGCATACTTACCGCGATTTAAAACATCGCTACCCACCCTTGTTAATATCGCGAAGCTGCCTTCGCGATATTTTCCCTGGTTGGTTTCACAGCCACGCCTACTTTGCATCTCATTAGCGATGCAAAGGTAGGCGTGCTGAAACGGGGCTAAGTCAGCAAAACACGCGATAGCGTGTCTTTGCTGATAAGGCGATGGACTTATCGCCGCTTTTCGCCCGAAAACGGACGCAAAAGCGGCGATAATTCCATAGCGCCGCATTGATAATATGCCCCATGGTTTTTTCAGTGAATTTCAAAGGTTTTTTAAATGCTAATTTCTAACTATAACTTATCTGAAACCTATGGTTTTTTCAGTGAATTTCAAAGGTTTTTTAAATGCTAATTCCTAACTATAACATGTCTGAAACCTACGGTTTTTCAGTGAATTTCAAAGGTTTTGTAAATGATAATTTTTAAATGTATTAATTGTTATATTAATTTTTTTCATATTAATTGATTACATTTTTAGAATTTTTTTTTTACATATTTTATTTTTAAATTACATTGTAATTACATTATACATTACATTACAAAAAATACTTTCTCAGAATGAATTACTTTAGTTTAAATACTTTGCACATAGGCAATAGACTTTTAAGTACAGTAGTTACAGTTGTTGCAATGGGCACCACATTTTCAAACACAATGCAACATTCAGCTCAATATGAATTTCTAGTTAAATGCAATTAGTTACTTTATGGATTACTTTTCTAACCACAGGACTGGATCCTAGATTCAGTCCTGGTACATCTCCTGTAAACAGTTGAGTAAAAGCGTTTTGGTTACAGTCGTGATTTTTAAGGAATATTATTGTATTTTAAAAGTTGACACTTAGAAACTTTTTCTCATAGAATCACCAATGTTATCCTATGGAAGGAAATTCACTTCGCAGGTAAAAACTGTTATCGTTACTTTTTCTTACTCAGTGTTGGATCCTGGATCCAGCACTGGTGCATCTCCTGTAAACAGTTGAAAGAATGCGTTTAAGTCATACAGGCGATTTTTAAGGAATATTTGTAGTTTGTGAAAATCGACACTTTGAAACTTTTCTGCTGAAAACCAGACAATGGATTCCTATGGAAGAAAATATAAGTTACTGGTAAGTACGGTTAAAATTACTTTTCAGGACCAGTACTGGGCTGAAAGATGCAGCACTGAGGTCTCTCCTGATAACAGGTGAGTAAATCGAAATTCGTATTTCGGCTGATTTTAGAGGAATATTTGTATGTTTCAAAAATCAACACTTAGAAACTTTTTCAGCAAAAAGCAGGCAATGATATCCTATGGAAGGAAATTCAAGTTACTGGTAAGTACGGTTAAAATTACTTTTGAGGATCAGTACTGGGCTGAAAGATGCAGCACTGAGGTCTCTCCTGATAACAGGTGAGTAAATCGGAATTCGTATTTCGGCTGATTTTAGAGGAATATTTTAAAGTTCCAAAACTCCACACTTAGAAGAATTTCCAAGTGAAACCAGTCAATGTTAGCCTATGGAAGGAAATTCAAGTTACTGGTAAGTACGGTTAAAATTACTTTTCAGGACCAGTACTGGGCTGAAAGATAAAGCACTGAGGTCTCTCCTTATAACAGGTGAGTAAATCGGAATTCGTATTTCGGCTGATTTTAGAGGAATATTTGTATGTTTCAAAAATCAACACTTAGAAACTTTTTCAGCAAAAAGCAGGCAATTATATCCTATGGAAGGAAATTCAAGTTACTGGTAAGTACGGTTAAAATTACTTTTGAGGATCAGTACTGGGCTGAAAGATGCAGCACTGAGGTCTCTCCTGATAACAGGTGAGTAAATCGGAATTCGTATTTCGGCTGATTTTAGAGGAATATTTTAAAGTTCCAAAACTCCACACTTAGAAGAATTTCCAAGTGAAACCAGTCAATGTTAGCCTATGGAAGGAAATTCAAGTTACTGGTAAGTACGGTTAAAATTACTTTTCAGGACCAGTACTGGGCTGAAAGATACAGCACTGAGGTCTCTCCTGATAACAGGTGAGTAAATCGGAATTCGTATTTCGGCTGATTATAGAGGAATATTTTAAAGTTCCAAAACTCCACACTTAGAAGAATTTCCAAGTGAAACCAGTCAATGTTAGCCTATGGAAGGAAATTCAAGTTACTGGTAAGTATGGTTAAAATTACTTTTCAGGATTAGTACTGGGCTGAAAGATGCAGCACTGAGGTCTCTCCTGATAACAGGTGAGTAAATCAGAATTCGTATTTCGGCTGATTTTAGAGGAATATTTGCACAATGGTGAAGGGAGGGGGCGGGGCCTGAGGTGACATCTGTGCAAACGCGCCCCGTGGCGCGTTTTAAGTTGGGGGATTAAGTCCCCTTGAATCATGAGGGTCCCTACGGGCCAACGAGCCCACCAGGAACCTCCAGTATGCGCCAGGGGGCTGCGTTGCAGAGACATGTACAGAGGCCACACCCCTTTTTACACCTCTCTGCAACGCAGCTCTGTGGCGCTTTCTGGACTTACCTGTTGGGCTAGTTGGCCCCCAGGGACCCTCAGGATTGAAGGGGATTTAATTCCCCATCTTAAAACGCGCCACGGGGCCTGTTTGCACACATGTCACCTGAAGCCCCGCCCCCTCCCTTCACCACTGTGCAAACGTGCCCCGTGGCGCGTTTTAAGTCGGGGGATTAACTCCCCTTGAATCCTGAGGGTCCCTGGGGTGCAACTAGCCCACCATATACCTCCAAAAAGCGCCACAGAGCTGCGTTGCAGAGAGGTGTAAAAGGGGCCTGGCCTCTGTACACCTCTCTGCAAGGCAGCCCCTGACGCATACTGGAGGTTCCTGGTGGGCTAGTTGGCCCCAGGGACCCCCAGTATTCAAGGGAGTCGTTCCCCCTCTGCAAACGCGCCAGGGTGCGTTAGCAGAGTGGTGAAGGAAGGGGCGGGGCCTGCGGGCCCGATCGTTTTTTTTTTTTTTCCCTGAAGGGGGGCTGTGTGGCCCCCTTCCTTTTCCTATTTTTAGGCTCTGGGGACCCCATCCCCCAGGGCCTTACCCCTTTTTTTTAAATTAAAATTTAAAAAAAAACGGGGAAGAGGGCCGCGTGGCCCCCTTCCCTGGGCCTGTATTGGCCCCGGGGACCCCATCCCCCGGGGCATGGCCTCTTTTTTTATTTGGAGGGGGGCTGCGTGGCCCCCTCCTCAGGCCATTTAAGGCCCGGGGACCCCATCCCCCGGGGCCGGCCTTGCACTTTTTTTTTGTAAAACTTTTTTTTTACCTTTGGGGAGGGGGGCTGCGTGGCCCCCTCCGTGGCCCTTATGGCCCCGGGGACCCCATCCCCCGGGGCCTGGCCTCTCGTTGGGGACTGTGGGGGGGTCCCCAAACCCCCCACAGTCCCGCCGGCTCCCCGTGTCCTACGGGAGCCGGCATTGCTTTTACACATGGGGAGCAGCTAACATGCTGCTCCCCATGTGGAAAAGCAATTGTCTTTGGATATTGGAAGCGAGAGCAGGTTTCCCTGCTCTCTCTTCCAATATCCAAAGCAGTTTGCAATGACAGGACGGGAGCCGCGAGGCTCCCGTCCCTGTCATTGCAAACAGCAGTGTCCCGGGGGTAGGCACCCCGGGACACTGCAGGAGCCGGGCCTGGGGGTGGCGGTCCCCAGGGCCACCACAGGCTCCAGGAGGGGGGCCGCGCGGCCCCCTCCTTACATTTTGAAAGCCCCGGGGAGGTGGTGGTCCCCGGGGCTTGGGAGTCCAAAACGGACCCCCATTGTAATTTTCTTAGTGCCCCGGGGAGGTGGTGGTCCCCGGGGCGTGTGGGGGGGCTGGAGCCCCCCCACACAGGTTTTTCAAAAATAAAAAAAGAAGCCCCGGTGAGGTGGCGGTCCCCGGGGCCCTCCCGCACCATTATACATAAAGCCCCGGGGGGTGGTGGTCCCCGGGGCTTGGGGGGCCCTTAGAGGCCCCCCACACATAAAATTAACCCCCCCCAGCATGCCCCCGGGACTTGGCCCACCCGGGGGCCAATTAACATCGAAGCGCGGGAGACCGCGCTTCGATTTTTTTTTTTTTCGGCAGGATTCGCGCACCCTAAGCGCATCCTGCCGATTTAAAATTTTTTTTTTTTTTTTTTTTTGCCCAGGGGGTCTTTGTGGGACCCCCTGAGCAGACCTAGGGGGTCAGGGTGTTTCTACCCTGCCCCCTTTGTGCGCTTTATAGTGCAATAGTTGGCTGATAAAATCTCCAGCTTAAATGGCCGCCATGTTATCACTTCATAGCGATCGTTTTTGAAGTCCTTTGCTTGTTTCTTGTAAATAGCACTTTGACGAATGAAATTGTGTGTTATTTAAAGGTGATTATTTTAATGTTTGACTAACACTGACGAAGGCCAGGTGGCCGATACACATGTGTTAGCTTCCTGATTTCCGAAGCAAACTGGAATAAATGAATTTCAAGCATATTGAGCCCGAGTGCGCAGCCTTCTGTTTTCACGTGTGGAGACGGTGTGGGTTGAAAGTATTTTCGCGGACCGCCTCCGTGAGCTGTTGCACCCGCACTATTGAGAGCAGCGAATTTTGACGGATTCTCTCGTGTGTTAGATATATATATATATTGACTGAAAAAACCATAGGTTTCAGGCACGTTATAGTTAGAAATTAGCATTTAAAAAACCTAAGAAATTCACTGAAAAAACCATAGGTTTCAGGGACGTTATAGTTAGTTGGAGATTTCACTCGTACAAAACCAGAGAAATTCCACCGTTATAGTTAGTTCAGCTAACTATAACTCGCGCCCATAATGCACTGCTGATGACGTCACATATTACATCATTCATGACATGGTCAGTGACATCACTGATGACATCACTGATGACATCTCAAATGACATCACTGATGACATCATGCAGTGACTGTGTGTTTCTATAAACTTTAAATTTGTTTTAGATATATGCCAAGGTGTATTGAAGAATTACTGGGTGTATAAGTATCTGGATGGTGGATTTAGTAGGTGCGTGACTGACTGTATAATTGAGTGATTAAATGTGTCTTACTGAATGCATGGGTTAGTGACTAAACTGTGTGAATGTCTGTATCAGTCTGTCTGTAGTTGTGTAAGCTGCTGCATGTGTTGGTCAGTAGCTACATGAGTGTCTATATGGGTTATCGATTGGTTGCCTGAGTATTTGTATGGGTGCCTGAGTGTGTGTGTGGGTGTGTGGGAGGTGTGTGACTCTGTGCATAGATGTGTGAGTGGTTGATTCACTGGGTGTATGGGTTCAAGAGTGCATGTGGAAACAGCTGTATGGGTGGGTGAGTGTGTGTATAGGTGTGTTGGTGAGTGAATGGATGTCTTAGTGGTACATGTCGAAGTAACTAGATATATGTAAAAGGCAGTGTATGTGAGAGTTGGAGTATGTAAATGACTATACATGAGAGTCAGTGATTGTGAGAGTGGCTGTATGGATGAGTGTGTACTTGTATCAGTGATTGTGTAAGAGAGTAAGTATGCGTTAGTATCTGTATGAATAAGTGATGTGGTGTGTGTATAACTGTATAGGTGAGTAAATAGAAGTGTGATTGATTCTTTGCATGACTGACTAGGTGTGTGAGCAACTCTGGATGAGTGGTGGTGTGTGAGTGTCTGTATAGGTGTATGAGTGCATATGATAGTGCCGTACTAATGAGTGTCTGCATCTATGAGTGGCTGTATGGGTGAATGAGTGGACGTGTGTGTAGACCTAGGAATCAGTGAGTGGGTATGTAGTAACTGGTATTGGTGTGTCTATGGTTTTGAAAATGGTAGTCGGTATTCTAGAGTGGGTGTATCTAAAGTTATATTAGGGTGTGAGGAGGTGCATCAGATTATCACATGCATGATGTCATCAGTGATTCATCAGTGATGTCATTTGAGATGTCATCAGTGATGTCATCAGTGATGTCACTGACCATGTCATCAATGATGTAATATGTGACGTCATCAGCAGTGCATTGCGGGGCGCGAGTTATAGTTAGCTGAACTAACTATAACGGTGGAATTTCTCTGGTTTTGTACGAGTGAAATCTCCAACTAACTATAACGTCCCTGAAACCTATGGTTTTTTCAGCGAATTTCTTAGGTTTTTTAAATGCTAATTTCGAACTATAACGTGCCTGAAACCTATGGTTTTTCAGTGAATTTCAAAGGTTTTTTAAATGCTAATTTCTATCTATAACATAGTAGTCGCGTTTGCAGAGTGGTGGAGAAAGGTGAGCATGGCCTTCAAACACATTTTAGCAATCCCACTGTGTGGGATTTAGCGGACGTAACAGGAGGGATAGTTAGCCCCCAACGTCAACCTTGGTGGCCAACTCCCCCTTTTATTACCTCCAGTAAATCCCATACAGCAGAATTGCTAACTTGTTATATCAGGCCCCACCCCCTCCCTGCAGCACTCTGCAAATGCGCTCCCTGGCGCATTCTACGTTGGGGCATTAAGTTCCCTTCAATCCTGAGGGTCCCTGGGGGCAAACTAGCCCACCACGTACCTTCAATTTGCACCACAGAGCTGCGTCACAGAGAGGTGTTCTGAGGCCACGCCCCTTTTTACACCTCTCTGCAATGCAGCTCTGTGGGGCAAACTGAAGGTACCTCGTGGGCTAGTTGGCCCCCAGGGACCCTCATCATTGAAGGGGACTCAATCCCCCAAGTTACAATGCGCCAGGGGGCCATTTGCACACTAGCCATATCAGGCCCCGTCCCCTCCCTGCACCACTGTGCAAACGCGCCCCCTGGCGTGTTGTAAGTTGGTGGATTAAGTCCCCTTGAATCCTAAGGGTCCCTGGGGGCCAACTAGCCCACCAGGTACCTCCAGTAAGCGCCACAGAGCTACGTTGCAGAGTGGTGTAAAAAGGGGCATGGCCTCAGACCACCTCTCTGCAACGCAGCTCTGTGGCGCAAACTGAAGGTACCTAGTGGGCTAGTTGGCCCCCAGGTACCCTCAGGATTGAAGAGGACTTAATCCCCCAAGTTACAACGCGCCAGGGGGCCCATTTGCACACTTGCCATATCAGGCCCCGCCCCCTCCCTGCACCACTGTGCAAACGCGCCCCCTGGCGCATTGTAAGTTGGGGGATTAAGTCCCCTTGAATCCTAAGGGTCCCTGGGGGCCAACTAGCCCACTAGGTACCTTCAGTTTGCGACAGAGAGCTGCGTTGCAGAGAGGTGGTCTGAGGCCACGCCCCTTTTTACACCACTTTGCAACGCAGCTCTGTGTCGCAAACTGAAGGTATAGCAAACAGCAGTGTCCCGGGACACTGCAGGAGCCGGCCCTGGGGGGTGGTGGTCCCCAGGGCCATCACGGGCTCCAGGAGGGGGGCCGCGCGGCCCCCCTCCCATCACATGCACAGCCCCGGGGAGGTGGTGGTCCCCGGGGCTCGGGGTCCGTAACGGACCCCCAAATTTTCATTTTAGTGCCCCGGGGAGGTGGCGGTCCCTGGGGCATGTGGGGGGGCTCGAGCCCCCCCACACAGGTCTATTATTTTTAAAAAACAAGCCCTGGGGGGGTGGCGGTCCCCGGGGCTGCGGGGGGCTGTGTGGCCCCGCAAATATTTAAGAAAAGCCTGGGGGGGTGGCGGTCCCCGGGGCTTGGGGGGGCCTTTGAGGCCTTAAAAAACAAGCCCCGGGGGGTGGCGGTCCCCGGGGCTGCGGGGGGGCTGTGTGCCCCGCAAATATTTAAGAAAAGCTCCGGGGGTGGCGGTCCCCGGGGCTTGGGGGGGCCTTTGAGGCCCCCCCACACATTTAAAAAAATAAGCCCCGGGGGATGGCGGTCCCCGGGGCTGCAGGGCCCCCCTGGGCCCCCCGCAAATATATTTTCCCATGCCCTTGGGACTTGGCCCACCCGGGGGATTAAATACAACGAAGCGCGGGAGCCCATGCTTCGTTTTTTTAAATTTCATCGGCGGGATTCGCGGATCCTTCGCGAATTTTGCCGGTTTTTAAAAAAAAAATGCTTTTTTTGGCCTTTGTGGGTCCTTGTGGGACCCCCTGAGCAGGCCTGGGGGGTCAGGGTGTTTCTACCCTGTCCCCTTTTCTTGTTTTTCAGACTTGTTTCACTGTTTTCTTGTGACTCGGTTCTACCGAGTCACAAGATGGCTGCCAACACTTCCTGGTTTGGAGTGTTGACAGCCAATTAGAATAAAGCTTGTGGTCGGGAGGGTTCGCGAACCCTCTCTCGGCCATAGATATCGAAACTTTTATTTTTTGAATTTCTCTGCAACTACTAAACGGATTTACACCATTTAAAAAAGGACGCTTTCTGAACCAAGCACTACCTTTTTGCCAAATTTGGTGTAATTCCGTTCAGCAGTTCAGGCTGTAGCCTTGGCTAAAGTTTCCTATGCAAAATTGATTTTCCGACCTCTATTTTTTAAATTTCTCTGGAGCTACTGGACGGATTTACACCATTTAACAAAAAGGACTCTTTCTGACAGGAGCTGACCGGAGCGCCCCACTAGTTTTGAAACTTTCACGATG
This sequence comes from Calotriton arnoldi, assembly GCA_963921515.1. Classification (NCBI taxonomy): domain Eukaryota; kingdom Metazoa; phylum Chordata; class Amphibia; order Caudata; family Salamandridae; genus Calotriton; species Calotriton arnoldi. Next base: position 76,623 of record CAWUFW010011966.1, on the reverse strand, counting down.
ATTCGTCAAACGACGCCAAAGTTATTGAGAAAACAAAAAATGCTTTTCCTATGGAAAATAGGTCCTAACTATAACTACCTACTGGCGACCGCCAGTAGGTAATATATATATATATATATATTCTATTCCACCTATTGCCCAAAGCATAGGACACACTCTCCATCCGTTTCATAAGGCAACAACGCATACAGCAATTCCATAGGCACAATAACAATTGCCTTACGCGTTTCAGACATAGTTCGTCCTTGTTCACAGGCAGAGCGGCAGCAAAATGAATGGCGAAGACTGCTGATGTACGTCACAAGTACCTTTATATTGCCTTCAGGTGAGGCCTTTACACTCACAAAATGCATTGTGGGATCAGCAGTTCTTAAATCCATATTACAGTTCATAATAAAGCTTGCGCTGCCCACTCTCAATATCATATCACAATTCGGCCATTAGTGGGCCACCCATAAAGCTGCAGGCCCCACCTGAAGGCAATATAAAGGTACTTGCGACGTACATCAGCAGTCTTCGCCATTCATTTTGCTGCCGCTCTGCCTGTGAACAAGGACGAACTATGTCTGAAACGCGTAAGGCAATTGTTATTGTGCCTATGGAATTGCTGTCTGCGTTGTTGCCTTATGAGACCGATGGAGAGTGTGTCCTATGCTTTGGGCAATAAGTGGAATAGAATATATATATATATATCCCTGCTCCAACCACGAAGCACCGCCGTGGTTTGGGAAGCACCCGCCCTTTGAGTGACCCGCAAGTGGGGTGCATTAGGAGCTGGATATATATATATATATATCACCAGACTTTCTCCTCCCAAAAGAGCAGAGGACACAGCGGGGTACGTATGGTTGCTTTATTTAAAAACTGGACGGCATGACCGGTTTCGGCTGTGCGCCTTTCTCAAATGCCACAGTTCAGTGCTGAGTCACCTGACAAAGTCTCAATAAGCTCCTCCTTTCCCAATGGTGGAAGGCTCACCTGCGCCGCTTTAGTCTGCAGGACGTTGCATCAGCCAAATGTTGAGACTGCATGCCCCATAATGCAGCGTGTTGGTTCATACCGCGTTGCAGGAGATGAACTCAGCGAAAATACTGGCGATAAAACAACCTTGGGTCCCCAACTTCCAGCTGACCCAATTCGCAGGAACCAAGGCTGAGGGTGTAAGGACAGTGCCAGCACCTATCCAAGCAGTCTTGGACCGCCATTTGGCAGCAGCATCTCGATCCCCTGAAGTATGGGCGGCGGGTCGCAATCATCCGATTCCTCGGTACAAAAGTTGCAGTTGCTCATGTTCATGCGACCTCAAAATGGAATGGTCCTCTGTTGCGCACCACGAGCTGTGCGCTACATGTATCACCAGACTTTCTCCTCCCAAAAGAGCAGAGGACACAGCGGGGTACGTATGGTTGCTTTATTTAAAAACTGGACGGCATGACCGGTTTCGGCTGTGCGCCTTTCTCAAATGCCACAGTTCAGTGCTGAGTCACCTGACAAAGTCTCAATAAGCTCCTCCTTTCCCAATGGTGGAAGGCTCACCTGCGCCGCTTTAGTCTGCAGGACGTTGCATCAGCCAAATGTTGAGACTGCATGCCCCATAATGCAGCGTGTTGGTTCATACCGCGTTGCAGGAGATGAACTCAGCGAAAATACTGGCGATAAAACAACCTTGGGTCCCCAACTTCCAGCTGACCCAATTCGCAGGAACCAAGGCTGAGGGTGTAAGGACAGTGCCAGCACCTATCCAAGCAGTCTTGGACCGCCATTTGGCAGCAGCATCTCGATCCCCTGAAGTATGGGCGGCGGGTCGCAATCATCCGATTCCTCGGTACAAAAGTTGCAGTTGCTCATGTTCATGCGACCTCAAAATGGAAGGGTCCTCTGTTGCGCACCACGAGCTGTGCGCTACATGTATCACCAGACTTTCTCCTCCCAAAAGAGCAGAGGACACAGCGGGGTACGTATGGTTGCTTTATTTAAAAACTGGACGGCATGACCGGTTTCGGCTGTGCGCCTTTCTCAAATGCCACAGTTCAGTGCTGAGTCACCTGACAAAGTCTCAATAAGCTCCTCCTTTCCCAATGGTGGAAGGCTCACCTGCGCCGCTTTAGTCTGCAGGACGTTGCATCAGCCAAATGTTGAGACTGCATGCCCCATAATGCAGCGTGTTGGTTCATACCGCGTTGCAGGAGATGAACTCAGCGAAAATACTGGCGATAAAACAACCTTGGGTCCCCAACTTCCAGCTGACCCAATTCGCAGGAACCAAGGCTGAGGGTGTAAGGACAGTGCCAGCACCTATCCAAGCAGTCTTGGACCGCCATTTGGCAGCAGCATCTCGATCCCCTGAAGTATGGGCGGCGGGTCGCAATCATCCGATTCCTCGGTACAAAAGTTGCAGTTGCTCATGTTCATGCGACCTCAAAATGGAAGGGTCCTCTGTTGCGCACCACGAGCTGTGCGCTACATGTATCACCAGACTTTCTCCTCCCAAAGAGCAGAGGACACAGCGGGGTACGTATGGTTGCTTTATTTAAAAACTGGACGGCATGACCGGTTTCGGCTGTGCGCCTTTCTCAAATGCCACAGTTCAGTGCTGAGTCACCTGACAAAGTCTCAATAAGCTCCTCCTTTCCCAATGGTGGAAGGCTCACCTGCGCCGCTTTAGTCTGCAGGACGTTGCATCAGCCAAATGTTGAGACTGCATGCCCCATAATGCAGCGTGTTGGTTCATACCGCGTTGCAGGAGATGAACTCAGCGAAAATACTGGCGATAAAACAACCTTGGGTCCCCAACTTCCAGCTGACCCAATTCGCAGGAACCAAGGCTGAGGGTGTAAGGACAGTGCCAGCACCTATCCAAGCAGTCTTGGACCGCCATTTGGCAGCAGCATCTCGATCCCCTGAAGTATGGGCGGCGGGTCGCAATCATCCGATTCCTCGGTACAAAAGTTGCAGTTGCTCATGTTCATGCGACCTCAAAATGGAAGGGTCCTCTGTTGCGCACCACGAGCTGTGCGCTACATGTATCACCAGACTTTCTCCTCCCAAAAGAGCAGAGGACACAGCGGGGTACGTATGGTTGCTTTATTTAAAAACTGGACGGCATGACCGGTTTCGGCTGTGCGCCTTTCTCAAATGCCACAGTTCAGTGCTGAGTCACCTGACAAAGTCTCAATAAGCTCCTCCTTTCCCAATGGTGGAAGGCTCACCTGCGCCGCTTTAGTCTGCAGGACGTTGCATCAGCCAAATGTTGAGACTGCATGCCCCATAATGCAGCGTGTTGGTTCATACCGCGTTGCAGGAGATGAACTCAGCGAAAATACTGGCGATAAAACAACCTTGGGTCCCCAACTTCCAGCTGACCCAATTCGCAGGAACCAAGGCTGAGGGTGTAAGGACAGTGCCAGCACCTATCCAAGCAGTCTTGGACCGCCATTTGGCAGCAGCATCTCGATCCCCTGAAGTATGGGCGGCGGGTCGCAATCATCCGATTCCTCGGTACAAAAGTTGCAGTTGCTCATGTTCATGCGACCTCAAAATGGAAGGGTCCTCTGTTGCGCACCACGAGCTGTGCGCTACATGTATCACCAGACTTTCTCCTCCCAAAAGAGCAGAGGACACAGCGGGGTACGTATGGTTGCTTTATTTAAAAACTGGACGGCATGACCGGTTTCGGCTGTGCGCCTTTCTCAAATGCCACAGTTCAGTGCTGAGTCACCTGACAAAGTCTCAATAAGCTCCTCCTTTCCCAATGGTGGAAGGCTCACCTGCGCCGCTTTAGTCTGCAGGACGTTGCATCAGCCAAATGTTGAGACTGCATGCCCCATAATGCAGCGTGTTGGTTCATACCGCGTTGCAGGAGATGAACTCAGCGAAAATACTGGCGATAAAACAACCTTGGGTCCCCAACTTCCAGCTGACCCAATTCGCAGGAACCAAGGCTGAGGGTGTAAGGACAGTGCCAGCACCTATCCAAGCAGTCTTGGACCGCCATTTGGCAGCAGCATCTCGATCCCCTGAAGTATGGGCGGCGGGTCGCAATCATCCGATTCCTCGGTACAAAAGTTGCAGTTGCTCATGTTCATGCGACCTCAAAATGGAAGGGTCCTCTGTTGCGCACCACGAGCTGTGCGCTACATGTATCACCAGACTTTCTCCTCCCAAAAGAGCAGAGGACACAGCGGGGTACGTATGGTTGCTTTATTTAAAAACTGGACGGCATGACCGGTTTCGGCTGTGCGCCTTTCTCAAATGCCACAGTTCAGTGCTGAGTCACCTGACAAAGTCTCAATAAGCTCCTCCTTTCCCAATGGTGGAAGGCTCACCTGCGCCGCTTTAGTCTGCAGGACGTTGCATCAGCCAAATGTTGAGACTGCATGCCCCATAATGCAGCGTGTTGGTTCATACCGCGTTCGCGTTGCAGGAGATGAACTCAGCGAAAATACTGGCGATAAAACAACCTTGGGTCCCCAACTTCCAGCTGACCCAATTCGCAGGAACCAAGGCTGAGGGTGTAAGGACAGTGCCAGCACCTATCCAAGCAGTCTTGGACCGCCATTTGGCAGCAGCATCTCGATCCCCTGAAGTATGGGCGGCGGGTCGCAATCATCCGATTCCTCGGTACAAAAGTTGCAGTTGCTCATGTTCATGCGACCTCAAAATGGAAGGGTCCTCTGTTGCGCACCACGAGCTGTGCGCTACATGTATCACCAGACTTTCTCCTCCCAAAGAGCAGAGGACACAGCGGGGTACGTATGGTTGCTTTATTTAAAAACTGGACGGCATGACCGGTTTCGGCTGTGCGCCTTTCTCAAATGCCACAGTTCAGTGCTGAGTCACCTGACAAAGTCTCAATAAGCTCCTCCTTTCCCAATGGTGGAAGGCTCACCTGCGCCGCTTTAGTCTGCAGGACGTTGCATCAGCCAAATGTTGAGACTGCATGCCCCATAATGCAGCGTGTTGGTTCATACCGCGTTGCAGGAGATGAACTCAGCGAAAATACTGGCGATAAAACAACCTTGGGTCCCCAACTTCCAGCTGACCCAATTCGCAGGAACCAAGGCTGAGGGTGTAAGGACAGTGCCAGCACCTATCCAAGCAGTCTTGGACCGCCATTTGGCAGCAGCATCTCGATCCCCTGAAGTATGGGCGGCGGGTCGCAATCATCCGATTCCTCGGTACAAAAGTTGCAGTTGCTCATGTTCATGCGACCTCAAAATGGAAGGGTCCTCTGTTGCGCACCACGAGCTGTGCGCTACATGTATCACCAGACTTTCTCCTCCCAAAGAGCAGAGGACACAGCGGGGTACGTATGGTTGCTTTATTTAAAAACTGGACGGCATGACCGGTTTCGGCTGTGCGCCTTTCTCAAATGCCACAGTTCAGTGCTGAGTCACCTGACAAAGTCTCAATAAGCTCCTCCTTTCCCAATGGTGGAAGGCTCACCTGCGCCGCTTTAGTCTGCAGGACGTTGCATCAGCCAAATGTTGAGACTGCATGCCCCATAATGCAGCGTGTTGGTTCATACCGCGTTGCAGGAGATGAACTCAGCGAAAATACTGGCGATAAAACAACCTTGGGTCCCCAACTTCCAGCTGACCCAATTCGCAGGAACCAAGGCTGAGGGTGTAAGGACAGTGCCAGCACCTATCCAAGCAGTCTTGGACCGCCATTTGGCAGCAGCATCTCGATCCCCTGAAGTATGGGCGGCGGGTCGCAATCATCCGATTCCTCGGTACAAAAGTTGCAGTTGCTCATGTTCATGCGACCTCAAAATGGAAGGGTCCTCTGTTGCGCACCACGAGCTGTGCGCTACATGTATCACCAGACTTTCTCCTCCCAAAAGAGCAGAGGACACAGCGGGGTACGTATGGTTGCTTTATTTAAAAACTGGACGGCATGACCGGTTTCGGCTGTGCGCCTTTCTCAAATGCCACAGTTCAGTGCTGAGTCACCTGACAAAGTCTCAATAAGCTCCTCCTTTCCCAATGGTGGAAGGCTCACCTGCGCCGCTTTAGTCTGCAGGACGTTGCATCAGCCAAATGTTGAGACTGCATGCCCCATAATGCAGCGTGTTGGTTCATACCGCGTTGCAGGAGATGAACTCAGCGAAAATACTGGCGATAAAACAACCTTGGGTCCCCAACTTCCAGCTGACCCAATTCGCAGGAACCAAGGCTGAGGGTGTAAGGACAGTGCCAGCACCTATCCAAGCAGTCTTGGACCGCCATTTGGCAGCAGCATCTCGATCCCCTGAAGTATGGGCGGCGGGTCGCAATCATCCGATTCCTCGGTACAAAAGTTGCAGTTGCTCATGTTCATGCGACCTCAAAATGGAAGGGTCCTCTGTTGCGCACCACGAGCTGTGCGCTACATGTATCACCAGACTTTCTCCTCCCAAAGAGCAGAGGACACAGCGGGGTACGTATGGTTGCTTTATTTAAAAACTGGACGGCATGACCGGTTTCGGCTGTGCGCCTTTCTCAAATGCCACAGTTCAGTGCTGAGTCACCTGACAAAGTCTCAATAAGCTCCTCCTTTCCCAATGGTGGAAGGCTCACCTGCGCCGCTTTAGTCTGCAGGACGTTGCATCAGCCAAATGTTGAGACTGCATGCCCCATAATGCAGCGTGTTGGTTCATACCGCGTTGCAGGAGATGAACTCAGCGAAAATACTGGCGATAAAACAACCTTGGGTCCCCAACTTCCAGCTGACCCAATTCGCAGGAACCAAGGCTGAGGGTGTAAGGACAGTGCCAGCACCTATCCAAGCAGTCTTGGACCGCCATTTGGCAGCAGCATCTCGATCCCCTGAAGTATGGGCGGCGGGTCGCAATCATCCGATTCCTCGGTACAAAAGTTGCAGTTGCTCATGTTCATGCGACCTCAAAATGGAAGGGTCCTCTGTTGCGCACCACGAGCTGTGCGCTACATGTATCACCAGACTTTCTCCTCCCAAAGAGCAGAGGACACAGCGGGGTACGTATGGTTGCTTTATTTAAAAACTGGACGGCATGACCGGTTTCGGCTGTGCGCCTTTCTCAAATGCCACAGTTCAGTGCTGAGTCACCTGACAAAGTCTCAATAAGCTCCTCCTTTCCCAATGGTGGAAGGCTCACCTGCGCCGCTTTAGTCTGCAGGACGTTGCATCAGCCAAATGTTGAGACTGCATGCCCCATAATGCAGCGTGTTGGTTCATACCGCGTTGCAGGAGATGAACTCAGCGAAAATACTGGCGATAAAACAACCTTGGGTCCCCAACTTCCAGCTGACCCAATTCGCAGGAACCAAGGCTGAGGGTGTAAGGACAGTGCCAGCACCTATCCAAGCAGTCTTGGACCGCCATTTGGCAGCAGCATCTCGATCCCCTGAAGTATGGGCGGCGGGTCGCAATCATCCGATTCCTCGGTACAAAAGTTGCAGTTGCTCATGTTCATGCGACCTCAAAATGGAAGGGTCCTCTGTTGCGCACCACGAGCTGTGCGCTACATGTATCACCAGACTTTCTCCTCCCAAAGAGCAGAGGACACAGCGGGGTACGTATGGTTGCTTTATTTAAAAACTGGACGGCATGACCGGTTTCGGCTGTGCGCCTTTCTCAAATGCCACAGTTCAGTGCTGAGTCACCTGACAAAGTCTCAATAAGCTCCTCCTTTCCCAATGGTGGAAGGCTCACCTGCGCCGCTTTAGTCTGCAGGACGTTGCATCAGCCAAATGTTGAGACTGCATGCCCCATAATGCAGCGTGTTGGTTCATACCGCGTTGCAGGAGATGAACTCAGCGAAAATACTGGCGATAAAACAACCTTGGGTCCCCAACTTCCAGCTGACCCAATTCGCAGGAACCAAGGCTGAGGGTGTAAGGACAGTGCCAGCACCTATCCAAGCAGTCTTGGACCGCCATTTGGCAGCAGCATCTCGATCCCCTGAAGTATGGGCGGCGGGTCGCAATCATCCGATTCCTCGGTACAAAAGTTGCAGTTGCTCATGTTCATGCGACCTCAAAATGGAAGGGTCCTCTGTTGCGCACCACGAGCTGTGCGCTACATGTATCACCAGACTTTCTCCTCCCAAAAGAGCAGAGGACACAGCGGGGTACGTATGGTTGCTTTATTTAAAAACTGGACGGCATGACCGGTTTCGGCTGTGCGCCTTTCTCAAATGCCACAGTTCAGTGCTGAGTCACCTGACAAAGTCTCAATAAGCTCCTCCTTTCCCAATGGTGGAAGGCTCACCTGCGCCGCTTTAGTCTGCAGGACGTTGCATCAGCCAAATGTTGAGACTGCATGCCCCATAATGCAGCGTGTTGGTTCATACCGCGTTGCAGGAGATGAACTCAGCGAAAATACTGGCGATAAAACAACCTTGGGTCCCCAACTTCCAGCTGACCCAATTCGCAGGAACCAAGGCTGAGGGTGTAAGGACAGTGCCAGCACCTATCCAAGCAGTCTTGGACCGCCATTTGGCAGCAGCATCTCGATCCCCTGAAGTATGGGCGGCGGGTCGCAATCATCCGATTCCTCGGTACAAAAGTTGCAGTTGCTCATGTTCATGCGACCTCAAAATGGAAGGGTCCTCTGTTGCGCACCACGAGCTGTGCGCTACATGTATCACCAGACTTTCTCCTCCCAAAAGAGCAGAGGACACAGCGGGGTACGTATGGTTGCTTTATTTAAAAACTGGACGGCATGACCGGTTTCGGCTGTGCGCCTTTCTCAAATGCCACAGTTCAGTGCTGAGTCACCTGACAAAGTCTCAATAAGCTCCTCCTTTCCCAATGGTGGAAGGCTCACCTGCGCCGCTTTAGTCTGCAGGACGTTGCATCAGCCAAATGTTGAGACTGCATGCCCCATAATGCAGCGTGTTGGTTCATACCGCGTTGCAGGAGATGAACTCAGCGAAAATACTGGCGATAAAACAACCTTGGGTCCCCAACTTCCAGCTGACCCAATTCGCAGGAACCAAGGCTGAGGGTGTAAGGACAGTGCCAGCACCTATCCAAGCAGTCTTGGACCGCCATTTGGCAGCAGCATCTCGATCCCCTGAAGTATGGGCGGCGGGTCGCAATCATCCGATTCCTCGGTACAAAAGTTGCAGTTGCTCATGTTCATGCGACCTCAAAATGGAAGGGTCCTCTGTTGCGCACCACGAGCTGTGCGCTACATGTATCACCAGACTTTCTCCTCCCAAAAGAGCAGAGGACACAGCGGGGTACGTATGGTTGCTTTATTTAAAAACTGGACGGCATGACCGGTTTCGGCTGTGCGCCTTTCTCAAATGCCACAGTTCAGTGCTGAGTCACCTGACAAAGTCTCAATAAGCTCCTCCTTTCCCAATGGTGGAAGGCTCACCTGCGCCGCTTTAGTCTGCAGGACGTTGCATCAGCCAAATGTTGAGACTGCATGCCCCATAATGCAGCGTGTTGGTTCATACCGCGTTGCAGGAGATGAACTCAGCGAAAATACTGGCGATAAAACAACCTTGGGTCCCCAACTTCCAGCTGACCCAATTCGCAGGAACCAAGGCTGAGGGTGTAAGGACAGTGCCAGCACCTATCCAAGCAGTCTTGGACCGCCATTTGGCAGCAGCATCTCGATCCCCTGAAGTATGGGCGGCGGGTCGCAATCATCCGATTCCTCGGTACAAAAGTTGCAGTTGCTCATGTTCATGCGACCTCAAAATGGAAGGGTCCTCTGTTGCGCACCACGAGCTGTGCGCTACATGTATCACCAGACTTTCTCCTCCCAAAGAGCAGAGGACACAGCGGGGTACGTATGGTTGCTTTATTTAAAAACTGGACGGCATGACCGGTTTCGGCTGTGCGCCTTTCTCAAATGCCACAGTTCAGTGCTGAGTCACCTGACAAAGTCTCAATAAGCTCCTCCTTTCCCAATGGTGGAAGGCTCACCTGCGCCGCTTTAGTCTGCAGGACGTTGCATCAGCCAAATGTTGAGACTGCATGCCCCATAATGCAGCGTGTTGGTTCATACCGCGTTGCAGGAGATGAACTCAGCGAAAATACTGCCGATAAAACAACCTTGGGTCCCCAACTTCCAGCTGACCCAATTCGCAGGAACCAAGGCTGAGGGTGTAAGGACAGTGCCAGCACCTATCCAAGCAGTCTTGGACCGCCATTTGGCAGCAGCATCTCGATCCCCTGAAGTATGGGCGGCGGGTCGCAATCATCCGATTCCTCGGTACAAAAGTTGCAGTTGCTCATGTTCATGCGACCTCAAAATGGAAGGGTCCTCTGTTGCGCACCACGAGCTGTGCGCTACATGTATCACCAGACTTTCTCCTCCCAAAAGAGCAGAGGACACAGCGGGGTACGTATGGTTGCTTTATTTAAAAACTGGACGGCATGACCGGTTTCGGCTGTGCGCCTTTCTCAAATGCCACAGTTCAGTGCTGAGTCACCTGACAAAGTCTCAATAAGCTCCTCCTTTCCCAATGGTGGAAGGCTCACCTGCGCCGCTTTAGTCTGCAGGACGTTGCATCAGCCAAATGTTGAGACTGCATGCCCCATAATGCAGCGTGTTGGTTCATACCGCGTTGCAGGAGATGAACTCAGCGAAAATACTGGCGATAAAACAACCTTGGGTCCCCAACTTCCAGCTGACCCAATTCGCAGGAACCAAGGCTGAGGGTGTAAGGACAGTGCCAGCACCTATCCAAGCAGTCTTGGACCGCCATTTGGCAGCAGCATCTCGATCCCCTGAAGTATGGGCGGCGGGTCGCAATCATCCGATTCCTCGGTACAAAAGTTGCAGTTGCTCATGTTCATGCGACCTCAAAATGGAAGGGTCCTCTGTTGCGCACCACGAGCTGTGCGCTACATGTATCACCAGACTTTCTCCTCCCAAAAGAGCAGAGGACACAGCGGGGTACGTATGGTTGCTTTATTTAAAAACTGGACGGCATGACCGGTTTCGGCTGTGCGCCTTTCTCAAATGCCACAGTTCAGTGCTGAGTCACCTGACAAAGTCTCAATAAGCTCCTCCTTTCCCAATGGTGGAAGGCTCACCTGCGCCGCTTTAGTCTGCAGGACGTTGCATCAGCCAAATGTTGAGACTGCATGCCCCATAATGCAGCGTGTTGGTTCATACCGCGTTGCAGGAGATGAACTCAGCGAAAATACTGGCGATAAAACAACCTTGGGTCCCCAACTTCCAGCTGACCCAATTCGCAGGAACCAAGGCTGAGGGTGTAAGGACAGTGCCAGCACCTATCCAAGCAGTCTTGGACCGCCATTTGGCAGCAGCATCTCGATCCCCTGAAGTATGGGCGGCGGGTCGCAATCATCCGATTCCTCGGTACAAAAGTTGCAGTTGCTCATGTTCATGCGACCTCAAAATGGAAGGGTCCTCTGTTGCGCACCACGAGCTGTGCGCTACATGTATCACCAGACTTTCTCCTCCCAAAGAGCAGAGGACACAGCGGGGTACGTATGGTTGCTTTATTTAAAAACTGGACGGCATGACCGGTTTCGGCTGTGCGCCTTTCTCAAATGCCACAGTTCAGTGCTGAGTCACCTGACAAAGTCTCAATAAGCTCCTCCTTTCCCAATGGTGGAAGGCTCACCTGCGCCGCTTTAGTCTGCAGGACGTTGCATCAGCCAAATGTTGAGACTGCATGCCCCATAATGCAGCGTGTTGGTTCATACCGCGTTGCAGGAGATGAACTCAGCGAAAATACTGGTGATAAAACAACCTTGGGTCCCCAACTTCCAGCTGACCCAATTCGCAGGAACCAAGGCTGAGGGTTTAAGGACAGTGCCAGCACCTATCCAAGCAGTCTTGGACCGCCATTTGGCAGCAGCATCTCGATCCCCTGAAGTATGGGCGGCGGGTCGCAATCATCCGATTCCTCGGTACAAAAGTTGCAGTTGCTCATGTTCATGCGACCTCAAAATGGAAGGGTCCTCTGTCCACGAGCTGTGCGCTACCTGTATCACCAGACTTTCTCCTCCCAAAAGAGCAGAGGACACAGCGGGGTACGTAGCCCTGGGGGGTCAGGGTGTTTCTACCCTGTCCCCTTTTCTTGTTTTTCAGACTTGTTTCACTGTTTTCTTGTGACTCGGTTCTACCGAGTCACAAGATGGCTGCCAACACTTCCTGGTTTGGAGTGTTGACAGCCAATTAGAATAAAGCTTGTGGTCGGGAGGGTGGGTGAGGCCTTTACACTCACAAAATGCATTGTGGGATCAGCAGTTCTTAAATCCATATTACAGTTCATAATAAAGCTTGCGCTGCCCACTCTCAATATCATATCACAATTCGGCCATTAGTGGGCTACCCATAAAGCTGCAGGCCCCACCTGAAGGCAATATAAAGGTACTTGCGACGTACATCAGCAGTCTTCGCCATTCATTTTGCTGCCGCTCTGCCTGTGAACAAGGACGAACTATGTCTGAAACGCGTAAGGCAATTGTTATTGTGCCTATGGAATTGCTGTCTGCGTTGTTGCCTTATGAGACCGATGGAGAGTGTGTCCTATGCTTTGGGCAATAGGTGGAATAGAATATATATATATATATATATATATATATATATATATATATATATATATATATATATATATATATATATATATATATATCCCTGCTCCAACCACGAAGCACCGCCGTGGTTTGGGAAGCACCCGCCCTTTGAGTGACCCGCAAGTGGGGTGCATTAGGACCTGGATATATATATATATATATATATATATATATATATATATATATATATATATGTATGTATATATACACACACTAACATAGCTCCAGACTGCAGTTGCTAGTTGCTAATAATACATTTCAAAAAGCCCTTAATGCACATTAGCACTTGGCTCCAGTAAAGAGGCGCAACCACACAGCACTCACCGTCTCTGTTGTTAAATTATTTTTGGAATCTTCCTGCTTCCTTGCAGAAACTCCCATCAAAGTAGTTTAATTAGTTATGTAATCCTCCACTTCTGCACTTACACAAAGTCTCTCATGCCTCAGATGTTTACTCTTTGGATTAGAAAGGTTCATTCACAGGAAATAGCTATTGTTTCTTTGCCTTCCCATGGGAAACTGCACAGTATTGGAAACCAGTCAAGAGTAGAAATGTATTCAAAGAACCACGTAGAGACATCCCTCACCTCTGCCAAACCATTGTTTTTGGCTGGTGTAACCAATGACCAAGTCTGTCTCATACAGAGAAAGGCTCACTGAAGCTCTGTGTCTAAGACTGGCGCTCGAGATCCTAAAATAATAACTGCGTGTCTTGCAAGTGTTGCATAAGGAAGCGGAGGTCACAAAGCCTACTTGTGTCAAGTATTTATAGTAGACATAAATTCAGGGCGGCTCCTCTGTTATGGAGGAGGAGCATTGCCCCACTGCTGAGTGGCAACAGATTAAAACACATAAAAAATAAAATGATAATAAAGCAATTTTATTATTGTTTTATTTTTTATCTAACTTGCAGGATGCCAGTGTGCCGATTCCTAGGGTGGGGCCACCCTGGCAGCAGCTGCCGCAGGGGGGAGAAGTAGTTGGCACTGCAAGTGCACATGTCGGTTTGGCCGACTGTTTGAGGACGGCCAAACCGACATACGCACTTCGCATTTCTCCAACCCGAGGTGTGTTGCACAGCCGGGTAGAGACCACACAGGCTCCCAGGCCCTGTCTGAGGGGCAAACCAGGCCCCTCAGACCAATCCCAGTGTTTCTCTCATACTGGGTAATAGTATTTCCAGCATTAGAGCAGCGTCGGGAGTGGCATCTGAGAGCCTGCGTAGTGTGCACCAGCCCGTGGGAGTCAAGGATCGGAAGAGGAGCAAGGCAGTGGCCGCAGCGGCAGGTATGTGATATTTTATATTTTTTAATTGATATTTTTCGCTGTTTTTTATGTTTATATTTCTCCCACGCTGGCTGCCTCACCACTTTGCATCCCATGCAGCCACCACTGGACATAATGTGCTTAGCTGCTACCAAGCACAACACGCTAAAAACATACACAAAATGGAAGCTAGATAGCATAAGTAAGGTGCTTAAAAATAAAAAATGGCAGATGCACAGAAAAAGTAGGATAGCTCAGTGGGTTGAGCACCTGAAGGAGAGGCCTGTCTATGACTTCAGGCAGGACAAGCTCTTTCATTATACATTATTATGGCCTGGGCCCGGGAATATCTGCTAAGCGGCCCTTTGCTGGTGAAGTGGAGCGACCCTCGAACCTAGGCATTGGACTCTTAATGCTGTAGTCTGCGGGGGAAGTGTAAGGGGTGAGCTTACATTTGCAGTGATCGGAATGATTTAGCACAGCACATGATGCAGCTTTAGCACAATCAGCCAAGTACGTGATGCCTGACCCTGCCCGGGAAGACAAAATGGCGGCGACCGGTAGGATCGGAAACCGGAGCTGACTCCCAGGACAAGGATGCTGTGCCGACACGAGCTTGCCCCGACCGAGGAGGCTCCACCGCCCAATAAAGTATATACCTGAAGGTGGGTGACATAAGCGATGCGTATACCGACGACAACGCAGCTTTAGCACAATCAGCCTAGTACGTGATGCCTGACCCTAAAATGGCGCTCGTGAAACCTCCTGAGCCACGCTACAAGTACACCTCCTACTGAACCATAGGGAAGTGGCAGTACCTAATGGCACGGCAGTGCCAGTGATCCGGACTGATATTGCTCATGCCTCTGCTACAGAGTCAGAGAGGTGTTCTCTGAAGTATAGCTGAGACAGCTGTGATCTCCCCCTATCATGGCGGCCTGATCCCATCACAGACTGTTACTCTCAAGTCCACGAGGCGACGTGCTGCAGCCCCTCTGCCTCCGCCTGTCCCTATCATGGCGGCCTGACCCCTTCACAGTCTGTTACTCTCATGACCACGAGTCGACGTGCTGCAGCCCCTCTGCCTCTGTGGGTTGCGGTGCGGTGCTGTGCCTGCAGATGCAAGTGAGGCCCCAAAGGCACGGTGAGTGCCAGGCCTTACCACTTCACAGCTGCCCAGCAAGTAGTGGGCAGCTGCACCGTTTAGGCTAATGTTGAGTTGGGGGTCATTCCTTGGTAGTTAGGAGTGAGATGCCCTCCTTTAGCCCTGACCTTCACAGCTGCGCAGCTCTTAGTGCCAGCTGCAACGTTTAGACCTGGGTTGGGGGACATACCTTGGCAGTTAGGAGTGAGATGCCCTCCTTTAGCCCTGACCTTCACAGCTGCGCAGCACTAGTGCCAGCTGCAACGTTTAGACCTGGGCTGAGGGTCATACCTTGGCAGTTAGGAGTGAGATGCCCTCCTTTAGCCCTGTCCTTCACAGCTGCGCAGCACTTAGTGCCAGCTGCAACGTTTAGACCTGGGTTGGGGGACATACCTTGGCAGTTAGGAGTGAGATGCCCTCCTGTAGCCCTGACCTTCACAGCTGCGCAGCACTTAGTGCCAGCTGCAACGTTTAGACCTGCGCAGATTGCGCACCTTTGACTTTCGCTGCTTAGGCAGCGCGCCCGGAACTTTTGGGTCATAGGGCATTTGAGCCCCTCTTTGAGATGGCCAGTTGGCCCGGGGGACTGTTAGGATTGCAGGGCGCCAGGCCCGATTGCCGGCCTAATACTCCCACGCGTTCCGCCCTGCTGCCCTGGTTGTAACGCCGGCCTCCGCACCAGGATCTGCGGCCCGTGTCTCTTCTGCCATCTCAGGGGGTGCTCCCGGAAAGATCACTACGGTGGAAAGTCTGGAGCGACGCACGATTCTCGATGCTCCTGGGCCCTGTTAGACCAGCGACTCTACCTCACTGTGGGTGTCGGGTGCAGTCTGCTGATGAGTCATGGTGGAGCCGCCGAGCGTAGTGCAGAATGGTTGATTGGAGTTGTTTGATCAGCTTTCTGGCTGGTATCGTCAACCACCGTAGTGTGTACTGCGACTCTGAGTGGTGCTTGTTGGTCCAAGGAGCTATATGGTTCCTAGGAGTCCTGCTGAGGTGAAAATATCCTGTCTATCCCTTCGTTTTGCAAGTAACAAGTACGGGATCACGGTCACTTGGGTTTAATGTCTCTCACATTTTGCTGACATTTTTCTAACTGGTGTCCCTGACTGGGTGTGTTGTTTCCTATTGGGCTGTCCTGGCTCGATCGGTGGCCCATGGGATGAGTAATTCACATAATTGGCGCCCACTTTGCTCTCCTCTAATTGTGCTCTTGGTTGAGGTATGGTGTCCATTTGGGCCTCCTCCCTGGGGAGCCGAAGAATGTGCTTCCCCATCACGGCGATCCTATAGGCGACTCCCATTTCCATGCGGGTTTCCACACTGGGAGGTCCCAATCCCGGGTGGTAGGGTTTGCCCCGGTATGATCCCACACCCTCTACACTGCTGGAGGCAAGCCAGCCTTCTATCCCACCGGTATGATGTTTTATTAGGGAGTTAGACCAGAGTCTCTGGCCCTGCATGTCTAGTAGCCTCCTGACCGCTATCTCATTGGATTATCCTCACTCGTCCTCCGGCTTATGTGCCCTCCTCTTCATATTATTCTTTTTTGATCTATCGCTACCCTAGTGGCCCTCCTCTCCCTATCATGGCTTCCATTCGAATTAAGTCGGGAGTTAACTGCTTCAAAGTCATCTATCCCCCAATCTGTCCAAAGCAGCAGCAAAACGGTTCAAGCACAACACCATTGAACACTTCCCTGATTCCCTCTTTGTTGATCAATTCCATAATGGGCACCTAGGGAAGCTAAAAAATGACTTAATTTTTTTCACCCATGACATCCCTTCCTGGTCCACCAGCTTCTTCAATTTCTTCAACGTCTCCTCCTCCTCATCTATCCCGCATGGACAGCGGCTAAAAATTTCCCCCTCCACGAGCTTTAAGGGCTCGCTCACCATAACACTCTACAATAATGGCACCGTCATGATTCAAGCGACAGACTCCTGTCTCTCCCTCTTTGACCATCTCTTCCACTCCCTTCGTCCAACCCACACAACTATGATTTCCCCCAACTCTTCTTTGAACTCCTCTCCTTTCTCCCTTTCTCCCCCCCAAGCCCCCCGATACTCCAGCAGGCCGCTATCCCGGGAGGCGCAGGCCTACCCTGTGTTCCCCCCAGCCACTGCTCCCTCATCTCCCTCTCCTCCCCCTTTCCCAAAATGCCCCTCCCCCTATCTTGTCTTTCCGGCCTCTGGCCTCTACCCCCCTCCCCACCCTACACCTGCTCGATTCTCCAACATTTTCGCCGCCCCCTAATCCCACTAAATCTTCCCTCCGCCCCCCTCTTAACTCACCTCTCTTACAACCTGGTCTTCCGATCAACTGTCCTTACCTTCCCCCTTCCCTCCCCCTTTCGCCTCATCCCTTTCCGCTCTTCCCCGTCCCCCGTACCCTAAATTCTTCTCTTCCACCTCCCATCTATCCTCAACCCCACCTTCCTCTTCCCTTGCTTCCCAACCTTGTCTCCCTCCCTGACAATTCCTTCCTCGTCTCTCCCTCTGACCTTGCAGTCCCTTTCTCCTCCCTCAGTTTCCCTCTAGTCAATTCCCCCCACTCCAACTGTTACCTGTCCCCCTACATTCGCCTTGTATAGCCTACAGTACCTATCTTGCACCATCCTCCCCTTTCTCCCCATTCCTATGGCCCTCCTCGGACCCCCTGCCCTCCCCCCCCTTTACAGCCCCCTTCTCTTTCGGCTCCACGCACATTCGGACCTCATCTGTCCCCACGCCCACCCCGCCCGGGTCAGTCTCGTCTCCCCTCTTCTCCCCTTACCTCCGGCCTTCTTTTGTCCCCCTCCTACTCCTCAACTTCCTCCTCTGACGTATGCCCTCTTATCTTCCCCTCTGTTCAACTCCAGTAAAAATATTTCTCTTCACACCACTGTTTCACCATCCACTCCCTATGTCCACCATCATTCCTCACCCTCTTCCCTTGCTCCCCAACTCCCCACCCATTCCCCCACCCCTCCCCTCCCTCCCTCACCCTCTGCACTCCCTCACTTATCCCATTTCACCACCCCGCCCCGTCCTCCCTCACCCTCTGCACTCCCTCACTTATCCCATTCCACCACCCCGCCCCGTCCTCCCTCACCCTCTGCACTCCCTCTCATATCCTGCTCCTCCAGCCCGCCCTGTCCTCCCTTACCTTCTGCACCACCGCCCTCAACTTGTTCCCCCACCCCTCCCTGTCCTCCCTCACCCTCTGCACTCCCTCCTTTATCCATCGAGCCACCAAACACTCCGTGCTCAGCTCTCCTCTCTAAGGAAAATAAACTTGATTCTCTCATCTATTCCATCTCCCAGCTTGTAGCGTCCATCTCACGTTTAAGCGCCAAGTTGTCCCCTGTCCCTAACACCCTCCCGAGGAGTTCCTTGCTCCCGCGCCCCAATAAAACCAACCACAGTCTGCCCTCTGCAGACATCACCAACTTACGGGCCAGCCTCAAGACCACCAACGTCACTCCCCCTCCGCCCTCCTCTCCTAAGAATTTTACGCAGTTTCCTATTCAGGTCATCTCCTCTGTCAGACCTCACCAACCTCCCTCTTGCCGGGCTCCCTCATTCAAGAATCTTATCCCTATCTCCCTGAACAACCCTAACTACCCCATCACCAAAACATCTGCGTCAGAGCTGCACTGTTTGCTCCACAACTGCAGATCTGCAATCAAACACAAAGTGGAAATCTCTGATACTATCAAACACCAAAATCTTGACATGTTCTTCCTCACTGAGACCTGGTTTAATGACTCTTCTCATACTTTGTTTGACCTGTTGGTACCCACTGACTATTCTATCCTCAGAAATGACAGGGCAGACAAAATTGGAGGAGGTGTCGCTATCATCTTCAGAAACTCCCTTCAAACTAAAGCGGTCCCAACCACCCTCTTCCGTACATTCGAATGCCTTTCCCTAGAACTTCAAATACATCACGGCTCACCCTTTAGATTCCATGCCATCTACCACCCGCCTGGTTACTGCTCTTCCTTTGTGGAGGAACTGACTGACTTCATCAGTGACCAATTCTCTCAAAGTGACAGACAGATCTTCCTGGGTGACTTTAATCTCCACTGGGGCTCCTTGGAAGACTCGGCTGCCAACAAGCTTGCCTCCTTTCTCTCAGCCAATGATCTCCTCCAACATTGCTCGGAAACCACACATTCTAAGGGCTCTATTCTGGCCTTGTCATATCCAAAGCAGACCTGCTGACCACTGCTCCCCCCATCCATGTAGACTGGTCTGACCACCTCCTCATTCCCTTCCGCTTTCACCTATCGCACGTTATAACTCTCGGCCAACCTAAAAGAGCTACTACCTGGTTCCGTAACACTAAGAGCATTGATCTTGACACTTTTTGTGATTCCGCTATGCGGGCACTTCCTAGACTAGACACTGGCGTGGATGTCAACGTTCTCACTTCTCAGTGCCTCTCAGTACTAGCAGTCGAAATCAACATTGTTGCTCCTCTCCAAAGCAAAAGGAAAAGACCCACCCCCTCAGCACCTTGGTTCAATAAAGCGCTCTACGATGAAAGGAAAAACCTTAGATTCCTGGAGAAGCATTGGAGAAAATCTCCTTCCACCTCCAATCTCTCTCTTTTACGCTCAGCAAGATCCAAATATCACAACCACATCTTCCTTGAAAAAGCATCACATTTCAGATCCCTCCTTGACTCAGCTAAAAACAGACCCAAAAAACTTTTGACCTCTTCAAAAACCCAAACTGTTCTCCCCCAACCATTAAGCCTGAGGATTTCTCAAAGAAAGCAGCAGATTTCGCTATATTCTTCGATGAAAAGGTCAAAGCACTGGTGGATCAGGTCGCCCACCCCCCCCCCCATGGAGGAGCAGAAATCCTTAGTCACCTGGCAGAACTTTGACGTCATCTCGGAAGATGACCTCCTCAAATGCATCCGCAAAACTAAACCCTCCAACCATTCCTCCGACCCCATCTCTAGCGACATCGCCATCGATTTCTACACCTACACTCTCTCTTACTGGACCAGGCTAGTCAATCTCTTCCTCAGTCAAGGCTCCCTCCCGGTTGCCCTCAAATCAGGTCAGGTCACCCCTCTTCTAAAAAAACCCGCAGCCGATGCGAACGACCTCAACAACTTCCGCCTTATCACCAACCTCCCTTTTCTTTCGAAAATCACCGAAAAATGTGTGGCGAAACAACTTTCCTCACATATTATGGACAATAACCTCCTCGACGTCTTCCAGTCGGGCTTCATCCAAAATTGCAGCACTGAAACAGCCCTGCTGCAAGTGATTGACGATGCGCTGCATATACTCGACTCTGGAGAATCATGTCTTCTGATTCTTCTAGACCTCTCTGCAGCCTTTGACACGGTTAATCATAGCACCCTCCTCAACACTCTTCAACAGAGAATGGGACTGGATGGCACAGTGCTCAAATGGTTCGCCTCTTTCCTCTCGGTCAGATGCCAAATGATCAAGATAGGGAACAGTCTTTCATCTCCTGTGGCCGTAGGTCAAGGCATCCCTCAAGGTTCTATCCTGGCACCCACCTTGTTTAATCTCTACCTGGAACCTTTAGGGAACCTCCTAAGCAAATCTGGGATCCTTTACCATCTGTATGCGGACGACACGCAAATCTACCTTAAGGTGTCCTCCGCACACGATCTCTCCCTACTCAATTCTACCCTCAACTCTATTCACAACTGGATGTCAGCTCACCAACTCATTCTGAACCCCGCCAAAACTGAATTCCTCCTCCTCTCTACCTCTCTCTCACCTCCTCCTGTTCAATCTTGGATGGATCAGCTGAACCTACTCAACAACAAACCCATCATTGTCGACAGCGCTAAATCCCTAGGAGTCATTCTTGACAAAAGACTCAACCTAATCTCCCACATCAACTCTATTGCTAAGAACGCACGGTACCAGCTGCGCCTTCTTTGGGGGATCCGTCGGTTCTTCCCGGAGAAAGACTTAAAAACCTTGGTACAATCTCTGGTTCTCTCAAGACTGGATTACTGCAATTCTCTTCTGACTGGCCTACCCAAATCCCACCTCTCCCCCTCAAATCCATCCTCCATTCAGCAGCTCGCTTCATTTCAGGGTCTAAACGAAGCGACCACATCACTCCTATCCTGTCCTCTCTTCGATGGCTTCCGATTGAGGCAAGATCTATTTACAAAACTGCCTGCATCACACACAAAGCCTTACACACGTCCTCCCCTCATTACCTGGCGAATAAATTGAAATTGTCCGGTGGCTCTCGCCCTTCTCGCAATGCGGAAAAGCTTCTGCTTGAGCCCCCGTCTTCAAAAGGGAAAGATCGATGGCTCAATCCTTCTCGGGCAATGCGGTGAGAATCTGGAACTCGCTTCCCCCACTGCTCCGTGCCACCTCCTCTACCCGGATCTTCAAAGCTGACCTCAAGTCTCTTCTCTTCCAAAGACACTT
Organism: Calotriton arnoldi; assembly: GCA_963921515.1. Lineage (NCBI taxonomy): Eukaryota > Metazoa > Chordata > Amphibia > Caudata > Salamandridae > Calotriton > Calotriton arnoldi. Next base: position 55,247 of record CAWUFW010011966.1, on the reverse strand, counting down.
CCAGAACTAATACGTTCGTTCTCAGGCCCCTCTAGGAAGTTCGCTCGTCAGTGTAAAGTTGTACTTTTGTCTGTTCATTCCTTATTTTGTGTGTTGTGTTGGTTTTTATGTGCGTGTTCCCCTCATTACAAGTCCCCTGTGAAGTCACGCCCTCTCTACTACCTCAAGGAAGCTCTTCCACTATAGGAAATTCTGTATTCCAAGCCTATAGAAGTGCTTCCCAGTGTGTTTTGAGTTACTGCCACTTATTACAGTATTATGCCTTTAGTGGTATTTTGCACCCCATGTATCATATATTCTGTACCCCATGTACCCCCTGCTGAATTCACGCCCTCTCTACTACCTCAAGGAAGTTCTTCCACTATAGGAAATTATGTACTCCAAGCCTATAGAAGTGCCTTCCCAGTGTGTCATTAGTGACTGCCACTTATTGCAGTATTATACCTCTATTTGTATTTTGTACCCCATGTTTCATGCACACCTGTCACTTTTTCCTTTTGGAACTTATTCCTCTTTTTGTATTTGGTTTGGTTGTTTTTGCACAATTGTCACTTTTTCCTCATGCAATGTAACGCTTACCTTTGTATTATGCTCATTTGTATCCTCCTCCTTATGTAATGCTGCTGTTCCTGTTGTGAAGCGCTCTGACACCCTCGGGTAAAGTCCGCGCTATATAAAAACGCATAAATAAATATTATTTATATACTAGCATGAGTACCAATTTTTGAAGTCAGAAAGGTAAAAACCATCAATATCAAGAAGACTATTCAAGAATGGGGGTTCTGCCAGTAACTGATTGATTTCGAAGTCCAACAGAATACTAGTCTAGACAAAGTAATTCCATTTCCTGATGGTGGTTAACATGCTTCGTCTGTAGGAAACAGCATTGGAGGACTTGACTATTATGTGTGGCTTGACAGCACACTTAATTCTTCAAAATATACAGAGTGGGTTTTAGCTGCCCCCAAAGATCATTGTTCTCTCACCTCATGCTATTGGTTGTTTGTTATATCATTCCACCTAAGGAAGCTTCCATTGCAATGCTTGAGGGACTATTTTACTATTTTTAAAGTACTCTGCATCATTAGTTATCTCACAGAGGCACTGTATTCAGAAATTAATTGCATTCTGTTTTGTTTTTACAGCACGCTTTATAATGTTTTTAAGGACAAAAATAAATCTAGTCCTATTGGCTTTGCCTGCCTATTCCAAATTAAAGTAAGATGCTGGGTAGGCAGCCCTAGTATCTGCATAGAGGATTGTATTTTGTCAGTTCCCTGGCTGCAGGGCTTCCATAACTCTGATCTCTTGAGCATGCATTGGTCCCAGGCCATGCTCATCGGTGATCAAATGGCAATACATTACAGACTGATAAAAGCACTAATTTGGTAGCAGACAGTTCTGAGAGCAGGGGACCATTCCCCTCCCCTGGAGTTATGCACTGGTCTCCAGTGTCGGCATTTGCTCGTGGTTTCTTATGTCTTGTTCTCTGCTCACTCCACTCTGCTGCATTTTCAGCTAGGTTTGCGATATAGAAAAACCACATAGACACACATAATGACAAAAAAGATGGGGAGGACCATAAAAGATGCAGATCTTGCTATAAAAAGGTGAGGAGGCTCTGACACCTGGTAACCCCACAAGAATTCCATCCGAATGACCAAGGACCAAAACATGTCCTATGTCCAAAAATATCCTCTGTCCAATTATCTCTAGTTCTAGGGATGTACAATGCAATTAATTACTTACATAAGGATTTGTCGAGTAATCCTATAATTGTTCATCAATATATATAGAATGATACAGTTAACCTGTATTTAAATTGTTTTGTTAAACCTAATGTGAGAGGATCAGGTTAGTTATAATGTGTGAAGTTTGAGCTGAGCACAAATATGCAAAAATGTGGGCATCAAATTACACAATATGGTAACTGGAGAATTTCACCTATTTCTGTTTTTTGATTAACTGATTTGCCCTGGAGAACTCTTCTGCCGTTCTCCCAATTGTTATAGCCATACATCTGTGCACACAAACAACCGGATTCACAAGAGTTCCAACGAGAAGCTTGCAATGTGCTTCAACTGGGTTTCCTTAAAGTTTGGAACAAATGTATGACTGTTTTGGAATTTATGAAGAATTGCAGTGGTAGCCTTAAAAGTTTGGGGCAATAGCTGATTTGCAGAAAATATCAAATGCTAATTTCATCTGGCAGAATTCTATACAGGTATATAGTCCTGCATGTGAACATGTAATGCAACACATTTTCAGATTTGTTTTCCTTGAGTCTTCAAGGAAATGATCTTTTCCACGTGGAGATAGCCTTCCCCAACACCCCATCAATTTTGGGGGATTGACTTCCCTTCGTAAACTGGAAACACACCAATTCCTGTCAATGCTAGGAGGGAACTTGCTTGCAGATCACAGCCACATCACACCCCGCCTGAAAGACCTGCATTGGCTCCCCGTCAACAAGAGGATAACCTTCAAGCTCCTCACCCACGCACACAAAGCACTCCACAACACTGGACCAGCGTACCTCAACTGCCGCCTCAACTTCTACACCCCCACCCGCCAGCTCCGCTCCGCCGACCACGCCCTCGCCACCGTTCCCCGCATCCGAAGAATAACCACCGGCGGTAGATCCTTCTCCCACCTAGCCGCCAAGACATGGAACACCCTCCCCCTCCACCTACGGCAGGCACAGGACCTACTGACCTTCAGGAGACTGCTCAAGACCTGGCTATTCGAACAGTAGCAGCTCCCCCCCTCCCCTCAGCGCCTTGAAACCCTCACGGGTAAGTAGCGCGCTTTACAAATAGATTGATTGATTGATTGATTGATAAATCCCTACAAAATAATAAGGGCCTTATTTATGGGTTTTTTGCCGTACGGCAGCGCAGCAGGCCTTGCTGCTGTGCTGCCCTATGGAAATAGAAAAGGGTAATATCTATTTGATACGGCGCATTCCTGTCCTTTTCCACTGCGCTGGCGCACAATGGGCTGCCTTGCGCCAACACAGGCACCTTTGCACCATGGTGCAAGGGTGCCTGCGTTGCGGGTATGATTATTTTTGTGCAGGAAGGGAAACCTTCCTGCACAAAAACAATCCCAAGAGGCTTTTTCCTCTTTCTATGTGTGCTGCAGAAAGAGGAAAAACAAGGAGAAATAAATATATTTCTCCTCGTTGTGCCTCCCTTAGGCCTCCCCTGTGGAGGCGTAAGTTTTTGGCGCTGCCTCAGACTTATGATTTCTCGTAAATCTGGGGCTGTGTAAAAAAGCCATGGATGTTGCTGGGAACGCCCCAGCAACACCCATGGAACACCCCTTTCACGCAGTTTTCTGTGTGAAAGGGGCACATATTTATAAGGCCATGAAAAGCCACTAAACGGGGCCACCGGAACGTCAAAAAAGTGACGTTCCGATGGCGCAAAAGTGCCGGTAGGGCCGTATAAATGAGGCCCTAAGTTTGTACATGTTCACCAACTTTTGCAGGTGGACGCAACTCAGAAGAATTCATTGGCCCATCCTTCAGTTTGTGAATGTGGAAATTCCACTGTACATACAAAATTTCCGTATTGGCTAGTCAAACGTGTAACAGGAAAATGCTGGTTTTGGTGCGATATTTACCACAGCCAATAAAATCTGTCTCCGCAGTGGTCGGACTTTATCAGGTGAGATAAATAGCACTTATTTATAGTTTTGGGGAATGCTGTGCAGATTCTTGTGCTTACAGTACCAAAATCCACATGTTTCTGTAATTATCATGCATATTTCCAGTACTAAATACCGGCTGGTATGACCTGCCAAACTTTCGGTGGCAGCTGGCATCAACGGGGAGGGGAGGCAGGCGGTCGTGCACGCTCAAATAACATTTTAAAATATAAAAATAAACGGGCGCACGCGCAAAAAAGAAATAAAAAATATATTTAAAATAAACTTAGCAGCTCAGCCACCACCAGGAATCTCCCCAGACCAATCCTGGCACAGCTCTTATGCTGTGAGAGCAGCGCCATGATTGGAGGGAGTGGCCTCACTCTGCACTCTCCAGCTCCCTGGAGGCCTGCACTTACCCTAACCTAGCTGTCTTAGACAAAAGTAACTAGTGACGGGTGGGTGTGGTGATTAAAATAGGCTCTGGTACCCAAACAACAAGTTTAATGGGGAGTAGGTGCCAGGTCTAGCTAAAAACAGTGGTGCTATCATATGGTCATCAAGTATCAGGATAGCTACTAAAAGGGTGTGGTCAACATGTTTCGTGCCCTGTGTGCCCCAAAATCGGGCGGCACCACGTCAGGACCAGAAGTGAGTGTGGTTTTTCCCTATCACCATAACCACCCTTCAGTAGTTACACTGTTAGGTAGCCCCCTCTCTTGCATTCATCTCTACGGCATCCTCAGATCAAAAAGATCTCCGAAAAAAGCCCCAAGGCCTGTCAGGCATTGCAGCGCCAGCCTGACGAGGAGTGCCCTATGATGAAGCATGATACGCTAAAGGGTGTGTGAGGGCATCATGATCTGAAATTCAGATCTTTCGACGGCAGGACTATTAGCCAAAAAGGTCCACCTTCAGGGACCCCCTGATTTGGCTTAGGAGGAACTAACCTTTTCTTGAGATTTATGACACTGTCCCAGGGAGGAGCTTGGGTTTAGGACCTCGTTAAAAGAATTTTCTCTTCCTTCCCTCTTTTGATTTTTGTAGTATAATGTTTTTGAACTTCATACAACTTTGCTTATGGGCCGAGTATTTAGCAGAGCTTTTTTCCCAAAAATCTTTTTCACTTATTTTTAAAAAAAGGTGCCAGCTTTGTGAAGCGGACAAAGTTGATGAAGTTTTAAAAAGCCATCATGAAGTATCACTAGATCAAGTTTGACATCTTCTCTCAATCCTTTTCAAATTGAATCACAAAGCAATAGCTAGTCGAGTAAATACAAACATGCTGGAAGAACTGGTTGCTTCCATTTCTTCTTTACACTCCGCCTTGCTTCCTGTTGACTCAATTGGAAACATATGTGGTGAAACAAATAAAGATTCTACAGGCTTTAAAATGAGCTGTTCACTTTCTGGGTTTGTTGAATCTTTTGAAATAAGTGTCATCCCTAGACAAACATATGGGATTAAAGTAAACAGAAGAAGGAGTTCTAATGAAAAGGCTACATATTAGAACTATAATTTAGTAGATACCTGGATGGCTCACAAGACTTTCGTATGTTCAGACAACCTTACACTTCGAGGCTCCTGTACGTAATTATTGCGCGGACAGCGGTAGCTCAACACGATTACACTGCGGTGCCTAACCAGCAGGCATTTCAAAAGACCTGGCTCTGTGCATAGGTAATGACAGTAGATAATGGTATATGATGGGCCTTTTAGGTCGAAGCCTAGCATGCAGCACAGCTGTCCAATGCAAAGACATATTGTGGACATGCTGAAGTGTTGTAGGGATTCTGTACATACACAGAGCTATGCACAGGATAATAGGACCTCGGAATATAGTGGTGAGCCAACCATACCCCTTAGTACCTAACACCCCAATCCGACTAGCTTTAGCGTCTTCTTAGCAACAATGCTGCTAATTATTAGACAACCCAGAACACGGTATCTCTCTCTCAGGACTCGCAGAAGCAAGAACACCCTTTCATAATTCACTCATACCTGTCCACAACGTGCGTAATAAGAGACACTGTATAGTTTAAAATGTTTATTTTAACTAACGTGCTCTAAGGTACAGTACACGTGTCAGTACTATCAGCATAATGCATAAGAATAAAACAATAAGCATAGTTACAATTCCATAGAATATAAACGGGGAAAGCATTTCATAAAGCAGTGGATATAGGGCTAAATGACCTTACCACCCTCCCCGTGCTAGTATCTAGTTTATTATAAAAACAGAAGACCTCTGGGCTTTGGCTTGCAGACCCCCATACCTCAATATCTAGATGCAATGGTTTACATCATCAGACAAGCACAGCTCTTCTCTCTGGAAAGGTTTTTCTCCGAAGTGTCTCCAACAGTGAAAATCACAATATTAAAGGCACCCGAATTCCTTCAGTGCAGTGGCATTCAGTGTTATGTCTAATTACGAGGGTCTGACCAGATCAGCAAGAACAAGGCACATTGTTTTCCGACCTTGTACACAATGTTCAGACGCACTCAAAAGCAACAAGGAAGAATGTGAAAGGCAGATAGTCCCAAAATAGCAGAGGCTGGGGGGCACAAAGTAACGTGCGCAAAGAGGCATCATGGCAGCCAGGCCTAAGCTAATTTAGTAATGCAAATCACACGAGTCCACAAACCACACGACAGAAGGCTACCCTAGGAATGCATTCTGCCCACATTTGCTTGCTTTCTATTTGCTGACTTTATTTGTTTTAGGCTGTCCAGCATGCCTATGTCACTCTCATGGAGCATAGCCTATTTACCACCTCTCTGACTGACTCCTTGTATTCTTCCTCAAGTGCTCACTTTCTGGGAACTCGTTATTTCTTTTTCGTGAGGCACTCCACGAGAGTACACATGTTTTCAGTTGTCTCCCTTGTATGCTAGTTCAGGAAGCAGTAAACATGTTGTATTACTTTGAAACGGTCTCCTTCCTCCTATCTTTCTGCTTCACCTGTTCTGTTTATCTCTGCTGTTACCAGTTCATCTATCTCACATGCCTGTAAGGAACAACGTACTGTCTATGAGCTTCTTTTTTTTTGTCTGAGCTCTTTCCTGCATGACCTTAACTGGTTAGCGCCAGGATGCTCCTTTCGGAGTGACAGTACACGCTCTATAAGTTCACTATTCAATTCAATTCAATTCAACATAACTTAGACAATCCTCTGTTATATTCCATATAGGTACCCCAATATAGGCTCGGGTAACATCCCAACCTTTCACCTATTTTCATCCCTACACTAAATACTTAACGGGCTGCTAGGACTGACCCTTTACCTAGTTACGGTACTGCTTACAGAACGTGGGGTTTTCCCTGACCGAATAGCCTAATACACTATGCATGAGGATCCTTGGATTCTTGGAATCCCAGCAGGGTTACCATCTCCTGCATAATAACTATGTACAAGGTTCATTCCCGACATCATCCTTAGTCCGACAGTGGCACAGCAAGGTAGAACCCCTGGGGATACCTTCGGTTATATAAACATCACATCTTGCTGAGATAGGAAGAGGAGATCACGACTTCCATGCCGACACACTGACGCGAGATGCTGAGATTCCTGCATCCAGATACTCCAGCTCGCAGTGGTCGAACATCCCTTGCAGGGTGTTCAACCCGAGACCAAGACGGGGTCCCACATTCTCTCGCTTCAGGTAATGGGGTTGACTTTATCCTAGAGGGATTCTTGGCTTAACACCTACGTACATGCTAGGTATACTTAGGTACATCCAGTTAGGGTAGCATCGTAGGAGTACCTATTTTATTGTCATGTATTTTATATACTTGCCTATGTTCATGATTATAGCAGATTGGTAGAGATCTACCATCCTTTCACCTTCTTAGTGCTTCTAATCGTTTATATCTGTTTCTGTCTAGTGGTGGTTTCAGCACACCTATTTTACACTAGAATGACGAGTGTTCAATAAATACTTATTGAGAAACGTCCATATTGTTTATTCTGTGTATCTCTCTGAGACCAAGTGAGCACGAGTGACTGAGCGAAAAGTATTGCACTGTTTCCACGATTCTGAGGGATCAGGGTTGTCATATTCGATAGTTGCCACAAACTATTCTCTCCTTGGTAAGAGGAGTTTCTAGTGGCAATGTGGAGAAGTGTGGCTCAATGGTTAGAGCGGCAGACCCTGATGCAGAGATCTGGCCCGGGACCAGGGTTCAATTCCCGCCTCGGCGGGTCTTGGGCTCAATTTCCTCGGACCTGATAATTCTCGCCTCGGTATAGGCACGATAATTCGTGCCTATTCTAATCATGGGTCCCACTCTGCAACTCTGGGCAATAGCTTGCTTAATCTCCACAACGGCCCCACCAGCGCTGGGATGCCTGGCTTCACCTTGGGGGTGCTCAGGAGTGGACATTTCACAGGGAATAGCCAGGAAGGGTTCCACAGCGGTATGCGTATAGCGCCAGGACACCCCAGCTGGGGTAGCAGTGCGCTTTACAAGTACGAATTTCATTTCACTGTGAGCTAGCTGGTATACAGGTCATCATACCCGGTGGGGGTGTCTAGAATCAGTCTGACACCAATCCTACAGTGTATGTTGTCCAAACGTGCAGATCCTATATAAGTTTATAGGAACTACACTACACCTCTTCCTCAATTTTACAGCCAAGCCATATACTCTGGAAGTAGGGAAGTGGGGGCTGCAGAAGCACCCCCCAAAAAATCATGTTGGAGTTCAGAAGCAAATAAGCAATAAACAGGTCTTTGAATTTTGTTTTTATCTTGTCACATTTACTGTTCTTTCAAAGACAGGTCAAATGTTAGGCTCTGTATTCCAATGGTGCTTGGCATTTGTTTTTTCTCTGACTGCAAAATGAGAGGATTTCACAATCTTGCTGGATAGTGGGGGATGTGTAAAAACGCTGTATTCAGGATGTTATTTTTTTTCTAGCACAGACCAAAATTTAAATGCCAGTAAGTCAACTGTACAAATGTTTCAGAATATATCAGAATTAGGAAAGCATAAATGAAGCCCATTTTTGGTAATTCTGAGGTGTGGAGGAAACAAATATTTTAATACCACCAAACAAATCAGTGCACTAGGGGATGCCAATTTTCAAACGTTATCGTTTGTGGGCTGTAGAGTTTTGTCCGTAAAACTAAATGTCTTTGCAAATTTTGCAGTCGTTTTAATTGAATATGTGTTTGCTTTAATGGCAGTGCACTGCTACACCATGCATACTCCACTCTACACCACTCTACTCTACGATACTCCTCTCCACTCTAAGACACTCTACTCCACTCTATGCCACTTTATGCCTCTCAACTCTATGACACTCTACACCACTCTATGCCACTCCACTCTATGCCACTCTACTCCACTGAACGACACTACACTCTACAACATTCCACTGTACAACATGCTACTTTATGACACTTTATTACACTTTATGCCACTCCACTCTACTCTATGCCACTCCACTCTACTCCATTCTACAACACTCCACGTGATTTTACTGTACTCTGTGCCACTCTACGCCTCTGCCCTCTATGGCATTCTACTCCACTCCACTCCACGGCACTCCACCGTAAGCAATTCTACGCCACTTTCACCACTCCACACCACTCAACGCCACTCCACTCTATGCCACTTTACGCCCCTCCACTCTATGACACTCTACTCCACTCTATGCCACTCCACTTTATGCTACTCTACACCACTCTATGCCACTCCACTCTATGCCACTCTACTCTGCTCAACGGCACTGCACTCTACTACACTCCACTGTACCACATGCTACTCCATGACATGTTATTACACTCTATGCAACTGCACTCTGTGCCACTCCACTCTTCTCCACTCTATGCCACTCCACTCTACGAAACTCTACTCCATTCTACAACACTCCACGTCATTTTACTGTACTCTGTGCCACTCTACACCTCTCCCCTCTATGGCATTCGCTCCACTCTATGCCACTCCACTCCAAGGCACTCCACCATATGCTACTCTACGCCACGTTCGCCACTCCACACCACTCAATGCCACTCCACTCGACAACACTATATTCTAATCCACTCCTTGACACTCTGCTCTACTCTGCTCCGCTCTACAACACTCCACTCTTTGACACTCCACTCTACTACACTACAGTCCACCCTCTACACTACAGTATTCCACTCTACGCTGTTCCACTCCTCTTCACTCTATGCCGCTCCACTCTACAGCACTCCACTCTACAGCACTCCACTCTGCAGCACTCCACTCTAATCCACTCAACTCAACTCTATTTGACTCCACTACACTTTATGACACTTTATTCCACTCTACACCACTTCACTCTACAACACTCTATGCTCCTCTATGCTACTCCATTCAATGCTACTCCATTCCATGTCACTCTATGCCATTGTACTCAACTCCGCGCCACGACACACTATGCCACTCCTCCCTATGCCAGTCCACTCTACACCACTTCACTCCACCCCACCTCATTTCACGCCACTCCACTCCATGCCACTCTACACCATTCTACTCCACTCCACCACAGTCCACTCTACTCCATGCCACTCTACTTTGCTCCACTCTACAACACTCTACTCCACTCTATGCCACTCCACTCTACAATACTCTATCACACTCTATGCCACTCTATGCTACTCCACTCTATCCCACCCAATGCCACTCCACGCCACTCCATGCCACTTTACTGTACCTTACGCACAACACTCAATGACACTCCACTCTAAGCCAGTCAACTTTATGCCACTCTACTCTACGCCACTCCACTCCACGCCATTCTATTCCAAACGACTCCACTCTGTGGCACTCGACTCTACGACACTCGACTCTACGCTACTGCATTCTACACCACTCCATGTCACATTATTCTACTCTATGCCACTCCACTCTACGACACTCTACTCCAATCTACTCCACTCCATTACAGTCCTTGACACTCTACTCCATGACACTCTTTGACACTCTCTGACACTCTACTGTATGACACTACACTCTAACCACTCTACTCCACTCTACACCACTTCACTACATCACCACTCTACGACACTCCACTCTACGATACTCTACTCCATTCTACACCACTCCACTGTACAATACTCTACTCCATTCCAGTCTATGACATTCTACTCCACTCTGAACCGCTCCACTCTATAACACTCTCCCACACTCCACTCTATGACACTCCACGCCAATCCACTTCACGCTACTCAACTCCATGCCATTCTCCTCTATGCCACTAACCTTTAGCCATGCTAAACAGCAGCCAAGGTGGTGTGCAACCTGGCTAAAACACATTGGCAAAAACAGAAGCTCTCACATTGGCAAGAACTATTGTCTTTGCCTATGCTTGTTTCCCTTCTGGCTGCAACGCCTTATACTCTGAGATGTCCCCACATGTAGAGCAATGTTAAATTAGAAATTTAGTTGGTAACATTGTGTGACGTCCTCAGATTTTGCACTTCTTGAAGAGTGCCCCTCAATGTTCCTCTATTAAAACGGTTTTGCAAAATTGTTCCTCTAAATGTAGATTTTCTTCCTTGGTCTTTCGTCTATTTTAATTATGACAAACATCACCTACTTCACAAATTTCACAAAATCAGCAAAATGTATTTTTCTTAGTAAAAGTAGAGTTAGTTCTATAAATTGACCCAACCCCCAAACATGGTGGTGCCATTACTTTTCACAGTCATTATCACTAAATCAGTGTGAAAGATGGTACTTCAAATTTTAGGACAAATTCCAATGTGTGCGTATGGCAATGAGGTCCTGTATCCACTCACTCACTGTCAGTGGGCAGCTTCAGAGTAGGGCCCAACACAGCTGGAAGAACACCATGGGAAAGCATGTCCTCACAGTAACTTGTTAGCATAGGTCACGTGGCTATACTAAGAGCTTCATTGGCATTGGTACAAATCACACATGAAGAATTCTTTCTCCCTTTGACTATATGGCTATAAGTATACAAATGGTAGGGACGTTATGGTCTGTAAAATATCTGTGCACCGCACACATTGATTATATATACTGAGTGCATGGTCCATTTCATCCCCTGGATTTTCCCAGCATGCCATTGCTGCAATGAGCTCTCTGTATTTTAAGTGACTGCCATCTGTCGCGGTCCAGTCTGGAAGTTCTTTGAATGTCATCTCTTAGCCTGAACGTCACACAGCAATATAATTGTGTCTTTAGAAAAATCAAGGTCAGATTTCAACACCATCCAAAGCTGCCAATGAAACCCATGGCATGTATGACAACAGTGGCTATTGTTGACTTTTATGCCAATGACAACTGCAACTTTGCATTCTGGGCCTTGTGGTTGTGCATTTTATATATAAGCATGGTGAATCTAGAAGTCCCAGAACCTAAAGCATTTTTGGATAAACAAGCAAAAGTTGGCAGAAGATAACACATATGACATAGAGTCACTTGACATCAGTAACGGTTACAAGAGTTTATCAACCAGCGCCAGACTTCAATTGTCATTGTCCATATCATATTCACTTATATAGCGCATTACTACTAATGGTGTGGCACTAAAGCACACACAACTTGTCAGAAAGGCATCGATGGTGCATAGGTGCCTAATGTATGATTGGAAAGGTGTTGGTTTGTGTAGGACTTGGCCTTTTTGGCTAAAGTTCCCTAAACTTTTTGCTTTCCCCCTAGACCGTTTTCCTGACATAGAGTTGCCAATTTAGATGCTTTGGGTACTTTGCCACTGCTGATCAGTGTCAAAGTACAAGTGTTCCCTGTGTAAAGTGTAATGGTAATTGGTTGGCCATGATTGGTATGTTTGCTTTACTAGTAAAGTCCCTAGTGATGTGCACTGTGTGTGCCAGGGCTAGTAATGCAAAGGTGCGCGGAGAAGGGAACTCAGGCCTGCAGTGTAGGGCCTGCGCGCAGTTTGCTAAGTTAGCATGTTGTCCTGACAAGTGCTACCACTTGTCAGGCCTTACTTTCCCTTTTGCGTACACAGTGGGCACCCCTGTGGTAGGTCCCGGGAAACCCCTGGGCAGGGTGCAGTGTAGGTAAAAGGCAGGACATATACTGAGGTGTGTGTTATGTCCTGACAGTGAAAAACACTCCATTTCGTTTTTCACTGGTGAAAGGCCATGCTGCCCATAGAACAGAATAGGGAGGCTGGGTATTGTGTTTGTTAGCCTAGTTTCCCATAAGTTTAAAATGGAGAGGTGAAGTTTAGTATGTATGAACTCCCAGAGTCATAACACATCTTTCTATGAAAGTGGTTTTGTCACTGTGTGTTCAGAAGCCACTCTTTTAGAAAGTGGCTGAGTTTTGTGCTTTAAGCATTTCTGTGTGTCTCTGCTGAATGTGGATTGACTGTCTGGATCTGAAAGGGGAGAGGAGCTGGGGGAGGTCTTGACCCATGGAGGGGTTGAGATGGCACCAGGCTGACCTACATCTGGAGAGTAGGCGAGGAAAAGCACTGGGAGGTGAAGAGGCCTGGGTTGCGGCTATAAAACAATTGACCCATCTCCGGCTGAGTGATTAAGGATCCAGACCCCCAGTATCAAAGGGAGAAAGGTGACACTGGAAGGGAGACACCCAGAACTGATTTAGGCAAGGGTCAGGGACCCCTGAGCACAACGAACTTCAAAGATATTTAGGGGTATAACTATGAGAGTTGAGACCCCTGAACGTTGGAATAGAAATGGATTGAGACTGAAAAGGCTTGGACCCATTTCGTGGTCAAGAGGAACCTCTGCTAAGGAAGGAACAACTGAAGAGACTGCTGGGAAGGACCAACCCTTGCTTCGTGATCTGGGGCTGGTCTGCAGTTTGCTGTTTTAACCAAGGAAGAGGCTGTTGGGACTGTGCTTCGTGCGCTGGGTTCCCCTGCTGAAAAAAGAAGACTGTGCTTTGTGCTGTGTCTTGTTACCCCAAGGGGCCGAGGTGAGCTGGCTCCCTGTTTGGAAACACAGGAACATAAAAGTTTCCGGAGAAGTTTCAAGCAACGCGGTGGGCGCGTGTTGTGGCAGCTTGAGACCCTCGGAAGGTGTGCCCTGTGATCTTGGACACACGGAGGAGAAGAGAGACTCGGACGCGCTGGGTGCGTGTCGTGGTGCACAGGGGGCATTGGTGAAGAGCGCCTGGTCAACGTGTGCATCGAAGGTGAAGTGGGTCTCGGACGCGCTGGGTGCGTGTCGTGGTGCACCGCAGGCATTCGTGAAGAGCGCCTGGTCGGCGGGTGCATCGGAGGTGAAGGGAGTCTCGGACGCGCAGGGTGCGTGTCGTGGTACACAGGAGGCGTTGGTGAGGAGCGCCTGGTCAACGTGTGCATCGGAAGTGGAGTGAGTCTCGGACGCGCAGGGTGCGTGTCGGGGAGGGTGCACTGGAGGCGCTGGTGAAGAGCGCCTGGTCATCGAGTGCACCGGAGGAGAAGTGAGGCTCGGACATGGTGAGCGTGTCGGGGTGCGGCCGAAGGCGTTGGTGAAGAGCGCCTGGATATCGGGGCACCGGAGTTGGAGTAAGTCTCAGTGAAGCAGTGTGCGTGCTTTGGTGCAACCTGGGACTGTGGAGGTGATCGGCTGATCATCGTGTGCACCGGAAGAAAGTGAGTCTCTGCAACGTGGTGTGCGGGTCTTGGTGCCAACTAAGACCGCAATAAGGAGTGTCTGGTGAACGTGCACTCGGAGTCGACGTGAAGTCCCATCAGCGTTGTGTGTGTGGCTTCGTGCCAGAGGATACCCGGAGGGTGCTGTGGTGAACGTGCACCCGGAGTAACGTAATCTCAGGGGTGTGGGGTACGTGTGCCCTGCGACCGTCTGAGACCTTCCTAAAAGTCGCGGCCCGGACCGGCAGCCCGGAGGAGCTGATCTGCCAGGCCGAGCCGCTGAGGCCCATTGAGAAAGTTCTACATGGAAGGCCCAGTTCGCTGAAGGAGGAGAGGAGAGTGGGGTCGCGCTCCCAGGTAACGTGGATCACTGCCTGGGCGGGGTGCGGGCTCGGAGGGACACTCTCTCGGCCTCTCAGACCTTCTGGCGAAGTGAGCCTTTGCTTCTGCTCAGATTGGGGCCCGTACTGCGGTCAGGAGTGGCAGTACTGGGGCCCGAGGGAGAAGCTGTACTTTATGTCATCGTTGATACGTGTGGGGGGCATCTGTTATCGAAGAGGCTGACTGTCGTAATACACATTGCCAATATTGCTGCTAACGAACTGCCGGACTGTCTTACGACGCCTGACATTATTTCTGCATAACGAAGTACACGATTGTAGCGCTACGCATTGCATTATTTCTCCCTTGCAAAGTACAGGATTGTAGCGGCCCGCATTGCATTATTTCTTCATTGCAAAGTACATGATTGTAGCTACGCATTGCATTATTCCTTAATTGCAAAGTACATGACTGTAGCGGTGCGCATTGCATTATTTCTTCATTGCAAAGTACGTGATTGGGGTGTGACGCATTGCATTATTCCTTCATTGCGCAGTACATGATTGTAGCGGTACGCATTGCATTATTTCTCCCATTGCAGGTACCGTGGTGTATCGTTACGCATTGTATTATTATTCCTTTGCCCAGCACAGGATTGTATTGTTACGCAGTGCACTATTGTTTGTCCATTGCAACGTGTGTGATTCTAGCATTACGACCAGCATAGCATTTTGAAAGCGGTGGTTGGGATTTGAACCTACCAACCAACCGGAACGAATATTACCCTTTAATATATGTTGGCTTATGTATCGTGTGGTCTGATCGTATATCTTTTTACATAAAGTTTATACTCGTTTTATCAAACTCGTGTGGAGTCCATTTGTGGTGTCACCAGTGGGTTGTTGTGAGTGTAGTTGCACATACTGTACACTCGTGCCTTGGAGATAGGCCTGGCTGCTCGTGCCAAGCTACTAAGGGCGTGAGCAGGGCTATCTCAAACGGTGTCCTTACTTGGCCTAACGTTGAGTGAGGAGTCCCGGGTCTCGCATTTGTGACAGTGGCGCGGGACGGGGACTCCGGCTTCCAACAGTTTGTGTAACCTATATGGAGATTATGTGCATGTGTGTATGTGTGTTTGTGTGTGCGTGCGTGTGTGTGACCAAGAAGTTGAATATATGCTTGAAGCAGGAAGTGTTGGTCATGCAGAGTATGTCACTCAGTCGGCTTCATAGAGATTCAATAATTTAAATTCGGAGCTGGATCCTCGGGTGAAAGGATCATCTGGAACAGTGCTATGCAATAGTAGGTGTTAGAGTTCAGAACACTATTGGCAGAGCTCTACTGCCCAGTAATTTGCAGGCCGGTTTTTGCATTGAGTGCATTGAACAGCCAGACCTTGTGACCCTTGTGGCAAGGTATGTCAGAAATTGAACTGAAATGAATTGAAGGCAGGGCTTTAAACGTTGAATCAGGTGGAATGAGGAAGGTCACATTTCATGCAATTTATATTTTTTAAAGCCATTTGCAGTTTTCAAGAAGAGACCAATCTCATAGGCATCTTAGTGGGCTGTTAGTGGAACACAAATTCAGAATATGGACATTGATTGAGAAGCAAATTTCCAATTGAAGATTACATGGACAAGTCCTACTCCAAAGCTTTCAGATGCTACACAGTCATGTTTCAAATGAGAACATAAAGATAATATTCAGACTGTCATTTCTTTTCAGCAGTATGATGCTTGCGATTGAATCTGTGGAGGGTTTTAAGGGTTTAGCGGACATTGACACCACTTAAACTGGGATAAGACAGTGGACGGGGAAATGCAGGTCAAATAGATGTTGGTGTAGCCCCTCTACTGAGAACACATTACATCAATGCACCAATACATAGATGTCACTACACCTGACCTACCATTACTGAGAATGCACTACTGACAGTAACACTACAGAATTGCATCAGTTAAGAAGTAGGGTAAGAGTAGGATATGGGTTAAAGTAAGTGAAACAGATAGGTGTAGAACTAAGACGTAGTGTTAGACTTAAGATAAGTGGTATGGTTAGGGTTTTCATTAGTATTGTGGTGGTAGTTTAACAAAAGTTTAGCCTTACTCCTAGGGTCAGTGTAAGGCATAATGTTAGGTGTTCGGATTAGGGTAAAGGGTAGGGCTAGGGCTTGGAATAGGTTTGGGGTTACGCTATGGAGAAGGTTTAGATTTAAAGTTGTAATTTATAGCATGGTTTTAGGATTTTAGGGTTAGGGTAAGATACTGTTAGGGTAAGAGGTAGTGATAGATTTGGGGTAAGGGGTAGGATTGGGGTTTGCATTAGGTTTGTGGTTGAAGTTGAGGGAAGATTTAGCTTTACTCTTATGGTGAGTGTAAAAGATAATGTTAGGTTTTCGGGTTAGCCTAAAATGGAGGGATAGAGTTTGGATCAGGTTTGTAGGTGGCTGGATTATGGGCAAGGATGTGTGCTAA
Organism: Calotriton arnoldi; assembly: GCA_963921515.1. Taxonomy (NCBI): domain Eukaryota; kingdom Metazoa; phylum Chordata; class Amphibia; order Caudata; family Salamandridae; genus Calotriton; species Calotriton arnoldi. The sequence goes on along the minus strand of CAWUFW010011966.1, from coordinate 38,230 downwards.
AGTGTAAGGTATTGTGTTAGGTGTAAGTGCTAGGGTAAGAAATAGTGTTAGGATAAGAGAATGTTATAAATTTAGGGCACGGGGGAAAGATAACGGGTAGGATTAGGGTTTGCATTTGGTTGTCCATATGGGGTAGGCTTAGCATTAGGTGAATAGGGTTAGGCTTACTATTAGGTAAGTTTTATGAATAGGTTTAGTGTTAGTTCTAGGATTAGGGTACGGTTTAGGTCTAGATTTAGGATTTGGTTGGGTCTAGGGCAAGAATACATTTTATTGGTCATAGTTAGGCTTAAGGTTAGTATAGTCACCGGCGGCTCCCCAGCAGCATCAAAACTCCCAAAAATAAAACAATAGTAAAACAGGTTTATTATCGTTTTGTTTTTCATTCCTGGGCTGAGTACCGGGGACAGGGCCTAATTGGTGACAGGCTGCAGTATGAGTGGTGCACACTGCGGTCAGTGCGCATGTCGGTTTGGCTGGCAGTCTTAGGACAGCCTAACCGACATGCGCATTTAGATGTCTCCAACCCGAGCTGCGTTGCCGGGTTGGAGACAGCAGGCACAGGTTCCCAGTCTCTCTGGGAGCGCAAATCCAGGGTGCTCAGGTAAATTCTGACAGTGCTCTCATGCTGCCAGCAGCATGAGAGCATCATCTGGATTGGTTGCAGGGTAGTCTGGGAGCCTGTGCTGCAGTGGACTGGAGCCAGAGAGGGTCTTAAGAGCAATGATGCGGCAGGCGACAGATAAGTTCTTTTTTTGTTAGCATTTTCATTGCTGTCCATCGTCCCCTACGCCCCCATCCTGCCACTCTGCCCAGACACCAGCCTCTACTGAGTATAGTTATCATTGTACTTAGGTTATTCAATCTAGTGCCATTCTACCAGTGGTCATTTTGATGTAGTGGATTATATATAAAGGTGCCTTGACACAGTGGAATTCTATGTAGTAACGTGCAACCAATATGTTTAGTGAGAACCAAGGAGCAACGCGTCAAGATGATCATGTCTAATGCGCGCTGCCTGAATTCACCTCACGGAACTAGCTACAAAAGATTCTTGGCACATTCTTGCAACATTTGCTTGTTCTCTCTCCCCTGCCTGGGAGAAGCACCAAAAAGCAGCTTGATTGCATTTTTGGAATTGCTAAATACAATTAAAACAATGAGCATTTATTAAAAACTGCATGCCCTGAGGAAAATCCTGTAGAGCAGAGGGGTTGCTGTCATTTCAAGTGGCCAGCCGGCTGGAGGTTAGGCAAGCAAGGTATGCCACTTTCATCCTGGGGGGTCCTCCCACCACTGTGAGATATACCTGCACTGCAACCTTTTTTAAGTTCTACTTTTTATGTAGGCAGGGAATGAAGAATGTGAGACAGTCAACAAAGCTTTCTAAATCCTCGCCGCGTTCCATCTAAGAGGTGGGCGTGACTCAGAGGCTCTGGAATTCACTCTTGGTTCCAGTTAGCACCACATACCTACGCGTCATTATGAAAGACAAAAGGGAAAGCCTTTGATATGAAAGCCTAACATTCTTTTACATAAATACTGTGTCTTAAGAGAGCCAAGTTTGGTCATCCATTCTCTTAGGAGAGATGTGGCATGTGCAAGAGTCAAGTTGCAACTCCAGCCCGCTCTAGAATCCTTGCAACCTTGACGAAGGCCAACCAAAACACTAAGTGATCCATTTTACATTTTAGTTTACAAGCACTTCTATTCATGCATTAGGCATCAAAGGCATTCAGTGAGCTGAACAATAAATAACTGAGCTTGCATACCCCGTGGGTGGTGCCACTTGTGCTGCAGAGAGTGTGCACACAAGGACTTAAGTAGACTGTACATAGATACTACAGGTACAGCTCTGACTAAAGAAAACCTGCATGCATAGGTACTGCAGACACACTTGAGTCAGGAAGGGGTCGCTGCAGTACACACATAATATGGTATTCATAAGTGGATGCCTACAGTGTCTTGGTGGTGACACAGGGATGGTGTCCAAAGATTGTTGTAGTGCATTACATTGAGGTACCGTGAGTGGGCCTCGGAAGCGTGAGAAAGAAAGATTGCGTTGGTTTCAAAGGAATGGGACTATTATATCTGCTGTGGACTTAGAGAATCTTACTCTAAATATATTAGAACAGGGCCTTTAAAAACTGGTATAGCCTGTCTGCAGCAGGCTAAAAGACTATATTAAGTAGGCTAGAAGGCCTTTTAGAGTGGACAACATTTTAGAATATTTCTGAATGATACTAGGTTGGCATCAAAGACAGTCGTCAGGCACTGGGAATGTTCCTGCTCTGGCTTGGGGTAGCTTGTATTTCCGGATTGTCAACGCTGAGGTTGTTTTGCTGTAAGGAATATTCTTATTTACGCCACCTTCCTGCTGCTCCTGGACCCCGGTGTTGAATCTGTTGAAAAGAACACTTGACTTGTGGGTCTCAGTAAAGCAGAATGGGGAGAAGCGCAGAAACAGTTCCTCAACAGAAACATGCCGCATTAGCTGATACATGGAGTGCTAGTTTCTTTTTTTTTTAAACCATTACCTCAGTCCAAATCTCAATATATAGGGTTTGACTTCATGGTAGGCAGTAGAGGCACATAGCAAACACAAGGAGATGTTGGACGGAGCGCTGAAACTTTTCCGACACTCACCCACAGTCACAGATCTGAGGTGAATCTATCATCGTTCTTTAGCTCACTTCACCACCCCAGTTCAGACTTAGCTATATGCAAATCAGTCTTGACCCTGTCCCTCATGGGAACAGTCCAGCCCGAACAGCCAAACAAGGTCTTCCCTGAACCGGAAACAAGCATCCTGGGACCGGTTTCGGGCTAACACCCCTCATCAGCCAGGCTAGCTTGAATCCAGTGACAAAGGGAGCACGGGACCCATGTCTGGGCATAACTTGCCGACTCAGGGCGAACAAAGCAAACACTAGGAGATAAAGGATGAAGCGCTGAAACTTTTCAAACACTCACCCCCAGTCACAGATCTGGGTTGAATCCATCATCGTTCTTTAGTTCACTTCGCCACCCCAGTTCAGACCCAGCCATGTGCAAATCAGTCTTGACCCTGTGCCTCATGGGAACAATCCAGCCCGAACGATGATGGATTCAACCCAGATCTTTGACTGGGGGTGAGTGTCTGAAAAGTTTCAGCGCTCCGTCCATCATCTCTTTGTGTTTGCTTTAGTAGAGGCACATGCCTTTGCTACCAGTGGATATCGGATGGATCCATGCCATAGACATCTAACTCCAAAATAAGGTAACGTGGAGGCATATGAGTACCACAAAGACAGCTAACAGAGTCAGCATGCGTCAACATGGGTGATATTGGGGTGAACCGCAGAAGCTATTTTAGTTTACCACAGACAGGGTAGGTAATTGTGCCCAAGACACGCGGATGTGGTATCCAAGGCTTGAATTTTAGGTCTAGATCATCACGTCATCTACCATGTTTGTGCACTACTTTCTACTTTGACTGCTCTCCCCTCTTAATTAAGTTTTCTCTCTTTGAAATAAAAAAAATCACAATAAATATATAAAAGGGTTAGCAAAGCTGAAATGTCTGCTACCATGGAGCGGTTATACTAACTTAACAGCCAAACCGAACCTTCATCATTCTTATCAAGCAAGGAAAGTCACATCAAAAATGAGTGCTAAACAGAAGATGAAGTATGGACCAGAAAAATGAGAACTAAGGGCCCAAATGCGAACAGAGTAAATTACTCTGTCCACATGACAGTGGGACCGCCTGCCAAATTTATAAGTGACCGGCAAGCAGATGGTTAATTATAAAGCATTGGGCCCAATTTAGATATTGACAGATGGCCCACTGTTCCACCATCGAAATGGAGTAAATTACTCTTTCCTCATGATGGAGAGACCGCCCGGCAAATTTATAAATGACCACCTAGCTGGTGGTCATTTGTAAACCATTGGTAGGAACCGCCGTCACGACAGTTCCTGTCAATGCATCTCGCTGTTTGGAGCACGGCTGCATCAGCATGAGGCAACCCTACATCAAACAGTATCTTTTTTCCCCCCAAAACTGGATTTTCTTTTTGAAAATAAAAGAAAGGTAATGCCCCCTTCGCCAAGGGAGCCATCTCCCATGGCGGGAGGGAAGGGCATTATTTAGCTTTTATTGTCCCTCACCACCAGGGTTTGCCTGGCGGTGATAGACAGTAAACATATGGCTACATGTCAACCCATCCTGAATGGGCGGGCCGGCGTACAAGTAGTCATTTCTCTCAAGGCCCTCACTACTTCTGCTGTTAAACCGAAGTTCCAATTTAATTTAAATCAGACGGCCGGACATTAATGTTGGTGGTATGTGTACTCAGTCACCATTGAGACATCTATATATATCTATATATATCTATATATATCACCTACTGGCGGTAGCGAGTAGGTAGTTATAGTTAGGACCAAAATTTCCATTGGAAAAGCATTTTTTTTGTTGCCAATAAGTTTGGCAACTCTTGATGAATCTTCACAAACTTTTCAAATAACTTCCCCTTTTTGGTTCAGCCACTGTGTAGAAAATTTCGGGGTGATCCATCAAGCGGGGCAGAGAAAAAAGGGGGGTTCCAAAACGCGTTTTTCCCATGTTATGTCTATGGGGATTTTCCATTTTTTGAACATGATGAATAATAGAAATGTGAGGGGGCACACAAGCCCCCTCCCCACAGCCCGGGGACCAATACCTTCCCGGGTCTCAAATAATATAATGCAGGGACCACCATCTATCCAGGGCTATATGGAACAGGAGGGGGGAGCTGTTTGGCCCCCCTCCTGGATCCAAAGATGGCCCTGGAGACTGCCAACGCACAGGGTTGGCTCCTGCTTTGTCCCAGGGTGCCCACCCCCGGGACACAGCTGTTTGCTATGGCTTGGCGGGAGCTTTACCACTCCTGCCAAGCTATAGCAAACTCTGCTCGGCTCCTAGCAAGCGAGAGCATAAAAAATGCTCTTGCTTACTAGAAGCGGAGCAGAATTGCTTTTGGACAGAGGGACCTGCATGTTCAGCAGCTCTCTCTGTCCAAAAGCAATGCCGGCTGCCGCAGGACGCGGGGAGCCGGCATGGACCGCGGGGGCCTTCAGGTTCCCCCTGTGGTCCCAACAAAGTGTCTGGGTGTTCTGGGTGGGACCAGGGCACCCAGACTAAAGGCCAAGCCTCAGAGGATGGGGCCCCTGGGGACCAAATTGGCCCTGGAGGGCGGCTGCATGGATGCTTCTTTGCTTCTGGAGCCTCTTTTCATGTATTTATTTTTCTAAAATGGGATTTCCTGGCAGTCTTGATCAATAACCTGGTCCTCCATTCCTCAGTAGGATAGGAACAATAAAATCTATAGGTAAGCATTAAACCTAAGCGTTATGGCGGTGGTAAATGCAGCATGTTCTGCGTGGAACACCATCATGATATAAATGCTACTAGTTGTATTCAAAACATGGTAAATGGAATTCTACTCACTAAAGAAGCCACCTTGCAGGATCACCAGCCATGCCTTAGCTCCTCATCATCCTGATATATCCTTGTGTCTGTCTTTCTGACATTTTACATCAATGCTGGTACTGAGAAAGCTGTTAAAAATGGCACCTGGCCCACTCTAATGGTATGGTCTTTTTTGAATGCCGGAGGCTCCAACAGTCAAGATTCAGTGCTTTGTAGACTTGGTTGACCCCCAGAAATGGCCAGAGAGAGTGCCTGTTGACAAAACTCTCCGTTTGATACAGGCCATCTTGTAGCATGATCAAGATTCAAATGGTAGCCATTTGAGCGTTTGTAAGATGAGAGTGATGGGATCACATTTTTACTTCCAGTTGAAAAGGGAGCAACTGCAGGTGAACATACCTTTAGTGGTACAAGATGAACTTGAGATAGGCCAATAAAGAGGGGGTTGCCATAATCTTATTCTGAGAGAGTAAGGGGCTGCTCAATGGTTCAAGGTCTTGTTCTAGGATGAACCACCTGGCCCACTGCAGTAATTTCAGTTGGAAAAAAGCTGTGTTATCCAGAACGTTGATATGCGAAGTTCATGTTTTTTCCAAGGGTAAAGCCAAAGGATTTTGCACTTAGAGTGATCTTAAGATAACAGTCAAGGATATTGCATGAGCCAATCCAGGATTGCACAGGTATGTTGTAATGCTTAGCAGAAGATAAGATAAATGCCATTTTAATGGGTTGAGTTTCGAATGGTGGACTATTATCCATTCTCGAATGAGCATTGTAAGGGTCAAGTTTAAAACAATACAAGGAAAAGCAGCAATCTTGGGATAAAGCTCTGCATCATTAGTATATTGGTGGTAAAGATTTGTGGCTTCTTGAAGATGGTTCCAAGACACTGTAAGGAAAAAATAGAGAGAGGTAGTGTCAGAAGGAACCCTAGTGGAATGTACTGCAGAGAGTTAATGGGTTAATGCACCTGGAAAAGAAGTTGTAAATTTTTATCAGCTGTGCTGATTATTCAAATAAGATGCAAACCAGTTAAAGGGTACACCATCAGTCCTCATCAGGTCCTTAAGAATGTTGTTATTGTGCCGAAGGCAGCATACATCAAGAACAAGATTTTCCAGTATCAAGAATGTGTCATCAGAAAACTGGAACAAAGCAGTCTCTGTGCCAGTAGGCATTTTTAGAACCAATTAAAATATGTCTACAAGCTCAGTGTCATATATAGATAGTTTAAGTTGTGATACTACATGACGTTCAATCACATTTGTGAGGGAAGAAAGTCCTGAGACTGGCCAGAAGTTTTTCATAATGTCAGCAACCAATTGGTCCAATTGAGCTGATAAGACAGGACCTTGGCTATATTTGCTGGACATTACAATAGAGAAACATTTAGATGCTTCCCCTTGGAAATAGTTTTCAGCCGATCACTATTTGAAATATTTTTCAAATTCAGCCAATCAAGCCCTGGATTTTACTGACGACATTCAATTTTTTTTCAGAGACTCAGGAAGTTGAGGCAGGAAGCGTTCCGTGGGTTTAAATGGAATATTTGCCTATTTTACTACTTTAAGTGCAGTATCAGTAAGCGCTTCGGGGTGTTTGAGTGCGTGTGTGCGTGTGGCCTTCTCATTCGCTATGTGTTGCTTCTAAAGTTTTCAGTGTATTGTAAGAGTGGAAAAAGCTGGAGACTGTCTTTAAGGATTCACAGTCGTTCTCAGACGTTTTCTATCTTTATAAGGTTCACCTGGGGAAGAGAGTCTGGATCTTTTTCGTTTCCTTTAAGAGGTGATGTCTCATCCAGAAGTCTATTCCTTCATTGACTATATCTGGTAATAGCGGAAGTGATGTCTTGATGAAGTGATGTGACTAAACGATTATTTGCAGTCTTTAGTTCCATGTTGTTTTCGTTTGTTTTTTAAAATGTTTTATTTGCTTTCCGCAAAAAAAAAAAACAGCCAGTGACCTGTTTCTCAGTATATTTTTGAGCATTCATGATGTGACTGACATTCATGACATAATTAAACCTCTATACATCTAATGCACTTTCCCATATAAGTGTGCATATACATTCAGGGTATCACCTCTTGCAAGCAATGCCACCATGGGCCTCGTGTCCTGCTGTTACTCTTGGTGGCACCCTCTGTCTTCGTCTAATTGGGCGCAACAGTCCATCCCTCCAAGCCAGTGGGATCTCTTAGGAGTAATTTTGTAACGTGAAACCCAGTCTGGGGAGAGAAGTCTTCTTAAATAGAGTTGCCCTACTCATGATTGAGAGGGGAAACACCACCCAACTCTGCATGTCTCCTTGCACATAGTCCCGAGGGGAGCTACATTAAGGCCCAAGCATCTCTAGAAATCCACTGAAATGTGTAAGCGTAAGTATTTAACATTCTCTATTTGGATATGTATCTTGGCTTCCTATCAGGATGCTTAGTTTTCCGCCCAGAACAGCACAAGAGTAGATATCTGCAATTTGACCTTAAGCCTTGAAGAATCCCCACAGACATGTTAAGATTTGCTTTAGACTTGGCCCAGTAAATTTGGCCCTTTCGCGGAAGAGGATCATGTCATCCTGCATAATGAGGTGAGGTCTACACTACACCATCCCACCGAAAGACCATGGCTGAGTATTGTGTTTAATCCATTAGGTGATTGGCTCAATTACCGGATCACTGACATAACATCGACACTCAAAATATCGATCTACAAAATTATCGACACATAAATATCGATAACATAAATATCGATATTCTATACTTATTTTTAAAAAAACACAAATATCGGCACAAAATTATCGACAAACATTAACATCGATATAACTAATATTGATCAAAAAAATATCGAATAACTAATATCGAAATCATTAAATAAACATACAAAATGACACAAATATCAAAAACAAAAATATAGATCACACTAATATCGCCCAATTAAAAATATACGACACCTTAAAAATATTTTTATAACATCAAATATAACAAAAATAATATAAACGATATCACAAACACACACAACTCATGGAAATAACTAAATTTAACACTAAATACATTTTAATTCAAAAAAATAACTTTAACACATTTAAATATCAACAAATATATTATACTAACACACACTATATATAAAATACATATTTTTTAATATACATGAATGCAAAATAAAATACAAATAATGTAACTAAGAATAAAAAGTTTCACTGAACATTAATTAGTATTTCCCATCTAAGGAAAAACTGCCAAATTAATTGAAAACATTAGTAACAACCAATGAAAAATACCTACAACTAAAATAGCACAATAAGATTGTAAGCACAATTAAACAAACACTATATAAACAAAGAAAATGTTACATTATTTTATGCTCCAACAACAAAATCAAGAATAAGGGAATCTCTGCCGGATTGATGCTGCAACACTGGACTTCATCATTGAAAGCTCTGAATACAACTTCAAAAGTACGTAAAATATCTATTTAATGTTACAACTGCATAAAATAATCGTAAAGCACTTTTTATAATAACTAAATAATTAATGTATATTTTTTCTTAATTGTATCTCCTCTACAGAAACTTCAACACATACTCAACTACCTTCAAACATCATCCAAAACCACCTTGCCAAAAAGTAAGTATAAATCTCAATTAAACTATTAAAACAAGTAAAACTCCCAACCCAAAACGCCCACTAACCACACAAACCCCAAAATGAAATAAATGTTGTTAAACACATTTATTAACATTTACATTTTTTCTTCTGCAGGAAATCAAAATAAACACTAAAGGCAAGCACCAACAGAAACACCTCAGCGTCAAAAAAAGGTCAACATATTCAAACATGTAAGTATAATGTTGTATATAAAAACCTGTATTAAAATTAAAACAATTACAATGCATTTAATATTTTTATATATATTTCTCATAAAATTTGAAACATCAGAATGACTGAAAGGTGCCAAATTCATAACTTCCCAGAAAGGAAAATTTCTATTATGTTATATGGGATATGTCTACACCCAGGAGAAACAGACAGGGGACAAAGTTAATTGGAAATGCAGAAAATATTATTCAAATGCATGTTATGGGAGGGCTACAACTAAACAAACTACTGTGTTACATGCTAAGGAACATAACCACCCCCCTAACATAGCTGAAATTTAAGTGAGAGACACATTAGGCACTCTGAAAGAAGCTAGCACTAGCTCTCAAAGACCTACTACTGAAATATTAAAAGATGTACTCCCCAGAGTTCAGAACATGTAACTGGCCAATTACCCTGTGTCTCAACATTGAAAAGGCTAATAGCTGGACCAAAAAAAGCAACTGCTACCACCCCACCTACCCCCAAAACTTTCAGTGAAATACAAATACGACCTGAACTCACTGTAAGTCATAATGAAGAGCAATTTCTACTTTATGACAATAAATCTAATGACAAAAGAATTATTATATACGCAACTCCCACAAACCTACTTAAACTATAGAATTGTGAGACATGGATGATGGACGGAACATTTAAAATATGTCCCAAACCATTTTACCAATTATATACAATCCATGGACTGTATCACAATACTAACATCCCCTTATATATGCCCTGTTACCAAACAAACAAACCACTACCTATGTCATACTCTCAACAAAAGTAAAGCAAGAAACTAATAATTACTACCCTCAAAAAATTATCATAGACTTTGAACAGTCAATGATACAAGCCATCCTGAAAAACTACCCTCACACAGCAATCCAAGTTGCTATTACCACTTTAACCAATGCATTTAGAGACACCTTCAAAAATCTACGCTCAGTATAGAATATGCAACTAATAGCAATTTTGCATATGAAATAAAAAAATTAATTGCACTAGCATACGTCCCAATAACTGATGTAGCAGAACACTACAATCTCTTAATAGAAAGCCACTACTACCAAACAAATGAACAAAAACTAAGTCCCCTACTCGACTATTTCAGAGGACACCTGGGTGGGTGAGGCTACACAGATCTGGACACAGGAGACAGCCCAAATACCACATACCATGGTGGAATGTATATAACAGTACCCTAAACAAAGAAGCCAAAACTAATAACGCTGGGGAAGGATGGCATAATGCTTTCCAAGCCACAACAGGCAGAACCCAACCAACCTTACATAAATTATTACAATGCTTCCAAAAGAAACAAAGCTACCAACAACTATGGGGCCGATTCCGATTCGGGCCGGAAATCTCTCCGACCGAGCCGGACCGGAGAGATTTCTACAGGCATCGGACCCGTGCAGCCCGACCGAGCGAGTACGATGCGTCCGTATGCTGCTCGTACTCGAGTCGGTCGGACTCCCATTGAAGTCAATGGGAGCCGGTCGTACAATGCGTACGCGGGCTCCCATTGCCTCAATGGGTGCGAGGCGAACAAGGGCGCCCCCTACAGCGGGTACGCGGCGAAGCGACTCGCGCCGTACGCGTGGCTACGCGTACAGGGGGGTCCGACACGGACCCCCAAAGTACGGCTCCAACTGCTCTTTCGAGCCGGACGGCGCGTGTCGGTCGGACTGCTCGCGGCGCGCATCGTACTTACCCGGCCGGGGAACGTCTCCATTGCGCGGTGCGGAGTCGTGTCCGAGCGAGTCGGTCGGTGCGGTAAGACCCGGGAACGGAGTCGGTCGGAGCGGTTGGGACGCCTGAGCGAGTCGGTCGGCGATTTCGCATCGTACTCGCTCGTCCGGACGCGCGTACGAATCGGTCGGGAAATAGGGCTCCGAATCGGATCCGGTTATGCCGAATCCGATTCGGAGCCCTACCGGCCGAGATCGGAATCGGCCCCTAAGACATGAACAGTCTGTAACACAGCTAGGTCAAAACTAATTAAACAGACTAAAACAATGATTGAGCACCTACAATACAAAGTAAGACTCTAATATAATATTATTTATTAAAAAATATGCAAAAAATATAAAAAAGTCATACAATGAGAAAATTGTTAAAAAATGTATGTTATTAAAAATGTACACTGTATCTAATATAATATAATGCATATTTACAATGTAAATAAATATTCTATAACTGTTACCAAAAAACTATGTTATAAAAAAATGTATAAAAACTAGTGAACAACTACATTTTTATTTGTAAATAATTTACATATTTACCAAGTTCTACATTATAATTTTTTTTAAATTGTTTCATGCTGACTATACTTAAAAAATATATGTTTATGTTGAAATATGTACTAAATATGTAATGTATCCAAAAATAACAAATGTATTATTATTTCTCTTTATGACAATATATATATATTAAAAAAGTTTAATAAAACAAAATGAATATTATTTATTTGCTTAACTCTTTGAATGAAAATAAAAACTTTATTAAAATATAAATATTGTGTTGCATTTAACTTCTATATTAATTGTTGTTTTCTGTATTTACAATCAAATAATTATCTTAATTTATATATCACACAAATATTTATTTTTTAAACACATATATAAAATACTTTTTTTTTCTTATATATTATTTTATTTTTGCTTGGTTATATCAACAAACATAAAAACAATTACATATACCTTAAAACATGATTATATAGTAGGAAGGTGCATCAGTACAATAAATCACATCAGTACATCAATTCGGAAATTTCCAAACAGCGTAAATCGGGCATTTAGGGAGTGTCAGTCAATGCAATTCTCCCAATGAGCAGTACGGTATCCCACAAAGTGCTATTGAGTCCCTTTTAAAAAAAAACAAACAAAAAAAAATCAACTCTTGCAAGTTCGACGCCCTGCTCGCTGACCATGTTAGTGTAGTCCCACCACATCTCATTGCCCACTCGTCTGACTAATTTCCTGTATCCTGTGACAAGGCCTCAGCGGCCGTATTGTGTGGATCTGAATTTGCATCCCTAGTTCTGCTTAAAAGATATGCTTTGTACGGCTCCCAATAATTCCTGGGACGGCTCCTAGGAGGAAGCAGCTCACTATATGTGTCCGTCTGTGTATTACAGTACATCATGTCTGCATGCCAATCTTTGAGTCGTGGTAGCGGGCCTCTCAACCAATGGATTGCCACCCGATGCTTAGCCAATAAAAGTCCGATTGCCAACAATGGACGTGATTGTTTTGCAATGGAAAGATCCCACCCAATGAGCGCCATCTTGGGGTCTGGTTCCAGGTCGGCGCTAATGATGGTTCCCAACACCTGGAACACTTTATTCCAGTATTGGCGAATCCCCGGACATTGCCAGGATAAATGCCAGAACCCTGCGTCCTCCTCCCCACATATAAGGCAGCAGGAATTTTCTACTAATCCATAACGAAACTGACGCTCAGGGGTACAGTAAGCTATATGTAAAAACTTAAAATAGATCAGCCTGTGTCTTCCATTAAGTGAGACTGAGCGGGTGCGGGCGCAGCAATACTACCACTCCTTATCACTAAGTAGAGCACCCAGATCACGTTGCCATTCCAATCGAACTCGTGGGACTTCGGACTTGCGTGTGTCTTGGAGATTAGTGTAAAATTTAGTAATCAGTTTAGAAGTCTCTTCAGTCTTAATGAGCGAGGTAAGCGCCCCCGTGGTCTGCGGCTCAAGCAAGTCATTGCCTATAAGTGCGCGCCATGTGTGCCTAGCTCTAAAAAAATGAAACAACGCTGTGCCCGCCGGTTGCCTGTCTTGCTGTTGTAGCTCCTCCCAAGTTGCCAGCCCACCGTCATTGAAAAAATCTCCCATCACATTTATACCTACGGTTTGCAATGCTTGTCGCGCCCCAACCTCTTGGCCTATCGGGAACCACAAGCACCACTGGAGGGGCATCTCTGGAGCATATAAGAAGGCTCCCGCCTGTGCGTATACTAGCTTCTGCCAAGCTTGTGTAGTAATGGCTATTGAATCAAAGACTTGCGGTCTCCGAGGGGCAGATTGTGTGAGCTTTTGGGGCAGTGATAGAGGCGCCGCTGTGTTCTTTTCCAGGTACAGAAAAGGTATACCTTGAGGGCCATGCACCCAATAGTGGGCAAATGTACTATTTGCCGCCCTATAATATTTCTCCAAATCCGGCGCTCCCAGCCCACCTAACTCGTAAGGCAGAGTAAGTGATTCCCACCGAACGCGGGGCTGCTTGCCAGCCCAGGCAAGTCCTATCAGCTGCGTACGCCAATCTTTAAAGAGGAGTTTCGGAAGGGGGATGGGTATGTTTTGGAATAAGAAAAGAAATCGCAGCAAAACCACCATTTTCATAAGAGAGATTCTTCCCATCAAGGAACGAGGGAGTTTAATCCACTTATCTATGTTTTCAGTCAGCCGCTGGGTGGCTCTTCCATGAGTTTTCCCGCATCACTACTTCAGGATCTGTATGAAATTGTATACCCAAGTACCGCACCGCGTCTGTGGTCCAGTGTGCGGGAATTCCATGGTCGGCTTCGTGGTGGTGGGAGTGAGAGGGAAAATGATGGACTTATCCCAATTTATCCATAGCCCAGAATAGCCTCCGGGTTGTACCACCTCTCGCAATATAGGGAAAGGTTCACCTCTGGGTTGTAAACATATAATAAGGTGTCATCTGCATATGCTGATATATTTAATGTGTACTCTGGGAACTTCAGCCCCCCGTGTGCATGATATTCGCGAATGGCACAAGCCAGTGGTTCGGCAACTACCGCATATAATAAGGGGGGATAATGGGCAACCCTGGCGCGTTCCCCGGGTGATGTCAAATGACTGGGACACTTTGTCGCCTATCCTCACTCTAGCTGTGGGTGATGCGTATAGTACTGCCACTAGACGGAGAAATATATCCCCGACTCCTATTTTTTGTAGTACCGCAAACATAAAACTCCACTCCACAGAGTCGAATTCCTTCTCGGCATCAAGAAAAACTGCTGCTGCCTTCACGTCGGGATTTAAATTTTGTATAGTGCCAAACAACGTTCTGAGATTTTGAGACAGGTTACGGCTTAGGACAAACCCTGCCTGTTCCGGCCGAACAATGCCCGGTAACAGAAGCGCCAGCCTATTAGCTAGTATCTTTTTGTAGAGCTTGGCGTCCACATTGAGCAGAGATAAGGGCCTATAGAAGGAACATGTGCTAGGTGATTTACCCGGTTTCAACAGGGTGACAATTATCGCTTCCCGCATAGAGGGTGGCATAACACCAGATTCCGCCATTTCCTCATATAATATTTTGAGATGGGGTATCAGCAAATCTTGGAATTCCTTATAAAATACTACCGAGAGACCATCTGCCCCCGGAGCCTTCCCATTTGTCATTCCCTGTAGCGCGCCTCGTATCTCTTCAGACGTCAAGGGTGTCATTAAGTGTACCCTATGTTCCGTCACTAGCCAAGGCATTTTGATATATGATAGGTACTCTTCTAGTGCGGACGTGTCAGTGGGGATTCGAGAGGTGTATAATGTTTGGTAGTAGGAGCGAAAATGGGCCGCTATATCTTCTGGAGTGATTATCGGGTCTCCCCTGTCATCTGTCATGCCCACCATTTTATCTAGATCCCTCTGGGGCCGCAATAGGCCAGCCAAAGTGGCGCTGGGTCGGTCACGCTCCCCATAGCAGCGGGCTGTAGCATATTTCCCCATGTGCTTGACTTTGTCATTGGCTTCAGCAATAAATTCAACTAATTTCTGTTTAAGGTCAGTATTAGCTTGTGCAGTCCCAGGTCTCGTCATACTCTGTTCTAGTTGACCTATTTCCCTTTCCAGTGTTCCTAATCTGCTGCGAATGGAGCGCAGAACACCAGCATGTGTGGAAATTGCCACTCCTCTGATGCGGACTTTAAACGTTTCCCACACCGTGACAAATGATGATACCATCCCCACATTATCCGTAAAGAAATTTTCTATTGCTGTTGCCATCCCTTCTCTAAACACTGGGTCCAAGAGTGAATAAGGTGGAAAACGCCATAAGAACGGTGGGATTCGCGGTGCCCTGTACTGTAGCACCAGACGGACCGGGGAGTGGTCAGAATATGTGCGCGGAACGTGTGTGCATGCCACTACTCTAGAGTTAAGCCCCCCTGACACTAGCCAATAATCAATTCGAGTGTGAGTGTCATAAACCGATGAATAATGTGTGTAACCCTTCTGACCAGGAGACCTATGTCTCCAAATGTCTATAAGCCCTTCTGAGTGCATTATATCTTGTATCGCTACTGCAGCAGCCGCTGGTCGCCTGGGCGGGCCCCGGGATCTATCCATATTAGGATCTAAAATGCAGTTGAAGTCGCGTCCCCAAATCATTGAGACCCCTTTCCACTGAACCAGTCTGGCCGCTAAAGAAGTATAGAACTGTGGATCATCATAGTTGGGGCCGTATACTCCCACAAGGAGGAATCTCAAGTCTCCCCGCGTACAAAGGGCTACCAAAAACCTGCCCTGTGGATCTTGTGGCAGGCCCGCCATCTCCACTCCGGCTTTCCTATCAACCAAAATTAGAACACCTCTGGCATGGGATGTATAATTCGCGGAATAACAGATACCCTGCAACTTGCGGTGCACTTCCACACTGCGCTCTGGGGTGAGATGTGTCTCCTGTAGAATTGCGAGAGCCACAGAATGACGCTTTAAATAAGCGCACACTCGTCTGACTTTCCTATTATCGTTCAACCCACGAACATTCCAGGTCATGAGTTGAAGGACCTGTGTTTACTCAGCTACCGTAGCCATTGATAATACTCGCACATTTCAATGAACAAACTCCCATTACCTATGATATGTACTGCGTGTGCCAGCTGTTGTTTCGTCACCTCGACGCGCACCTTCCTTTCTCTGCAATTGCCATTCCCTCCCACGCCACGGGAACCCCCAACTATCGCGGCCGTCAGATCCGTCCCCTCCCCCTCCCTTTCCCTTGAAACAAAAAAACAAAACAGCAAAATCAATACAAGTGGTGTGATACGCCCTCCCACGCCACGAAAACCCCCAACCTTCGCAGCTGATTGCATTCTCCCCGCCCCACCCCAACCCACAACAACAAACAATAACCCCAGAGAGAAAAAAGTGGTCAGTGTGATATACTTGGGGGCAGATGTTGCCATCAGTTCTAGTTCCCTCCGCCACCGTGTCCATAGTCTAGATCTTTAACAGATGAAACCTGCAACTCTATGAGGTACCGAATAACATGATCTATGCGCCCAGCTAGGGATACCTGCAATTAACAAGCTGCAAATATACTAGAGATCATAATTCGAGCCCACACCATTATCATCCCCAGGACTTGTTTTATTAGATCAATGTTCGCTACCCCATGCGCCTCATGCGCGCTAGTTACCCAAAGTATCTCTGGACAGTCCACTTGATATCCTCAGTAGTACGGCCTGTGCATTCACTCTTCTTGCAACTGTTCTTCATGGAGACTTGTGAGTCTTCCGCCTGAGACTGTGAGGCGGTAGGGGAGCCGCGACGTCTCGAGCGTTGCTCCCTGTCCTTGATGGCTCGCAGTACGGCCTTAGGGTCAGTGAAAAAATGTACCTTACCGTCCATTTAAATTCGCAATTTAGCGGGATAGAGCATACTGTATTCCAGGTTCAGGTCCCGAAGTTTCTTTTTTGCCGGAATGAAGAGCCGACGTGCCTCCTGAACTTGCATCGTTAAGTCTGAAAAAAGGGATATGTCTGACCCCTCGTGTTTTAGCGACCCCAGCTCACGGGCTTTACGCAAGGCTGAGTCTCGGTCTCTGTAATTCAGGAATCGTGCGATTATAGGCCGAGGGGGTGCCCCGGGAATCGGTTTAGGAGCCAGCAATCGATGTGCACGTTCTATAACAAGGATTTCCGAGAAAGTGTTTCGGCCCAAAAGTGTGACAAGGAGTTGCTCCACGTACTGCTCCATGTTGCCAATATAGGATGATTCGGCGACTCCTAAGATGCGCACATTATTCCTCCTCGATCGCGCTTCAAGGTCTTCGGTCTTCGCTTGAAGCGGGGGTAGAATTTTGTCCCTCTCTTTGTCGGTCTCTGCATCCGCTCGTATTACGTCTTCAATGTCGGAGACCCGCTGTTCCGCCGCGTCAAGCCGCTCCCCGTGCTTGTCCAGTCGTTCTGACATACGGTCCATCCGAAAAGAAAGTGCGTCAATTTTACTATCAATTTTGGAGAGGCTCTGTTGTATTGTGCGGAATGCATGCTTCACATCGATGTCTGCGCCTGCTTCCGGGTCATCTGAGGGATTGTCTTGTTCTGTAGATGCAGAGTCTTTTGACCTAGGGGTCTTGCATAGGTCAAAAAGAAGCTTGGACTGAAGCTTGTCTGTCTTGCCCATGATGTGAGATTAAGAGCAGGATATGTGGGCAGCGCAAGGTTCCTTGTGTAATTTAAGGCACAACGATGCCCGGGCTCACTCTCGTTGGGGCCTCTGTACCACAGTAGTTAGTGAGGCCAGTCTCGACCTACACGTCATGAGGTGCACTGATCTTTTATCGTGGCCACACCTATGAGTGGTGAATGTCTCTTCCTGTATTGCGGAGGTTGGGTGAGAGCGTTCCTTGCCTGAATAGGCAGGGTGGCAGGAGCCGAAAGCAAACAGCACTGCCTTTTATGTACTTCTGCCTGTTGACAGTGGCCAGGCTCCCCAGAGACACAGGGCGCACTCAAGAGGGGTGCTCGCATGTCTGAGGGCCCCAAATGGCAGAGTGATGCAGGGCTTTCACGCTCTCAGGAGCCACAGGAAGACGTAACCGCAAAAAGGCGCCTGTCACAGGATCCCTCTTCGGTAGTTCCAGTTCGCGCTCGGGGCCACAATATAGCGAGCCGTTGTTGCGGACGCCGCCTTATGTGAGAGAGGCGCGCCGATCATACGGCAGTCCCCGGCAAGTGCGGGTAGGCACAGCCGTGCGCAGATCCCAATCAGCGGATGCAAGGCCCGAACCCGAACCTCGCCAGCCGCTCCGCGGCCCCCGTAGTTTGAAGCAGCAGGTATCTACGCGTTGCAGAGGGACAGCCGGAAGCACCGCTCGTGGTATTCACAGTGCGCGTACCTGCAGATGGAAAGAACACTCGATCGGTTTCTCCCCTCCGGTACGGGTCGCGATGGTGATCGGGGCCGCAGCGTGGTCTCTCGTAGCTAAGCAGCCAAAGTGCGCCACAGTCTGCAACTTCCGCAATTCCTCACCAATTTTCACTCAGTTGGGCTCGTTGAAAAGCGCTTAGCAGCGGTGAAACTGGTTCTTCTTGCAAATTTTGACGGATTTCTGGTGGCGATCGGGCGAGCTGCACTAACTCACGGCCATCTCGGAGTCAGGCAAGCTCCGCCCCCCCATAGATAAAATACTTTTACCACTTAAACATAGATTTGCATTATTAACATTACTACAAATGAAAGAACTATTATTTTAGTATTCCCACTATACACTATATCAACTCAGTGAAACAGCAGGACACTAAACATATATAATTTACTATTCCCACTCCAAACTACATTGAGTCAGGGAAGGTGCTGGACACTAAGGGGCCGATTCCGATCTCGGTCGGAGGCGCACCCAATACCATTCGGTCGGGAAAAAAGCCATGCGAAAGCCAGTTTCCCGACCGATCCGTACAGCACACCGAACGAGCAAGTACGATGCGCACAACAGCAAAAATTCCGGCCGAGCCGTACTCACCCAAACCAGGTCCTGTTCTCCGACCGAGCGAATCCGGAAACGCCGAATCGAGTCGCACGGAAGGGAAAATGCAGCCCCGTCCGGCCGGACAAGTACGATGCGCTTTCCGTACGCGCCGAACCCGTCGCTACGCACGGCACGTCAAAGCATCCGGGAGAGGCGCACATAAGCTCCGAATCGCGCCACAACACGATCCACGGCTACGAGACGAACACAGCACAGACGAGGACGACGCGGGCGGCGAGGGACGGAGCGAGCGGCGAGGGACGAAGCCAAGCGGCGAGGACGACGCGAAACAGCGAGAAGGACGAACGACACGAACCAACCATGAATCCCTTCGTCCCGATCATACCAATATTCTACATCTACTACCGGAACAGGCACGGACGCGTACGGCGCAGAAGGTAAGTCAGACACCAACCACAAAACACATACAACACGTACACGACACATCACACACACACACGGGGATTCTGAATATACTTACACCAGCAACAGCAGCACCATAGGGGCGGGATGCCCATCACCAATGCCACATATGCACACAGGGGCCTGAATGCGCACCACCACCCCTACCCAGGGGCTGGATGCCTACCACTACTACCACCCTTAGCCAGGGGGCTGGATGCCTACCACTACTACCACCCTTAGCCAGGGGGGCTGGATGCCTACCACTACTACCACCCTTAGCCAGGGGGCTGGATGCCTACCACTACTACCACCCTTAGCCAGGGGGCTGGATGCCTCCACTACTACTACCACCCTTAGCCAGGGGGGCTGGATGCCTACCACTACTACCACCCTTAGCCAGGGGGGCAGGATGCCCACCACTACTACCACCCTCACCCAGGGGGGCTGGATGCCTACCACTACTACCACCCTCACCCAGGGGTGGCAGGATGCCTACCACTACTACCACCCTCACCCAGGGGGCTGGATGCCTACCACTACTACCACCCTTAGCCAGGGGGCAGGATGCCCACAACTACTACCACCCTCACCCAGGGGGGCAGGATGCCTACCACTACTACCACCCTTAGCCAGGGTGGCAGGATGCCTACCACTACTACCACCCTTAGCCAGGGGGCAGGATGCCCACAACTACTACCACCCTCACCCAGGGGGGGCAGGATGCCTACCACTACTACCACCCTTAGCCAGGGTGGCAGGATGCCTACCACTACTACCACCCTTAGCCAGGGGGCAGGATGCCTACCACTACTACCACCCCAACCCAGGGGCGGCTGGATGCCTACCACTACTACCACCCTTAGCCAGGGGGGCTGGATGCCTACCACTACTACCACCCTTAGCCAGGGGGCAGGATGCCCACCACTACTACCACCCTCACCCAGGGGGGCTGGATGCCTACCACTACTACCACCCTCACCCAGGGGGCAGGATGCCTACCACTACTACCACCCTCACCCAGGGGGGGCAGGATGCCTACCACTACTACCACCCTTAGCCAGGGGGGCTGGATGCCTACCACTACTACCACCCTCACCCAGGGGGAGCAGGATGCCTACCACTACCCACCCTTAGCCAGGGGGGCTGGATGCCTACCACTACTACCACCCCAACCCAGGGGGGCTGGATGCCTACCACTACTACCACCCTTAGCCAGGGGGCAGGATGCCCACAACTACTACCACCCTCACCCAGGGGGCAGGATGCCTACCACTACTACCACCCTTAGCCAGGGGGCAGGATGCCTACCACTACTACCACCCTTAGCCAGGGTGGCAGGATGCCTACCACTACTACCACCCTTAGCCAGGGGGCAGGATGCCTACCACTACTACCACCCTTAGCCAGGGGGCAGGATGCCTACCACTACTACCACCCCAACCCAGGGGGCTGGATGCCTACCACTACTACCACCCTTAGCCAGGGGGCAGGATGCCCACCACTACTACCACCCTCACCCACGGGGGGCAGGATGCCTACCACTACTACCACCCTTAGCCAGGGTGGCAGGATGCCTACCACTACTACCACCCTTAGCCAGGGTGGCAGGATGCCTACCACTACTACCACCCTTAGCCAGGGGGCAGGATGCCTACCACTACTGCCACCCTTAGCCAGGGGGCAGGATGCCCACCACTACTACCACCCTTAGCCAGGGGGGCTGGATGCCTACCACTACTACCACCCTTAGCCAGGGTGGCAGGATGCCTACCACTACTACCACCCTTAGCCAGGGGGGCAGGATGCCTACCACTACTACCACCCTCACCCAGGGGGGGCTGGATGCCTACCACTACTACCACCCTTAGCCAGGGGGGCAGGATGCCTACCACTACTACCACCCTCACCCAGGGGTGGCAGGATGCCTACCACTACTACCACCCTTAGCCAGGGTGGCAGGATGCCTACCACTACTACCACCCTTAGCCAGGGGGCAGGATGCCTACCACTACTACCACCCTTAGCCAGGGGGCAGGATGCCCACCACTACTACCACCCTTAGCCAGGGGGGCTGGATGCCTACCACTACTACCACCCTTAGCCAGGGGGCAGGATGCCCACCACTACTACCACCCTCACCCAGGGGGGCTGGATGCCTACCACTACTACCACCCTCACCCAGGGGTGGCAGGATGCCTACCACTACTACCACCCTTAGCCAGGGTGGCAGGATGCCTACCACTACTACCACCCTTAGCCAGGGGGCAGGATGCCTACCACTACTACCACCCTTAGCCAGGGGGCAGGATGCCTACCACTACTACCACCCTTAGCCAGGGGGGCAGGATGCCTACCACTACTACCACCCTTAGCCAGGGCGGCAGGATGCCTACCACTACTACCACCCTTAGCCAGGGGGCTGGATGCCTACCACTACTACCACCCTTAGCCAGGGGGGCAGGATGCCCACCACTACTACCACCCTCACCCAGGGGGGCTGGATGCCTACCACTACTACCACCCTCACCCAGGGGTGGCAGGATGCCTACCACTACTACCACCCTTAGCCAGGGTGGCAGGATGCCTACCACTACTACCACCCTTAGCCAGGGGGGCAGGATGCCTACCACTACTACCACCCTTAGCCAGGGGGCAGGATGCCCACCACTACTACCACCCTTAGCCAGGGGGGCTGGATGCCTACCACTACTACCACCCTTAGCCAGGGGCGGCTGGATGCCTACCACTACTACCACCCTTAGCCAGGGGGGCTGGATGCCTACCACTACTACCACCCTTAGCCAGGGGGCAGGATGCCCACCACTACTACCACCCTCACCCAGGGGGCTGGATGCCTACCACTACTACCACCCTCACCCAGGGGTGGCAGGATGCCTACCACTACTACCACCCTTAGCCAGGGTGGCAGGATGCCTACCACTACTACCACCCTTAGCCAGGGGGCAGGATGCCTACCACTACTACCACCCTTAGCCAGGGGGCAGGATGCCCACCACTACTACCACCCTTAGCCAGGGGGGCTGGATGCCTACCACTACTACCACCCTTAGCCAGGGGGGCTGGATGCCTACCACTACTACCACCCCCACTCATAGGATGGACAATGCATGACACAACAAGCACACCACAACCTAGGGAATGCAAGATTAAGACATCCCCCCACCACCATGACAAGCGTGTGTAGGCTGTGTCAAATGCCTACAACACCGAACATGACTTTCAACATACAATGTGACCCCCTAGCACATGTGCCACACATATATGTGTGTGGCACCCACAATGCAAGCAGCCCATGACCATTGTGGCAATGGGGCCTAAACCCCCATCATCACAGTGACCAAAAGGTAAGTGTGGGGTCCATAGCTGAAGCACATTTTGACCATTGTGGCAATGGGGTCCAAACCCCCATCATCACAGTGACCAAAAGGCAAGTGTGGGGTCCATAGCTGAAGCACATTTTGACCATTGTGGCAATGGGGTCCAAACCCCCATCATCACAGTGACCAAAAGGCAAGTGTGGGGTCCATAGCTGAAGCACATTTTGACCATTGTGGCAATGGGGTCTACACCCTCATCATCACAGTGACCAAAAGGTAATTGTTGACAAAGAAAGAGCTGCAACTGCCAAACTGCATGGATCATTCCTGCTCACAGAACCAAAAACTCATCTGTGGCAAAGTAGTGTATGTGTCCCATTGCAACATAAATTGGGGGAGCCAAATACTGCAGTGCAAATGAAACATTCCTTTGGCCATGTGCAGACAAACAACACCCATGGGGGCTGAGACCGTCAACAGTCATCAATGACACAATGACAGAAGTGACCATCAGAATGCAGAACCACATATTTGCACCAATGGGCACACAAATGCAGATACCCTGTGGAGACAGCAGATGTGAGGTGAACAGATACCATACCATGGCAGCAATGGGACACACAAACCATGATCACTGTGCTGACCGATGACCTAGGAGTCCCAGGGACAGCAGGGGAAACACACCAAACAACATACAGCCAATGGCACACCCAAGATATGCCAATGCAGTGGTGCAGATGCACAAACACAAACAGGCAGACCAACACTGTCATCATACACAGCAGGTGAGGGGTGGGGGTGCCAGTGTCCCCAGGCAACCACACAACACATGAGGAGAGCTGAATACCAATCATACAGATGTGCATACACTGCCACACTAAGGTAACTCATGGATCCAAATCCCCTATGTGGGCAAGCAGGCATTGTCAGGTGAGAGGGAGCACAAAACACACATGTCACACAGGCACGTAGGAACAACAACTGACACAGCAAGTCACAGACACACCACAGCACCACCCCCAGGGCCCCCACAATGTGGTGACCCTGGGCTGAATAAAAATACCACTGTGATGACAAAGCTAAATGTCGTTCACACTATGAACCACAGTCAGGTGTCCTGAGCAACAAACTACCATCACACCTACACAAGCACAAATCAATCAGCATGGCCAGTAAGCCAAGGCCAACATGGAGGCAGGGGCCTAGCCGGGCAACAACTCTCATCTGCACACACTCAACACCACACCCCTCGACCTCCAACAATGTGCAGCAGTGAAGTACACATGCACTGGTGACATTGCACATGCACCCATGACTATTCCAGGGTGGTGGGTGGGAACCAAGGTGTAGAAACACATCACACATGGCCACTCAACAAGACTCCTGAATGTCTGACACACTGCACACTACGCTGTACATGGACATGACGGCAATACCACACCGACCAATGGGATCCCAGCCACAGTCACACACCAATGAAGAAGCCAAGGTCACCCACAACGAACACACATAGACAACTTCCAACATTGCAGCTCTGACCCTGAGGAGTGGCAGCAGTCACACACACAACATGTCACAATCACTGAAAGATAACACAAACTGGAAATCACATGACAGGGGCAAACAACAAGTGCCAAGGGGAAACCTGACTGTGACCCATCTGCGTCTGCACACAAACTCAGCCCTGACAGCAAACACACCTATGGGTGACACCCTGATGACCAGTAATGTGCCATGCACCCACATCACAGAGAACACAGGGAGAAGACTTTGGGGGAACATAGCTCAAGTCAGCAAGCATCACAAACAGGTACAACACTAGGGATCACAGCATGCGCAGATGAATGGAAGTGAACACACAGACATGCACATACAACACACACCTTGGGTGCAGGCAATGTCACACGTGTACACACTGCCATGAGGGGACTCCACTCCTGTGTGAGGAAAGCTGTGCCATATGTTGCCTCAGTAGGGCCCCATCATGTCAGCTGAGCACTTGGTCACACAATCAACAATTAGCACCAAATGAGGGCTCCCATCACATCAGCCTGGTCATGGATGTGCCAACGGAATCATCAGCACAGATCCAACACACTTGTATAGCAATGTTGCACTGACTACACGGATGAGTCCCTCCCCATTGATGCCCAAACCTGCATGTCCACTGGAGATGGCAACACGGTCAGGGAAGTAGACAAATGCAACGATGGCAGGCACAACAGATGTGCAGGGGTGGAAGCCACAGATATGAAATTGCCAATGTAAGTAGGAAACCCATTGCCAAATACTGAACACATGACACCCTCAGATGCTGCTATTGATGACATGGATACACCACATGATAGGACACATTCCCCCTGGACCACATGGGTTCCTGCACAGTAACACTTCATAATCATGAGACCAGATATCACCATCACTGCAGCAAGGGCATGGTTAGCTGCACCAACAACATGTACATCTGAAGCATGAGCACTAGAGAAAAGAAAGTTGCTTTATTCAGCATATGTGTTGAGGCCAAACGAAGTCCTGAAAAAAGAGCAAAGGCCAATGGCCAGTCCATTGTCAAAGTTCAAACAGGGTGACACTGGCAGATGTCACCCTACGCATGCCTGCACAATACCAGGGACAATCCACTAGGAGGGGCAACCGGGGGGCAGGCCAGGCACCGCAGGGACAGGATCAGGGCTCACCAGGGGGAGTCAGGGAAGGGGTGGTGGGTGCAGGAGAGCCACTGACAACTGCAGTGGAGGTGTCTGACATGGTGTGTGCCGGCACAACTGGGGGCATGACACAGATGTCGTGGGTGCCGGCACAACTGCAGTGGACCCTGCAGATGGGGTGGACAGGTCCGCCACTGCAGTGCCCAAGTCAGACAGGGCGGTAGTGGACTCCACTGCAGTGCCTACCTCCAGGGGAGGAGAATGGGGAACAGGCAAGGTGGGTTGGACAGAGGGGGGGACACCCTCACCACATCAGTGGCACAGACAAGCGCAGCGGGGGTGTGGTGCTGGGAGAGCAAGTGGCAGGGGAGAAGGCCGGAGCATCTTGGGGATGGTATATCTGTGGGTGGGGGAACCTGGGGCAGGGTGTGGTGGGGGCACCTGTGCAGTGGGGGCCTGAGGGATGGAGGACGGAGACCTTGTGCCTGAGCTGCAGGGTGGTGGCGGGGTCTTGCTCTTAGCACTCCGGGGGGACTTGCGGGTGGGGGCCTCAGTCCGTCTGCGCCTGGGGAGGGTGTCCGGGGGCGAGGGGCACTCTGCTCCGTGTGGGTGGGCTTCCTCTTCCCCCGGGATGCTGGAGCAGCTTCATCGGTGGGGAAGAGGCCGAGGTCACAGAGGAAGAGCTGCTGTGACTTTGGGGTTGCAGGTGAGGCAAGGGAGGGTGCTTTGGAGGGAGAGGGAACTGAGGACTGCGCAGTGCATGTGGATGCGTGTGTGTGTTCCAGGGCCCCATCCCCTGTGAGTCTGGCTTCAGTCCCCTGAATGTGCGTGCGTGTGCGTTTTGTCATTGGCGTGTGTGTCAGTGTGCTGGATGTGTGTGTGCTGGTGTGTGCCTGTGCCAGTGTGTGTGTGCCTGGGATGGGTAAGGTGCTGGGGAGTGTGGATGGAGCAGAGGCAGGAGGGGTGAGGGACCGTTTGAGGAGGGACACTGCTGCCGTCAGGGAGGAGTCCATGGACCTATTGCCCCTCTGTAGGTCAGACATGCCCGATGAGATGCCCTCCATGAACGACACCAGCTGAGTCAACAGCGCGGTGTGCGCATGGAGGACACTCAGCATGGCTGTCTGCCCTACATGGAGCTGGCGAAGGAGGTACACAGACTCCTCACTCAGGGCAGCAGGGGACACAGGGGCAGGGGTGCGGTGCCTGGCCCAAAGGAGACACGCTCCCGGACATGGGAGCCTCCACGGACCTGGGGAATGGGAGCCGATGGGAGGGCGGTGGTGGTGCTGGTGGTGGCGGGGACAGCAACACTAGCTGGGGTGTGGTGGCTGCTGACACCCGCCTCCACAAGGGAGTCATCCTCCGAGTTGCTCTGGTCCTCAGCTGAGGTGGATGCTGCTGAGGACTCCTCGGTGTGGCTCCCCTCGCCCTCCGTGCCACTGGGTCCCTCCGACCACTCCTCGGCTGCTGACCCAGTCTGGCTCTCCGGCTCCTCCTGGTCCGTGGAGCTGTCCCCTTCCGTGGCCGTGGATGTATCTGCAAACAATGGGGAAACAGACAGACATCAGTCACCTGCACCAAACGCACACACCACTGTGAGCACAGCACATTACAGAGCAAGCCCTGGCATCATTAGTTGTACATTGCTAAAAGTGCCCTAATTGAACAGGAGAAGTCAATTGTCAGTCTGATGCCAAGCATGGCACTCACATCCCACATGGCCTTGCACCCATCTGTCTGGTGTCTGTTGGATTGCAACACCCCAGTGTTGACACATGCACCAAGTACACAGTAGTTGGACAGTGCAGAGGACACGGTGTGGACACATCACAGCTCTTGCCACTGAGTCAGTACAGGTTTACGGATGTAAGGGATGCCCAGAGTCAAATAGGAAATGCATGTGATGCATTCCAGCGACAGACACCATGATGCACCCATGTCCTGATAGCCAGCGCCACTATGGTGTGCATGTAGCACATGTCACTCCCCTGCAGGATCACCAATCAGTAGACACATGCCATGGCGGAGGCATGACTGCAAAGTCATACATCACTGTCTCAGTGATGTATGACTTTGCAGCCAGATTCAACAACACTCTGCACTGTGTCACAATAGTAGGTCATGGGGAATGCAAGTCCTGGAGCTGCACAAGTGCACATGTACATCCCCCCACAACACATCCTCTTAACCCTCATCTGTCCAGGTCATACCTATTGGACATATGGGAGACCTGTGACACTACCCTCTGAACCTGAGCCCCTCACACTCTGCTGTGCATGGGGAACAGCTGCCTGAACTTCACATTTACATGCCCCAGTCTGCATGGGCAGCTGATCAGACACCTATGTGTCACACAAGTATCGTCTCCTATGGTCACATCTCCAGTGGCATGCTGAGCCCCTACCAAGAAACTCCACAGCAGTCCTGGCGACTAATCCACAGCACACTGACACAGAGGCAGACACCTGAGGGGTCAAAACACTGTGCACAATGTGTCCTCTGATACACGGGAGTGGGAGTACAGAGTGTATTGTATGGCCTGGAGTAGGCATGACTGTCCAGCCCCACATGAATGAGGGATGAGCCCTGGACTGTAGGCAGCTGGCTAAGTATGTGTGACACACGTCATATACATACTCCTGGGGCCCAAACATTGTTCCCACCCGCAGCATGGGTGTGTGCCAGGTACCCCAGCCACATGTGGTGGATCAGCTCAGCAATTGGACCACAGATCAAAGTAACACGCTGAATACATGTCAGAATACAGGCATTGTGTAAGCAATGGACCCACCCATGATGCCCACCACAGAGTCAGGGAAACAGATGCTGTCTCCCACCTTGAGTCAAGCAAACTGCAAGGACACAGTCCTAAGTGACAGAATTCCCTGCATGTAAGGGCCACACCTGGGTATCAGATGAGGAGTGGGCAGTGCACAATAGAGGGACATGGCTCCTGGACAACATGACTGCTGTACTGTGGCAGTTCAACCTGGCCCGAGGAGGGCACATAACATGTTAGACAGAGTACACAGTGCAGTCTTTGACTCACCCCTCCTTGCTGCTCTCTGGCCTTCAGCTGCCCATCCAGGTCTGGAAAGACCACCGCCAGGATCCTGAGCATGTGGGGGGTCAGGGTCCGTGTTCCGCCCCTCCTGCGAGGAGGCGACAGCTTCAGCTGGACCCGTGCAATCCTCCGGGTCCAGCCCCGAAGGTCCTGCCACCTCTTTTGGCAGTTGCGGATCCGGCGCTTGTAGACCCCCACGGACCGGACAGCCCGGACGATGTCCTTCCATATCTCATGCTTCCGATGGGCAGAAGCCTGTCAGGATGACAAAGTGATAAGGCCATTACTACACATGCAACATATCCGTGCATGACACAGTTGCATATACATGTCGCAATCACAGGGGCACATGGTGTACCCAGGCAGTGCACGGCTGCCCATGGACAGTTTTCCAGAAGTCACTACATGGTATCATAGCATGGGGAGTAAAACCCTGTTCAGAAGCACTGTCACTGCACCATACCTGTCCAGTGCAAGTCACTACACACTATGGGGGTGACAACTACTCAGTGAGCCTGCTAGCCAGTGGTGTGCTGACTCTCAGCCTTGCTAGTCAGACAAAATGCACATTCAGAAAGGCAGTGCACAGAACACTCACCTGCTCCCCTGGTGTCCCATACAGCTTGCTGTACTGTGGAAGTAGGCTGTCCAGCAGGGCCTGGTTCTCTTCAAGGCTGAAGGCTGGGGCTCTCTCCACAGTACGTGCCATTGCAGGGTCCAGAGGGGCAGAGACAGCAGCAGTGCAGTGGCAGATGTCGTCCTGGAGCATGTAGTGCAGGCAAGTGGGCTCTCAGGGGAACATGCAGCAATATATATGTGCTGGAGAGGCAGATACTGTCCCTTGTGTCCAAAGTGATAGGTCCAAGTCGTTTGCATCTTCTGAATCTGGCCAATCCATGGAATAGCAGCACCAAAACACGCCCACAGCATCCTTCAAAATTTCAACTTCATGACATACATGATTTTGCAACATTGTTGTGGGTGACCAACTGATTTTCCAGCAACCGACTCGTTCGAATATTCGAAAACGCGTCCGTTGCCAGGCAAGCCCATTGTCAATGGGTGCGCACCGATCGGTCCATTGAGGTACAACGCGCACAGGGGTACAACGCGTACCCGCACACATTGAATGCAATGGGCCGGCCGGAGGCACCGATCGGTCCATTGCAGTACAACGCGCACAGGGGTACAACGCGTACCCGCACACATTGAAAGCAATGGGCCGGCCGGAGGCATCGATCGGTCCATTGCAGTACAACGCGCACAGGGGTACAACGCGTACCCGCACACATTGAATGCAATGGGCCGGCCGGAGGCACCGATCGGTCCATTGCAGTACAACGCGCACAGGGGTACAACGCGTACCCGCACACATTGAATGCAATGGGCCGGCCGGAGGCACCGATCGGTCCATTGCAGTACAACGCGCACAGGGGTACAACGCGTACCCGCACACATTGAATGCAATGGGCCGGCCGGAGGCACCGATCGGTCCATTGCAGTACAACGCGCACAGGGGTACAACGCGTACCCGCACACATTGAAAGCAATGGGCCGGCCGGAGGCACCGATCGGTCCATTGCAGTACTACGCGCACAGGGGTACAACGCGTACCCGCACACATTGAATGCAATGGGCCGGCCGGAGGCACCGATCGGTCCATTGCAGTACAACGCGCACAGGGGTACAACGCGTACCCGCACACATTGAATGCAATGGGCCGGCCGGAGGCACCGATCGGTCCATTGCAGTACAACGCGCACAGGGGTACAACGCGTACCCGCACACATTGAATGCAATGGGCCGGCCGGAGGCACCGATCGGTCCATTGCAGTACAACGCGCACAGGGGTACAACGCGTACCCGCACACATTGAAAGCAATGGGCCGGCCGGAGGCACCGATCGGTCCATTGCTGTTCAACGCATCACTGTACATGTGACTGGCATATGTCAGCATGCCTGTCTCAGATGGACATATGCCAGCCACAGATAGCTCCCAGGGAGTGAGGGGCACACCTACATCACGACAGCCTGTCCAAACCTTATCATAAGGCATGTAAGGCTGCATTTCCTATTGTGTGTATGTTGGTGTACATGTTGTCCTGTGGGTGTCACCTGTGGGCAGCCACCCCCAGGCTGTGCACGTGTTAATGGGGACAGGATCCTGGGTGTTACGTGTACGTGACCACTGTGATGTGCAACTGTTCATATCTGTGCATGTGCCATGGTCACATTTCACAGTGGTGTTTGTGTATGTCATGTCACATACCCCGTGAGTCCCATGTGGGACGGTATGTTTGAGCCAGGGTGTCCCAGTGGCACAATAGTGATGGCCCTCCACAGTCTTTGTGCATGTAGTGTTTACAATGTCTCTGATTTCATGTGCACAATGGGAGACAGTCTCCACATCCACGTTGTGTGTGCATGGACTCTGATGTTGTGCGTGTGTGTCACAGACGTCCATGGCTCTCCTGCCATGGCAAGTGTGGCCACTACCTGTGGGGGTCATGTTTGTTTTGTTGTGGTGTACACATGATACTCCAGGTGATGCCAGTGTCCATGTGGCATTACAGGGTCCCTGGGAATGTGCCTGTCGTTGAGCTGTGGTGCCTGGGGCACATCTGTCCTCACATGTCACTGGGGGGTGACTGTGACACAGCATCATGATATCCAATGGGCCAACCTGGGACAAATTGATGCCACCTGTAGGACCGTGTTGACAGATGTTGGCCATGTATGTACCATACATGTCGTTCCGGTACTGCACACTTCATGTAGTTGTGCCTCATGATGATGTATGTTGGGATCTTGAGTGTGTTCAATGCCGCATATGTGGGGTGACTGACGATCTTGCTTACTTCTCCTCTGCACTGCAGGGCTCCTGCTGTCCATCGGCCATTCCCAGACCTGGCAACGATGGTGGAACGGGACAGCATCCGACGGTACCGCTTCACCAGGCAGCTGATTGAGGATTTGGCAGTGCAGTTGTCCCCACATTTGCAGCCTGGCCGGCCGTATCCTACAGCGCTGACCCCAAGGTGAAGGTGATGGCAGCCCTACACTTCTTTGCCACCGGTACCTTCCAACATACTGTGGCGTCTGCTGGTGGGATGTCACAGACCATGTTCAGCCGTGTGCTCCGCGATTTCTTGGCGGCAATGTTGCTCTTCCTGAACCGGTACATCTATTTCCCTAGACTGCGACGACTCACTGACGTGAAGAGTGACTTTTATGCCCTGGGGAGGATGCCGCATGTCATTGGCTCCATTGATGGGACACATGTGGCTTTGGTACCACCACAGGCCCAGGAGCAGGCCTACAGGAACCGCAAGCACTACCACTCGGTCAATGCACTGGTGGTGTGTCTTGCAGACATGACCATCACACACGTGTGTGCCCGTTTCCCTGGTTCAGCACACGATGCCTTTGTGATGAGGAGTAGTCGCATCCCCAGGTTGATGGCACAGATGCAGAACCAGCGTGCCTGGCTTGTCGGTGTGTACTGACTTTGTGCCATTGTGTGTGATCTGATCTGTAGTATTCCGCCCACTTTTCCAAGTCAGCTGATGTGCACTTGTCTGTCCGTAGGTGACTCGGGATACCCCAACATGCCGTGGTTGCTGACACCCCTCAGGAACCCTGTGACACCTGCCCAGATGCGCTACAATGAGGCACATGGTCGGACCAGGAGAGTGATTGAGCGGACCTTTGGTCTCCTGAAGAGCCGCTTCCGCTGCCTGGACAAGACCGGAGGGTCCCTCCCATATGCCCCTGCGAAAGTGTGCAAGATTATCATCGTCTGCTGCATGCTCCACAACCTGGCAGTGCGGAAGGAGTTGCCTCTCATCCAGGATGACGATGACCAACATCCGCCACCTGTGGAGGATCCTGGCCTGGACCACGATGCCAGTGACGATGATGATGATGATGGTGATGGTGATGTCCGCACACAGCTCATCACCAACTTCTTTAGCTGAATGTGAGTATCCTGAGGTGTCATGTGAATGATGTGAGTTGGCATGATGTGTGGGTGGTGCTCTGGTGCTGTTGGAGTGTGTCCATGGGCTACTTGACTGGATGTGTGTTGCGATGTGTGGTGACAGGTGGGCTGTACTCCCCAACAGTGTTGACATGCTAACTTGGTTCTGGGTGGGTATCTTGTAACATGTATTGTGCATGAGTTTTGCTGTTCTGTCCTGTACTCCATTGCTTTTGACTGTGTGTCATTTCTGTCCTTCACAGGGTACTTTCAGATTCGTTTGGTCAACTGTGTCCACCGACAACGTGATTGCACATCCAGGCTGGTAGCTGTTGTGTCCCTACAGGTGATGTGCGCCACACCCATGGACTTCCTTCTGTCTACAGTTGTTGACTGTGTGCCCGCTACCAGGTGGGGTTACCTTGCATCTGTAGTGGTTACGGCATGTTGCTACTGTGTAATAAACCTGTGCTTCACTTAGTGATGTGCGTTGTCTGTGGTCACACATTTGACTGCCATTTGCTTACTGCACCTGTGGGCTACTTGACTACAACTGGGAATGGGTGTGGTGTCTGTGCATTGCACCGTCTTCCCTGGCAACATCAGTGTAGGCAATGAGTCAGATGGCCTAGGTGTGTATGTGTTGTGTAGCCCTGGTGGTGTGTCTCCCTCATATGTGTCACGTTGCCTGTACTCACATGCCTGTGTTGTCCTTGCTGTTGCAGTTCGCATACACAGTGTAATTTTGTTGTTCATCATCCCCATAACAGTACCCACGTTGGAATCACGACAGAGGCAAGTATGGTGTATTATTGTGTTTATTGTGATACATCTGTGATAATAGTGCATAGGATGGATTGTGCTGTACATGAATCTTGCAATCCCAAGTTCCTAGATGAATAGAAAGTCCAGGTAGACAGGATCCCCAGTATCGGGGCCACAGTTGTCTGACACATTGTTCCAACTTGTACTCCCCATGCAATGTGTGGGAGTAGTGTTGCCATCAACAGGGTGAACAGTCTGTGCACAAAGGCGAAAATCCAGAACAGGTTCAGGCTTCCTGGGAGTTGCGCTTGGCCATCAGCCTCTCACTTTCCCCTCCTCGGACGACCCCTCTTCTTGGGGGGGGGGCCCTCAAGTGCAGGCTGCTGCGGTGCAGGGGACTCTCCGCCAGAGTCCTCCTCCCTCCCTGTGGCAGTTGCAGTTTGTTCGGTACCAGATGTTGTTGGCACACAGGGAGGTGTGGACTGGTTGCTGTTCATCTGGCGGAGGCATTGTAAAATGTCCCTGTGCACCGCCGTCATCTCATGTAGTACATCCCACTTGGACTCCACGCGGGTCATGTGGGAGTCCACACGTGACATGTGGGAGTCCACACGTGACATGTGTGACTCCACATGGGACATGTGGGAGTCCAAGCGGGCATGATGGGCAGCCTGCTGCTGTTTGATGTCTCTGAGGAGCCCCACTACCTGGCTGAGCTCTCCGGTGCTGGACTGGTACGCATCAGCTATGCGTACCAGTTGTGGGTCTTCATGCACACCAGCAACGTCTGCAAGCAGCGACCTCTGTCTCCCACCCCTCCCACCACCCCTGCTGACATGTGCAGTGTGTGCAGTTGCACGCACAGATAACCCTGGTCCACCTTGGGGGTTGGTGGTGGTGGTGGTGTCCATGGCCCCAGGTTGGTCCAGGGTCACTGCGCTGGTGTTGTTCCTTATTCTGTCCATGTCGGCAGGGATGGTATTCGTGGTGACAGTCGTTGGAGGGGTGGGTGCAGGGGGTGCAGCTGGTGGACCTGCTGGTGCTGCAGCTGGTGGTCCTGCTGGTGCAGCATGTTGACTTGCACCGGATGTGCCAGGTTGTTCTTCATCGTCCGAGGAGGACAGAGGCTGTACGACGCCAGTGAGCTCGGCATCCTCTTGAGCCTGGGACTGGGACTCCTCAGCGTCTGCTGCTGTGTCCCTATCATCACCTGTTTTTGGGAGACACAAACAATGTATGTCATGTTTCTGCAGGCATCAGTGGTTGACACACCTGACAGTTGTGACTGTGCCTCGGGGTGCGGGCCTGTACATTGTATTGTCCTAAGTCGTCACAGTCAGGGGTTGATATTGGTGTGGCACATTGTCCTGCATTATTTGGGCATTTCTATGTATTCTCTGGGGTGTGAACATGGTCTGCATTGATTGTGTTTGGTTGACAGCCAGACCTCCTTCCCACCCACCCACCCACCCAGTCAGTTATCCCACCATGGAACGTGCTTGCATTGCAGGGAGTGTAAGTTGTCTCTCAGGATGTCAGTCAGAGGTGTCCTGCTGTTTGTTGGTGCACAGTTGGCAGCAGGGCCTTGTGCTCCCCGCAGCAGTAGCCAGTGTCAGCCATCTTGTGAGTCCTTCTCCACTCCCTGTGATGTGAGCATGGTTCAGGGTGGTGTTGATGGGCCAGTTGTGAGGCTGAGCAATGTCTGTGACTACGACTCCCATCATGCTATTGCCTCCACCCCCTTCCCAGCATGCCCATGCTTCCTTCCTTTTGACTCTGCTTCCCTGTGGGGTGGGCTGGCTGTGCTGACAGGATGGCTGGGAGTGTTGTCCTGGCAGTTGTTTGGCTAAGAGTCCCAAGAGTGTCCCTGTGCTTCACACAACATAACCCAGGGTGGTGGTGCTTTGTGGGATCTTGTGTTAGGATGGAGGGCATTGCATTCTACCAGGTGGGTACTGTGGAGTTTGTGTTGGGGGGGGGTGTGAGGGGAGGTGCTGGTGACTATGGTCAGTGCTGCAAGTCCCCCTTCCCACCCAGCCAGCCGGATATCCCACCATGGAACGTGCTTGCATTGCAGGGAGTGTAAGTTGTCTCTCAGGATGTCAGTCAGTGGTGTCCTGCTGTTTGTTGGTGCACAGTTGGCAGCAGGGCCTTGTGCTCCCCACAGCAGTAGCCAGTGTCAGCCATCTTGTGAGTCCTTCTCCACTCCCTGTGATGTGAGCATGGTTCAGGGTGGTGTTGATGGGCCAGTTGTGAGGCTGAGCAATGTCTGTGACTACGACTCCCATCATGCTATTGCCTCCACCCCCCTTCCCAGCATGCCCATGCTTCCTTCCTTTGACTCTGCTTCCCTGTGGGGTGGGCTGGCTGTGCTGACAGGATGGCTGGGAGTGTTGTCCTGGCAGTTGTTTGGCTAAGAGTCCCAAGAGTGTCCCTGTGCTTCACACAACATAACCCAGGGTGGTGGTGCTTTGTGGGATCTTGTGTTAGGATGGAGGGCATTGCATTCTACCAGGTGGGTACTGTGGAGTTTGTGTTGGGGGGGGTGTGAGGGGAGGTGCTGGTGACTATGGTCAGTGCTGCAAGTCCCCCTTCCCACCCAGCCAGCCGGATATCCCACCATGGAACGTGCTTGCATTGCAGGGAGTGGAAGTTGTCTCTCAGGATGTCAGTCAGTGGTGTCCTGCTGTTGGTTGATGTGCAGTTCCCAGCATGCCCTTGTGCTCCCCACGACACAGCAACAGTGTCAGACATCTTTGATGGGCCTTTCTACTCTCTGTGGGATGTGCATGCGTGAGTGTGAGCTTGCTGGGCCATGTGGTGGGGGATGTAGAGCTGTGACTACGACTCCCATCATGCTATTGCCTCCACCCCCTTCCCAGCATGCCCATGCTTCCTTCCTTTTGACTCTGCTTCCCTGTGGGGTGGGCTGGCTGTGCTGACAGGATGGCTGGGAGTGTTGTCCTGGCAGTTGTTTGGCTAAGAGTCCCAAGAGTGTCCCTGTGCTTCACACAACATAACCCAGGGTGGTGGTGCTTTGTGGGATCTTGTGTTAGGATGGAGGGCATTGCATTCTACCAGGTGGGTACTGTGGAGTTTGTGTTGGGGGGGGGTGAGGGAGGTGCTGGTGACTATGGTCAGTGCTGCAAGTCCCCCTTCCCACCCAGCCAGCCGGATATCCCACCATGGAACGTGCTTGCATTGCAGGGAGTGTAAGTTGTCTCTCAGGATGTCAGTCAGTGGTGTCCTGCTGTTTGTTGGTGCACAGTTGGCAGCAGGGCCTTGTGCTCCCCACAGCAGTAGCCAGTGTCAGCCATCTTGTGAGTCCTTCTCCACTCCCTGTGATGTGAGCATGGTTCAGGGTGGTGTTGATGGGCCAGTTGTGAGGCTGAGCAATGTCTGTGACTACGACTCCCATCATGCTATTGCCTCCACCCCCCTTCCCAGCATGCCCATGCTTCCTTCCTTTTGACTCTGCTTCCCTGTGGGGTGGGCTGGCTGTGCTGACAGGATGGCTGGGAGTGTTGTCCTGGCAGTTGTTTGGCTAAGAGTCCCAAGAGTGTCCCTGTGCTTCACACAACATAACCCAGGGTGGTGGTGCTTTGTGGGATCTTGTGTTAGGATGGAGGGCATTGCATTCTACCAGGTGGGTACTGTGGAGTTTGTGTTGGGGGGGGGTGTGAGGGGAGGTGCTGGTGACTATGGTCAGTGCTGCAAGTCCCCCTTCCCACCCAGCCAGCCAGCCAGATATCCCACCATGGAACGTGCTTGCATTGCAGGGAGTGTAAGTTGTCTCTCAGGATGTCAGTCAGTGGTGTCCTGCTGTTTGTTGGTGCACAGTTGGCAGCAGAGCCTTGTGCTCCCCACAGCAGTAGCCAGTGTCAGCCATCTTGTGAGTCCTTCTCCACTCCCTGTGATGTGAGCATGGTTCAGGGTGGTGTTGATGGGACAGTTGTGGGGGGGGCAATATGTGTGAGTGCGACTCCCATGATGCTATTGGCTACACTGACTTGGCCAGCATACACAGAATTCCTTCCTTTGAGTGGTCTTCACTGTGTGTTGGTGTTGTTGTGGTGGCTACATGTGTGGATGTGTGTGTTAGTTCTATTTGTGCCACTGCCTAGCTGTAGTTGTGGTTGTGTTTGTACATGTGTTGGCACAGTTGGATGTGACTTTTTTGATGGCATGTGTTGTGTTTATCTGACTGACATACACATTTTGGGATGATTCTGTTCTAGTTGCTGTGTAATTGCTATGAGTGCATGGTTTGACTCTCCCTTGACAGTGATGTGTGTGTTTTGTGGCAGTTTATTGTGTACATTTGTTGTGTACTCACCAGGCTCTGGGATGTCCTCTAGTCCATATACGCTCACTGGCGGAAGGATGGCCCGCACCTTCTCCTCCCAGGGCCTGAGGTATACTGGCTTGGCAGGAGGGCCACTGCCGGTGTATTGGCTCAGGTGGTAGTCTTTCTTGAGCAGCTCCCGGACCCTCCTGCGCACGTCATACCACCTGTTCTGGATGTCGGTCTTTGTGCGCCGACATGGTGATTGGGCGTTCACCCTGTTGATGATCCTCTCCCACATCTTGGTTTTCTGCGACATGGGGGTCTGTTGGACCAGAGTGCCAAACAGCTGTGGCTCCACCCTGAGGATCTCGTCTACCATGACTTCCAATTCACTATCTAGGAACTTGGGATTCTTCTTGGGGGGCATGGTGATGGGTGGTGATAGTGGGTGCTGTGTGTGTTGGTGTGCAGGTGAGGGTGTGTGGGTGTGTGTTGTGCTGGGTGTATGTGAGGTAGGTATTTGTTGGTGTGCTGCTGGTGTGTGGCTTGTGTGAGGGATGAGCTGTGGGTGTGTGGTTGCTTTCTCTTGGGTGCTGGCAGTGGAATGGCATTTGCAAAGGCTCATGGTAGTGATTTGTGTCCTTTATATAGGTGGAGTTGTTGGTGT